>VZRF01015759.1:0-108334 GCA_013396875.1 Vireo altiloquus
ACTTCTAAAAACCCCAACATAAGCAAAATGCAAATACATTGGACATAGCCAAAGTATGTTCAATATACTCAGGCTGTGTTTAAAAACAAAGGCATTGAAATAAAAAAAGAATATTCAGCAGAATATTCCTGAAGACTTTTGGGGGATTTTAAACTAATGTAACTCAAAGTGGAGGACACTATTTATTTCTTCTGAGACAACAGTTAGAAATTATTAATTCTTACATTCTATACCTCTAGCACTTCAAAGTTTCAATCGCAGATTTATCACTATTTCATGCAAAGTTATTCCCAGTAATGAAAAAAAATACACACAGCCCTCCCAGTAGTTATATACATATTTCAAAGTATAAATGGAAAGCATAAAGAAACTTTAAACAAAACAGTTGTTCTGAACTTGAATTTATGATGCTCTAGAACTACAAATTTTTTTGACAAACCAAACCTCTCTCTGATTGACAGAAAATGGAAGTCTCCAAGAATAACTGCAATTAGACTGACCTTTTATATAGTTAAATAAGGAATTAACATAATCATTTGGAGTACCATAATCCTCAAGGAGAATACATGCATTTGTCCATGAAGAGAGAGAGAAAGAAATATCTCTTAAAACTGTCAGTAATAAACTGAGTGTTGCCGTATACAACAATGTAAAAGATCAGATTAATGTATAATTTGATTTTCCTGTTTAGATTTACCATCTGTAGATGCATTGAACAATACCAACATCTCTGAGGGTTGGTTGGTCACAGGAACGGGGTCCCCAGGAAAGTGGTCATGTCAGCAAGCCTGCCAGAGTTTAAGGAGTGACTGCATGATGCTTTTAGTTTTTAGTTTTAGGCAGTCCTGAGAGGAGAAAGGAGTTGGACGTCCTTATCCTTATGAGTCCCTTACAACTTGAAATATTTTATGATCCTGTGATTCAATAGTGAATTCTCATGTTTTCCAGAGAATGGAGAGAAATTATTTTTTTAATCTTTGCTGAAAAAAAGGTTATCTCATTTCTCAATATATCCTTTAGTGCTAATAAAAACAAGTAAAGGAAATATATAGCTTGGAACATCTGAGAACACTAGTGGTATTCATATGGCATAAATACAGTGTAAATAATAGCAACATTCTTGTTAAAACCACAGGTAACTAAGCACCTGTGTCGTGTTTAATTAGTATACACTTTTCATCAACAGTTAATATAAAATATAGAGAAACTGATTATTTTCACAGATATGCTGGGGTGAGTAAAGAATCGTTCTATTACATACAGCTTGTAAAATACATCTGAGAGGAAAGTCCAAAATACTGTAACAGAATGGGGTGTAAATGTGGGAAACTGTATTTTGAACACATAGTATATTTTCACAGACAGGTGTTTTTTTAAAAAGAGTACTTTGAAAAATTGTTTGGTTCTTGCAATGCTTATGTTCTTAAGTCTTCCCTTGTTGGAATCCATGCCTGTTGAAGCAAATGATAAATTTCCCATTCATCCAACCGTGTACTAAGTGTTTTTGCAAATCCTACTCAGAACAGACCGTTCTCAGATGTTACTTTGAGGAGCTGCCTAATCTGGCCGCCTGACAGAGGGAAGATGCTCTGGCTTTGTGCTTCCAAGTCCAGCTTACCAGCAGGCACATGTGCACACACGTACCCAGGACATGCACACATGCATGTATCCCTGTGTACATGCAGATCAAAACAGACAGAAAATGCAGCACTCAGGAATCATAAACAGCACAGGACTCATCCTGCTCACCTTTCTGGCTAATCAGGATGAAAGCCTGTTAGTGGGAAACGTGCAGCTTGGAGCCCTCCAGAAGCTGCTCAAGCACTCAGGCTGTGCAGTAGCTGCCCTGGATCCCAGCCTTCCCAATTGCTGGCCCCTGAACATAGAAGCCTCTGAGACCACAGCCCCACTCCAGTTGCTGGTACTCTAGCCTGCATGCAAAGACACGCTGATACATTCCCACACAGTACAGATTGCTCCAGTAACCATCCTTGCACACTCAGCTTGTTCATTAGCTGGCCCTAGACCCCTGACCCAGCTGCCCCACACGCAGACATACGAAAGCAATGCTGTACTACCTGGTTCAAGGCTGTAAACACACCCTGGTGCACAACTATGACCCCCTAAGACTCTGTGCTTTCTCCAGTACCTGGCATGGACCCTCTGGTCCCTGAGGTAATCAACTTTCAGACTCCCTTGTATCTTCAGGATCCAGCCTAGACTCTGGAGCCCCTCTAACATCCAGCTGCTGAACCTCTTCTACTTACTGGCTGGTCTATCTTGATTTACACCTGTGATTACTTGCTGAAACACACACCTAAAGACAATAAACCCCTTTTTGTGATCACTCCAGTTACTCCCACCCCAGACACACAAGCCCTGAGACTTCTGGTCCCTGTACCTGTGAAAATAGTTAGAAATGGAGTGTAATGAGAGAACAAGACAGACTATTTGAAACTTTCCTTGCCTTTGATTGCAGAAGGGTCTTCCTGACATCTAGTAATGCCTCCCATATTCCCAAAGGCTGTTATCATCTCCCAAGGATTGAGGAAAGGATTGGGCGGTGGCCACCCTGGGGCCATGGGCTGAGGCTTTCCTCTGACTCTTCTGGGGAGAAGCCATCTCAGGGTCTCCTTTTGCTCTGATGAGGTTGTTGAAGTTCCCCTAACTGTCATTGTTCCTCTGGGCTCCATTGGGTTCATGGGTATGTGCCTCTAATCACATAAACTAACCATTACATGCCCACCTCCGAAACATACCCTTCAGTTTTCAGCACAAAGAATTTCTTAGCGATTCAATGATAACAAATTTTTCTCTTTAGAAAATAAAATTTTGAAAGTAATTTAAAGTTAAGGGAGATAGTACTGTGAGGAACTACAATTTATGAGAAAGATTGAAGACTTGTATTGTATCAGAAGCAACAAGTAAAATGTCACTAATTGAAAAGAGGGACACAGTGTACAAAAATGTAGTATTTCTATGCAAGCAGGTAAAATATATTTAACAAAATAAAATTGTGAATAATGCAAATGATCTGGAGAAGACAAGGGAGAAATAAAAACAAGACAGAGAAAAATTGTAGAAGGTAAGTGATGGAAAATGACAAAAATCAGCATGTTAAGGGTGTATTTATAATAAATCCATTAAATCAAAGAATAAAAAACCACACAAGACAAGTTAAAATTATTACAATGATTTATTCACATTGTACTAGAATCTGATAAGAGAATGAAAAAAAGAACTGTGATGTGGAAGGTACTAGGGAATATAGCCAAATATAGATACATCAAAGCTCACTGTTTGCTTATGTTAAGGCTCAACAGGCTAACAAAAGTAAGTATAACACTGCAGAGAAGAACCCAACCAACAATTACTGAGGAGTTACCACAAGTGACATTTATTCACAAATATGTATGGTAACATAGAAACAGGAAATTGGAAGTAAAGTCCTTTGGGATAGATTCATTGGTCTGGTGCCTGTAAAGAGTAAGCACATGATACTAAATATGAGCAAACTTCATCTGAAGACAGTGGAAATTGTCAATAGCTGCCATTGGCCAGCCCTGATGACTTTATTGTGGGACATTTTCAATGGTGAAGAGAGTTCAATCCCTTCTTCCTTTTACATCTGTTGTAAAAGGTCAGAGTCACTAAGCTCAAGCGTGCCCCAAGGCAGTGTGGAGTGGTGTGAGCCACTTGCTATGCTGAGCCTGGGCTGTGACAGGCCACAGGAAAAGATGCCTTGGCCAAGAGATATGGAGACAGTAATGGGAATCTCAAGGCTGATGGCAACTTGTGGCAGGCAGTGAGATACCCACATGTGATCTATTAGCTGGACCAAACCAAAACTCCTACAAATCCTACTTAAAAATAATCTTTTTCAGAAATTAAGCATACCGTTTAGAAAGGTGTTGCAACTATGTAGGCTTTCTGGTGCTTGTCTTCATCTCTTGTTTTGTACAATCTACACTGTTCTGTCCAAGTTTTGTGTGTATCACTAGGTGTGTTCACTCAAGGCTGAGATTATTTTTCCAGCAACTCACAATGAGCTGCTAGTATCCTCTTTAACAGAGACACTTGGACTATATCAGGAATATTTGCAACTATAATGGGGAGGAGTTATTTTATAGACTATAAAAAGACAGTAAGCCTCCCAGAATATTATTCCTATAGGACAGATTAGACCTGCCTGCTTAACTTCAACTGCATTGGAGGTCAACACAGGAAATAAATACTATGGAAGGTATTGTCTGATATTTCAGAAGACTGAGTTGCTCTAGTCAGCTGTTCTATCACTACATAAACCTAATATTTTCACAAGGAGGACACATCATATATATGGTAACACAAACATTTAACCATTTTCTTTGTCAGCTCTAAAATCCCGACTTTACTCCCTTCTCTGTCTCTGAAAATTAAAACTGTTCTTCAGTAATGGAGGAAAGAAAATTGACTTTTGAACAAGAGGAAAATTTAGTCAAACGTGCAAAACTGCTTAAAATCAATAGAACACTGTTCATTGACATTTCATATGTGCTAATGAAAAAGAAACAATGAAATTGCTTGCACTTAATGCAGTAGAGACTGTTGAAGAAAAATTACCTAGAAACATCTTTAACAAAATCATAGAGATTAAGGTATTGCTATAAGGGAGTTTCAAATGGTGAGTATGCTCACTTAAATAAATTTAAAAAATCTGAAACTACCTTAATTAAAATTACAGTAGTATTAATTCTGAAATGACCCCACTGGAAAAATCCTTAAACTGACATTGGTACCAGCACTCTAGCTCAAATTCCACTTCTCTTCATTAATAATGTCTAATGAAGACATTCTTTTCATTAATACTCTTCAGATTATGGTAATATTTCTGCAACTTCAGACCAAAATTTAGCCTGTCAGTTGAGGACATTTAAATAGCTCTACTTAGCTATTTGTCATTTTCATTTAGTAATTGTCAAAACATTAAATTTTTGAAATTTCAGACACTTTTATGGCATCTTAATTCTGAAAAGTAAAATTTGGTAGACAGACTAAAACTTCAGTGGCTCTTCTTAATTGTATTGCTTTTCTAAACTGTGCAGCTGTATAAGAGGCTTTCAAAAGAGTTCTTGAACATGCAATTGAAGCTGCTTAGTATAGCATTTGCCCATTGTATCTTTGGAGCATCATTGCTGTGCTTAAACGCTAATAGGCAGAACAAGTATTTGCATAATTCCTGGGGGTTTGGGGTTTTTTGCCAGTCTAAAATGGTTACACAACACTGGAACATTTTCATAGGTTCGTCTGAGGTAAATGTTGGAGCTATTGTTCCAACTCTGCCCGTATTAACTTGATGCATGGTAGAAACATTGTTGTAGTGTTCTGTGCAGTGACCTGATTAGTACAGCATAGGCAGAAAATTGAGGGCAAAGTGATAATTTCTATTAGTTTTTTAAGTCTAAAAGAGACATTACTAACTCTAGATATGGTAAGAACAAAGAAAAGTGCTTTTTGTCATCTTGTCAACTCAATTGAAGAGCAAACACAAAACAGTTCAAGTGCTTTCCATGATATGTGAATTTTCATTTTGAGCAGCTTTGCACAACTCCTGAGCAGCTTTGCACAACGTGCTGAGCGTTATGTTTGAGAGGCTATTATGAACATCATGTGGACTGGCTGTTTTGTTCTGTAGCTTCTGATATGACAGAGGGTCAATTTTAATGTAAGAGTTTATAAATGATTTTGTGGAGCTCACCTATGACGGAATGAAAACCTCTGTCAGACACCATGATTCTGAGCATGTCCTGAAGATTGTCTAGCAATAAATTAATATAAGGGGAAAATAAGGGAGAAGCATAAGGCCTCATCAGAGTTGAAACACTTTTCAAATAAACAGGTTATATGAAGAAGTTTTAAACTGTGATTTTTTTTTCTGCAATTAAAAGTTACCAACACAAGGGTTAATAATCAGAAGTTATATTTGTGTCTGACAGTAAGTGGCTCTGTAATACTTGATCTAAAAGGCATTTTTACACTCAGGAGACCTTACTCAGTATCCTATATTCTATCTGGGCTATGCAGTAAATCTTTCTGGCTTGATGCCTCATCCTTCAATGTGCTGGCATGCTGGGATGCCCCTCTAAGGCACCAGCTCTCCCTATGCACCATGTGCTCTTTACTGCAAAGTGACACAGATTCAGTGGGAGTATTGAAAAAGCAACAGTTTTGATAGAGACTCCATTTTCTCTAAAAATCAGATTGCAGTTTGAATACCTGCTTTTTCAGCAGATAAGCTATTGGACCCGTGTTTCTAATAATACAAATTTGATATTATATCTTCCTTAGATTGGGATCTCCCATTTTTTACAGGTTCTCAGACTGAGGAGCATTAATGGACACTAGACTTCCAGAGGATAGAGGCACCCAGACCTCTACTGATAAATTTCAATTCTATGTATTTCCAGTGGGGAATCTCTCGGCAGCTGTTCACCAGTGAGCTGATGTTCTGTGGTATGATTCAGAGACACTCAGCTCCACAAATGGACTAAACAGAGGAAAATTTGGTACTTAACCTCCTCAGTATTTCATTCTGTACCTACCTCAGAAGCCCTTTGCCCATGTTGCAGAAGTATTTATGGTGCTCTATATATAACTAGTTCCTCTTGGAAGGACTAGGGCCGAGCAGCATTTATAGATCCTAGACCATAGAAAGGCTTGGGTTGGAAGGTGCCTTAAAGGTCATCTGCTTCCTACCCACCCCTGTGAGCATACACACCTTCCACTAGGACAGATGTTGCTCAGAGCCCCATCCAACCTGGCCTTGAATTCTTTCAGAGACGGGGCAGCCACCTATTCCTGTGCCTCACTACATTGCAATGACAATAAATAATTTCTTCCTAATGTCTAATCCAAAACTACTTTTTCAATTTAAAGCCATTGCCTCTTGTTCTGTCACTACTTGTGAATGCTCTTGTGAATGGACTCTCTCTATCCTTCTTGTAGTCTCCCTTCATTTATGTCACCCTGAAACCTTCTCTTCTTCAGGCTGAAAAATCCCAATTCTTCCAGTCTTTTTTCCTAGGAGAGCTGCTCCATCCTTTTAATCATCTTGTGGCCCTCCTCTGGACTGAATCTTAAAACTTATATTCTGAACTTCCCATAAATTAATAGGTAGGAACCTCAGCAATCCTGAGACTTCTCCTTCTCACTTATAAAGGAAAATGTAATTTTGCTAATTAATTTTTGCAATTCCTTCTCATCTTTTAGTCCTGCACAAAATTTTATGCCATTTGCTGTCATTTGTTGTCTCCATTCGCATTGAACCTCGTACAATTTTATGACCTCTTCATGCCAGCAAGAGGTTTGTAACAAACCTACACCAAATCTTAATTCAACATGTTCTAATTTTTTTTTTAGATATAGGGACTACATGCTATTTTGTTATTATTGTGCAAACCTACTCTCTGTGAATATTCTCAGCTACCAAGTCTAATAGGAAGAGTAGAGGTCTATAACTGGATTTATTTTCCTCCCTGAAATTTTTTAAATGTCTGCTGAATTACCAGTTCAGGAACACTTCATGATTTTGAGATATTTAGAGGCATGCATTTATTTATTTTAGTTATTATCACTGGAAAAAGTAAAAAATGTGAAAAGTCAGATAATTTGAAAAAAAAAAGCTATTTTTCCTGTATTTCTAAAGAGGTATGGAAGCACAAGTCAAAAAGAAAAAAAAAAAAACCAGAATAAAAACTAAAAGCACACTCCAACTGAACACGTTGGAGTGATAATACAATTTGGAAGAGTTCTCAGATTTGAAAAAATATCCCCAGATCTTTTGAGTAATCCATGAACTGTCATGATGACTTTAAAAGGCATTGACAAAAATAACTTTATCTGTGAGTGATGCACCAGTAGTTTTGAGAGATCCTGAATATAAAAGTTCCATTTTAAGAGTTGATATCAAACATGCAAATTTAAAGGGGCTTCAATAAACATTTGAGCATTCTCCATCCATCTACCAATTACCTTCCTCTAACATTATGAGATTTGAATAGGGCTAGTACTGCTGCAACATTGTACCAGGTCCTATTTCACTTTCAGGGCTGCAATATTCTGCCACTATGCACTGGTTCAATTAGATCCCCACTGCAAGAGAGACACAACTGAGAGGCATCAGGAAAACTAAGTGTAGGGACTAAAGCCTTTTATGGTTTCATCACAATTTACTGACTGTTGAGCAGCATTCCGTTTAGCATTTAATATTTAAAATTAGATTTGGCTTGTGAGGGAGTATTATGCTCAGAGAAATCTGAATGAAGAAGCAATGAGACATATTTTAAAATAGAAGTTCACAAAGTCAGGGTTTGCAAGGAGCAAAATCCTACAGAAAACAAACTTTTGTTCCCCTATCACACCAAAATGAAGCAAACCTCACAGTGTTTCAACCACACGTATGAGCCAGACAATAAACATTCTGTGAATGTGAATTATTTACATTTTTCCATGTTGAGGAAAAGACTTTTAAGTCTTTGTGATGCTGTATATGAGAAAAGTGTGAATTCGAAATGAAAGGCAGCAATGCATGGTGCCTGTGGTTCCCTGGTATCTCTGTTCACTCATAGTACATTAAATTGAGACTGGACAAGAAAATTCTGCCAAAATTAGACCATGAAACATTAAAATACTGCTTATTTCTGTGGGTTGTGGACTATGGCATCCTGCTATGAAGTTACTCTAACACTACTCTGAAGCCTTTCACTGAAGCAATACAAGTCAGCTCCTTTGCAGATAGATTTTTCCTTTTAGATTCTGAATAAATGCAGCAGTTTAAAATTTTATGGAGTCACTCTTTTTGTTCTCTCATATCCTTTCTACTCCATCTTCCCTCTCTTTTACTGCACCTTGTTCTGATCCATCCCCTTCTGACTCTTAAAGTCTGTTACTGAGTAATCTGTTACTGACTGGGCACTTACCTTTGCAGCTGGTTCCAGCCACTTTCAGTAGACACACCACAGGACACAGCTGAGCCCTTGTGCCAGGCTGGTGGTGCATCTGTGGAAACATATTTAGGGAAGGAGAGAGAACACCAGTTAAAAATATCAGTGCAACCTTAGCTGTAGGAGGTGATCCACAGTGGAACTGGTCACATCCCACGAGGGGCTGCAGTCCGTGGATAAGCCCCCAAGGAACTACATTCTCTGGAGGACCCATGCCAGTGCAGTGGAAATTGTCTGTGTGGGTTCTTGGCTGCCAGCCAGCAACAGATCACCAAGTAAATTTGGCATTTATGAATGCTGGTTTTCTTTCTTGTCTAGTCTGATTATCTTCTTTATAGAGTGTATGAAGCACTCTCATTCTTTAAAAAATATCCACATCTGCTATATCAAAGAGGTTAAAAACAAACCCATTAAAGATACTCATGCTTTCCTCAACCTCGTTTTCTTCTTCATAGCTAACTTACGAGTTCAATTTTGAACTGCCTAAAGTCCCTATTCAGCTCTACCACTGTCACTGGGCAAGTAAATCCCACCCCACAAAAAGTGAAAGACAAAAAATATAAATTGGGGAATTAAAATCATTTGAGTGCTGTTGTGGAAAGAAAAAAGAACAATTTTAAACAAAAAATATGTACACTGACTACCAAATATAGGCACCATAATAATGTAGGGCTAGTGGGATGACTATTATGACTGCAAAAGTATTAGGTTGATGGATGATGTTTTGCTGTAGAATTGTTTCAGAAATGCTCAAAGCAAAGGAATAGGTCCAATTGCTTCTGTTCTATTTTTCTGCCCAATGAGAAATGACAGCTATAATAGTAATGAAAAGCATATTTTTAAATGGGGGAACAATCGCAGTGTAAAATGTAACTTGTGGCTTCTAGTTATTTTAACTGCATACCTTCAAAATTGAAGCATGTTTCTTACTTACCTAAAGCAACACTCCTCATAGAATTTAAAATAGCAAGGGAATGCTATGGTATTCTGGAGGTGTTTCTGTATTTTTCTCTTTTTACAAAGTCAATCATTCTGCTCCTGATATCATATATATATATATATGTAAAACAATCTGAGTCAGAGGGATTCAATTTATAGAGAAAGAGTTACACTCTCAGCATTACTCTTTTCTCACAATCAGAACAGCCTTTCACTGTTCCTGTGAAGTTCAATATTTATTAGAGAACTGTAGGAATGAAAAAGGCCAAATGTCCTGTAAAAATGAATTTATGCAGATAAAAGAAATTAGACTAATATTTCTGAACTTAAACTCTGGCAGCTTGGTGCTTAATGAGAAAACTGTGCTCAAAGATTTTCTCTCATTCACCATTCAGGCTTTGAAGAAAGTTTTCTGGGTTAGATCCTAAAAAGGACCTGAAGTGGGGCTTGGTGAGATTTAACAATGAAGTCTAAATCATCAGCTGAAAAGCCCCGGTTGGGAGCTGCTGTATAACCTCCAAAGGTTTGGAATGTCCTTTCAGAAGGGAGTAACAACACTTTCCACAATTGTCCACACTGAATTACATCTGAAGAAAATTGCCTTTTCATTGACTGTGTCAGAAACCTACATAGGTCAGATCCAGCAAATTTAGGTTAGCTGTTGTGTCTAGAAGATGTGACTTTGTGCACATCCTCAACTCTTTGCATCATCACAAAGGTTTAGTTCAAATATAAATTTTTTCTATCCACCACACCTAAAATCTGATGTTTATAGCTGGAATAACAGAATCATAGAATCATTTAGGTTGGAAGGCACTTCTTGAGATTATCTGATCCAAACCTCTTCTGAAGAGGGCTCATTTGGAATAAGCTGACCATGTCCAATCAGGTTTTTAATATCTTCTTGAATGGAGACTTCACAACCTCCAATATATTTCCAGTTTGTTTAAGTACTCCCTGACCTTGTCCTTTTTCACTGAGGGTAAGGAAGTCTTTTTTGCTCGAGACTTTCCCTGTGACCTCAGGTGATTTTTATTCTTGAATGCAGTTCTTACTGGTAAAGATTGAGGCAGAAAAGCCTTTGAGTACCTCTGTATGTTCCATGTTATCTGTCACCAAATTCCATGCCCCATTCAGCGGAATTGTAGAATCCTTTCTTGTTGGCTTTGCTAAATTCAGCTCCACGAAAGCCAGCTCTTGGCTTTCCATGCCCTATCCCTACAAGATTGGACAGCAGCTGTCAACTCCTGGGTCACCTGCCCCTGTCTTCAACTCTGATATACCTTTTTATGCAAGTTCAATTAAAAGCTCCTTTCTCATCTGTGCAGCCCACATGCTGTCTTTATTTCATACTTGCCTGTATGAATCTTTCTTAAGTTTGGAGGAAATGATCCTTGAATATCAACCAGCTCTCCTGAAACCCTCTTCCCTCTCAGACTCTCTCCCATGGGATTCTCCGTCAGGTCCCTGAAGAGACCAAAGTCTGCTCTTCAAAAAGTCAGGATTGCAGACCTGCCTTTTGCACTACTCCCTCCTTTTAGGATCTTGAGCATCAGCATTGCAATCAAGGCTGTCCCTGACTTTCACACGCTAACCAATTCTTCCTTGTTTGTAAGTATCAGGTCCAGGAGAGATCCTTTCCTTGTCAGCTCTTCAATTCCATGTGCCAGGAATAACAATAATAATAGTTTGACTAATTTTTACAGTTCTCTTTTCTAGAAAACAGCAATATCCATCTGTTACCAAATAATCTATTACTTTGAGAACCCAGATTCAATTTTCTTTTTAATCTAAGGGTTTTCAAAGAACTTACTCAATCTAATCAGTTATGCACCTAACTTCTAAATTATTTTTGAAACAATGATATTGTCATGATGTAATTTCTTTCTTCTTAAAGAGCAAAATTTATTCCAGTTTTGGAAAGGTTAGCTGGAAGGTGCTATCCCACAGAAAGAAGTACTCTCAGGAGAAGGCCGGTCAAGGAACTTTTATAGAGTTACACTCTAATTTATACCTATTTATGTCTTTAATTAGGCTGTGAAATTGCCTACTGAACACCTTTCTTCCCATGTATCAGCTCTGGACTTAACGAAATGACTAGTCTTAGACAGTCAGAAAATTAAATGTCATTAACTAACACAATTGTGGACAGTTAAGCTAAGGTAAAAATTATTTTACAAAATAATGACATTAAAAATTAGATCCATAGGATTTTGGTAGAGTTTTTAATTTGTTTGTTTTGGGGGTTTTGTTTGTATTTTTTTTTTTTGTTTGTTTGGTGGGGTTTTTGGGTTTTGAGCTGTTTTTTTTTTTTTTGTTGGAAAGAATAATGTAAACAAGCCTTGGCGCGTTTGAAAAGAGAATAGAGGTTATAATTTATTTGTACCCGAATCAGTCATCAAACAATTGTTTGACAGACAACAGAGAGGTATGTCAGTCTTTAACGTGTGATTCATCTGACCTAATTTGGGAATCTACATTAACCAGTGGTGAGCTGCATTCTGGAAATACTTGTTTTCCTCCTTTGGCTATAATGGGAATATACACTTCTGTCTCAGGCACAGACAGATGTGTATTGCAGATGATTACCTCAGATCGGACGAATCCCATGCAGGATGTACGAACGAGGTATGTTCAGCAAGTCAAGCAACTCCTAAAATAACTAGAGAATGTAAACTACATCCTTGTGCTGCTATGACCTAAGGAAGGCTGGTAAGTGCTGATGATACTCAGAGCTTCTACTGTGTAGTGGTGGAATAAACAGATAAAGGAAATATAAAAATAGGAGTTACTGCTTAGATCTCCATGGAAGATGGAGATAAACAATGGCACTTGTTTTCTCAGAGTATCCTTTCTGTCTCTGTAGGAAGAACAGAAGTTGTACAAAGAAAACCATTCATATAATCTGGTGAATTAGGTTTCCTGGAAGAGTCCAAATAAAAGTAGGTGTAAAATGACCACTTTCAAGCAGCCATAATAGTTAAATAAATGTCATTAAACCACCACTTGATCACACCCTTTACTAATTACAGGAAAAACCCAGGAATATGTAAAATAATTTATTTAATCTTATTATTACTGCCAGCCCTTTTCATACCAGATACATGGGAATTTTCAAACTATGTAAATGACAAAGATGGAAAGGACAGAAGAAATTAGTCTTGGTTATTTTAGGAATACTGAACTTAAATACGGCCTTAAAATTGCCTCACTCTTAGTCATCTCTTTTATTATTTTCCTTTTTCAGGCATTTTAATATCCAAGCACTTCATTATTTAAGTATTTGTTATTTTTCCCTGTCATTCCTACAGCACTTGGCAGGCTGTAAACCTGTGTGACTTCATAGACAAGGCAGCTTTGTGATGCTACGGAGAGCTAACTCCAATTTTTCACTGTGTCTATAACATTTTTCCAAGCTTTTCTAGAACCCATAATAACAGGGTAAGAAGACTAGACTTATATTTCAATGAAATATTTTATCCCAGTGGAATGGGGTTTTTGATTTTTCTTAAATTTTGTTTTGTTTTTTTTGGGGGGGATTGCTTTATTTTTATTTTTTTGTGTGTGTGTTTGTTGGGTTTTTTTCCTTTTTTTTTTTCCCTGAGAAGCAGTCAATGCCATTTTCAGTGGCATTTATATTGCTGCTACAAGGGAACCTAATCTGGAACACTGAGAACCCCAACTGGAGTGTAAGAAATTTTTATAGTGGCCAATGAGTGCTTGAGAAGTAATCTCAAATGACAGTTCAGAATCCCTAATACTACTACAAAACACAGTAAGTCATAGAAAATCTCCAGTTAAATAATCAATGTCTTCTTTAGTACACTATCTGTGCCTCTGTTATTAAAACACATTTTGCAGATATGTAGAAAAAGTGCCAAAAGTCACAGCTGGCATAATTCCAGCAAACTAGTTAATTTACAATAAGAATAA
The DNA here is from genome assembly GCA_013396875.1 of Vireo altiloquus. Lineage (NCBI taxonomy): Eukaryota > Metazoa > Chordata > Aves > Passeriformes > Vireonidae > Vireo > Vireo altiloquus. Next base: position 13,854 of record VZRF01015759.1, read on the forward strand.
CATTTTTCATGGGAGCAATAAACAATATCATGTAAAAAAACTCTATCAGAGAAAAAAATACAAATGTTTTTAGAGGCTGTGTTTTAAAGCCAGCATCAGAGCTTCTTTCCATTGCATAGTTTACCAAGCTTTTTTTTCACTCTTTGTATTTAACAGTATACCAAGCTGTTGACGTATAACCTTAGCAAATGAATCATGGACACTGCATGAGTACATGAAAAAAATTAAGTCTGTACCTTCAGTCATCTAAACACTTAGAAAAATATGTTGCAAATTCTGTTAAGGCTAGTATTACTGCTTAATTACTTGCAATTTTTAGCTCTTTGGAGTCTTTTTTTCTTATAAATAATTAAAGTAATTAATCATGCTGTCTCATAGGTTTTTTTATTAGAAATGCAATGACAGCAGGTCATGTGTTCAGAATACTTTGAGACGTGGACTTAGAATAGAATCACCAGTCTGTTTCCTATCAAAATTTAAATTTACTTTAAACACTTGCTGCAATATTTCTAAAGGATGCCATGAAGTTTTCATTGAGAGTTGGTGGCTTGTTGGGATTTTTCCCCCCAGTACTCAAGTTATGGAGTACTTATTTTTTTTTCAAGGAACAACGCAGTTTAGATGTCTAACATTACCTTGTCATTTCATCATATGTCACCATTTAAGTAGTGTTGTTCCACACTCATATATTCTACAGTGAATATATATTTTTTACGTATCACAAAAAGATCTTGGGAACATACAGAGTTAAATGTGTGCACTCATAGTAAAGTCCTACAGCAGAGCTGAGTAGAAGAATGGCTTGTTAATGTCCTTTATTTCGACTGGGCATGGATGTAAGGATTCCTGGGACAGCTTCTCTGCACTTACCTTCATGCCTCGTGGAATGTAAGGTACTTTTCTCTGTGAAATTCACACATACTGACAAGATAATTTTATAGTTTTAGCATTTATAATCAGCTGAATGTGAAACACTGATGCTCTGGTGTTTGGGGATTTTTTAAATCTGTTGTCCAAGGAAGACCATAATGGTATGTGAATATTGCTTAGAAAAGAATAGGGAAGGTATATTTGTGAATAAATAGTAATAAATTCTGTCATAAAATATCTGTGTAAAGGAGAAAAGTAGGATCCTTCTTGCAAAAGACTAGTAAACATGAGTATAGAATTCTAGATCTTGAGCCAGTCACTAACTGTGTTTGTACACCTAGCAGTGGGATAACACATCCCTAAAGGAAATAGCAAGGAGGTTCAGCAGGAGCATTTAGCTGAGGATAAAAGGCCCCATGGGCTGCTGCAGTCTCCTACTCCTTTCATGTGAATGCAAAGTCACACTGTAATTATGGCTAGTAATTTAGGTTCCAGACCATTTTCATATTTTGTTAATTTTTTGCTACATTGTAAGCACTCTAACAAACAGATTGCATCTTCATAAATATTAAAAATAAACTGAAGTAATTTCGTTTATTAATTCTTGATCCAAAAGTCTAATCATAATTGTTTGTTGTGTTTCTTTTCCTGAGGTTGCTTGCAATACAAGTGTAAATTTATTAAGGGTTCATCTCAGCTGAAAAAGAAAGGGAGATGGGAAAAAAAGTGCCTTTTTTCAGAGAAAGCTTGCATGACAATGCAGAGAATAAATATACTTTCCTTTGTAATTCAAAGAATGAACATCCATTACAGGCAATATTTTGGTTCAAAAAAACATCCAAACCAGCGAAGAAAAACAGACTTATTCAAGATGTAGATTGTATCAAAGTTGAAAACAATAAATCAAAAGTGGCAAATGTACCAACAAAATGCATAAAAGACAAAATGTGCAAATGTGCAAATTGGAGATTTGTATTATAAATGCTGCAGAGCAAAAGACTTGTATCACAGAAGAAAATTCGCACTGCAGAAGAAACCAATTCATTGTTAGACCTTGTTAGTGCACCTACCAGTAAGGGACCTAGAAAGAGATGAGAAAAATAACTTCTGATTCCTTGGTAGAGGCGAGCATTTGATTTATTGGCAAGCATGCAAACACCAGACACTCCCACCGAGTGAAGGTGTGAATCGTTCTCATTGTGTAACATCGTTGAGAAAAGACTCAGCAGTGGGTCTGCCAGAGCTTAGGTTTATGCACAGACTGAGCCTGGCTCATGCCTCTTTTGTGAGGGACTGAGTTTGCTCAGCTGGGAGCTAATAGGAAGAAGCCATCAGGCTCACAAATTGCTCTCAATAGTCAAGGAAAGAGGTGATCTAGTGATCTTGGAAGACTTACTAAAGTTTGATTGAATCAGGAAGTCACGAAAGCTGCCAATTAGAAAGTCAGAGTGGAAGAAAATTCCTGACTTTGCACCTGTAGCTGGCAAGAGACAGGCAAAGACTTTCCCAGGAGATACAAGTTTTCTCATTGAGAGTGATTGCTTTGCTCTTTCATCACAACTTTAGAGACTGCTGCAGTGGTCTCCTGAATTATGGAGCATGTCTAATAGTTCCTTAAAGTCCTCCCCATCTTGAGAACTATTACTGCTCCCTGAGCACCTAAATTCTTCACTGGAGCTTAAATTTATGGAGCATCGAGCATGACATTTTGTAAATTTTAAATTGTTATTACACAAATGGTTTTCCAATGAAAGGACATTCATTATATGCAGTCCTATATAGTTTCACCCTTGGCTAAAATTATCCTGATGTACAAGTATTTGTGTTTTGGGTTGTGTCTTCTGCCCAAGAGGAAACAGCAAAACACGAAACCCCAGTTTGCATACAAGTCCAATATCTGTCTTTTATTTCAAGTCACTCACATAAAACGCAAGGTTGTTATTTTGCTCTTGCATTCTGATCCCCAAACTATAGTTCTCAGTTGGTATTTTGGTCTTCAAGTACCTAGGGGAAGAAAGTCCTGTAATTATTGAAAATCTACTGACTAAACGAAATATTATGTCCTTATATATTTAGTGAATGTTTAGTGAATATAGTGAATATTAGTAACTATTCTTGCCTTCTACATCCTTACAAGAAAATTTCTACATTTCTTTCTATATTTCCTTACGAGCAAATGGGAGTAATGAATGCCCAGGTATATTTAAAGAATAGTGTTCTTTGCACATACTCTGTTCCTGGAACTGTTCTTATTAAGGTAAATGAAAACACATTTCTTGTACTGGTTTTTATTTTTTTTAATGGATACAATTTTAATATTTCTGATAGCACATTAATAAAAAGAAGGATATTTCGATAAATAAATAGATAAATAACCACATGCTATTTATGGAGGTTTTCTTGGCCTTTATAGTGCATTTATTTTCCCATTACATAAGGCCTAAATTTAGAAAGATGAGGAAAATAGCAAATAATACTTTAAATTCTTAGATAATCACAGATGCATGCTAGATCTGACAATATAATTAGTTTGTGTCCCTAGAATTAACTCTCATTGATTTATGACACACTGCTCTATGGGAGTATGTAAGTATAGGAAGATGATAGTAGTTTAGTGTCTCAGAAAGTTTCCAGTTAAAAGGTTCTGATTTTATTCAAGTCTGTTTCTAAACTATTAGGTTAAAGACAAGAACACAAAAAGTATGTTCTGAATAGCCCACATCATCTACGTGCCAAGAAATGGGGAATGTAAAATCCAAGATTTAAGGAATGCATTTACAGGAAATTAATTGTTTTAAATTATGAGTTTGTGAGAAGAATCTGTAAGAGAAATTATAAAACAATGTAGCTACTTTTTAAAATACCAGCCACCCAGTAGGTAACCAAAAGAGTCTCATACATGTATTTGAAAGAAATACTGCTGCTTGGATGAAGACAGTGTTCGCTTTAAAGTATTGAATTAAAAGTAAATTTAATTTTGATTTGCTGTCTTTCATTTGGTTTTGATTTTCCCCTATACTTCAGAGTAAGAGAGTAAGGAATTTCAACCTCTACTGTAAGTGTTTTACTTTGGTTGGTTTGTTGGTTGTTTTTTTCTTTTCTTTCAGGACCTTTAACTGCTTTGAACTGTGTTTTGCAGTGAGTGCTTTGCCAGTTTGGTGTTAAAAGTTGTATTTTTATTATAAAAACCCTTTTCCTACAGATCATTATGGACAAATGTAAGCAAAAGGTGGTTTGGAAATTCTTACAATGTTACAAAAATTAGTTGAACATGTGGTTTTGAATGTAGATACAAATAACTGCAGGTCCTTGAATAAATTCTTTATATTCACCCATCTATTAGAGTAACCATGCAAACTGAACTAACACTGCACAACCTCCTCTCACAAATCAGTGGCAAATGGACTTCAAGTTAGGACTGCAAGGGAGAAAAGCTTGAATGGTATATCTCTGTTCCTTGACTTCTATCCATATTAACATTTGTAGCTTTCTCATATACAGGGTCTTGTATCGAAAGGTCAAGCATAACCAAACTTAAAAATGACCTTGAATCTTTCTGACATTTCTAGTGTTCAACTCAACTTTCCCTGGAAAGTTGAACAAGAAAGGCTGTGACATTAGACCCAGAGTTGCAGCACTACCAGTAACCAGAGATGGTCAACCAAATGTACTGTAGAAAAACATCTCAGAAAAGTTCTCTTTCCTGTGATTTTATCCTTTTATCTTCACCCACACATATGCACATCTTATCAAGGATTACTCCCTCTTTTCCTGCTTTCAGATATTTAAACCTTACGCTCAACTCTACAGTTCCAAATAAGAAATCACTCAGTCCCCTGGTATTATTCCCCTTTTTAGCTCTTCTACTTTCATTTTATCACTTTGACAGCTCAGAGACTTTTGAATGACTGATATGTACTGGAGGCAATGGTAGGACTTCCACAACTAAAGTACTGTTCTTTCTCTCATCCAAGTTTTTTTTAAATTAGAAAAGAAAAAAAAAGAAAACCTTTTCATCACTAAAAGAGTCAGGAATTTTAAAGCTAAAAAATATTCTCAAAAATGGAAATACCTTGTTCAAATTGTGTTAATCTGTTCCTGGATTAAAAAAATGCCCTCATTTTTGTGACAACAGTATGAGGTAATTTTGATTGAGACCTCTTCAGATAGCTAGAGATGAATTAGGTGAGCTTAACTTCACTCATCTAATTTTGTGTCTTTATCTGGCTGCCTAAGTTAGGAGTCTGTTCACCTTAGGCTTCGCTCCATCATTAGTGCAAAAAGATATTAATTTCCAAAAAGTGAGTCAGCTTGTGTAAGATGTGAATCATTCTGTCAAGATGTGTATAACTCTCCATAGGAGACACTTTCAGTACCAGGGTTCTAAATTAATTGTCTTCGTTAAGTACCTAAGAGAAGGCGGGATGAACTCAGGTCATTGGTGTAAGAACTTTGGCAAAAAAGAGGGAAGATTACATCCCACTCTCTGCACATCTAGGCCTGGCGATTAAATTCTCGCACCTGTAACACACATATATGCAGAGCTATATAAATATATATATTTTTTTTTATAGCTTCAAGCAAAATGGACCAAAATACTGCCACCTTTGTACTGCTGCGACATCCAGCAACAGCAGGAATATATAAGGAAATCATGAAATATTTGCAATGCAAAAATGTATGCAGATACTCTGGATAAACAAGGATGATGCAGAGATGGTTGAAAATGTGGGTGTATGTATCTGGAGGAGTCCTGCCTCACATGTAAAATTGCCTGCTTTTGTTAAAGAAAGCTGCTTAATTATAAGAGTCATACCTAAAAGATCTTTTGAAAAATAATTGGTCAACATGGAATTTATAATTTCAGGCAAGACTGACAATAGCCTGAGTCACTGGGGACTGAACTAAATAGAACGAAAACAACCAGCCAGACTGGGAGTGTTGTAAATAATCAGGTGCAGCCAAGTTCTCCCAAAGAATTTGACTTGTCTCAGAGAACAACTTGTCTGCTGAGCTGCTGCTTCACATTCTGCAGAGAATGTGGAATTCTTCTGGCTAGTGATGCAATTAATTACCAGTATAGTTAAAGAGAAAAATATCAATCTCCCACACAGTTGGTTCAAGATATCTGTTCCTTGGAACAACCTTCATCCTGCTTTCACTAGGTATTGTATTTCACTATTTTAAGGCATTGGATTTATTCCACTGCATCTGTCTAAAACTGAAAAGGGTAAAATCATTGAATTCAGTTCACCAGTGATGGCTTTTAGCACAAAAATAAATGAAGACCTTTGGGGGTATAGTATCATATTTGAAATGAAGAGTGGCATGCAAGTCCCTGAAACTTTTGTCTATCAGACAAACGTGGGCAATATTTCTTATTAAGATTAGTGAATTGTAAATGAATTTCCCACTTCAGTGACTTATGTCCACCACATAATTCTAGAAATTAAGCATAATTTACAGGATTTGCTTTCATATACATGTAATTAATTGGGAGTTTTCCATGAAGACAGCTGCAATATATGTTGAAATTTTGATTCACTATTATGCATAAAATAATCTTATTCACAGTTCAAAGGCAGACCTCTACAGGTCATTAAGAAATAAAACACTATTTAAGATTTTTTCACGTTTTAGGCATGGTGCTAAGCTTGGGCTGGATGGCTGATTGGAGCATTAAGCTTTTTTCCAATAAAATTCAGTATTTTCTCTATGAGCCTTAATGTTTAATTGCTCTTATTTTATCTACTTACTAATGTTTGGAAAAGCCCTGAGAAGAACAGGAAAATTGAAACACCCATAGGCATATAATGCACAAACCAGCATGTTTTCCTATAAGACACATCCTGCTCCTCAGGTTCTGGCACTGGCAATGTAAGACAAGTTATTAATTTAGTTTCTGGATGGCTGTCACAAACTATCAGACTGCAGAAAATCTGCTATAGAATGAAATAATGCCAAAAGAAAGGAGGAGCTCAATTATTAATAAATCTTTGATTGTGACTTAAACTTGAGAGTCTCTTAAGTCTGAGGTGTATTACTGGGGAGTCCTCTTGGTCTTGAGGCTTATATAGAGTTATAAAATGTAGACATTTGCAGTTGACTTATAGACAGTGTAAACCATTTTTTATTTCCCAGAGAAAAATAACCTCAAATCCCCACACATTTTTACCATTATTCGTTTTTTTAACTTGGTTTTGAATTTGTCATTCAAACTACATGAGCTGCATTCTGTGTCATCTGCCTCTACTCAGGACAATTTTCAGAATCAAAGTAGCTATGTTTTCAGAAAGTATAGTAAGTTGCATTCTGTGTTCTGTTTCTTTGATTTTGGAGAGATAAGAATTAATGAAGAAACCATATATTTCTAGCTCCTCATCAGCCCTGTTGAGATATATATAGATATACATATATATATATATTCAAATAAGCACAAGAGGATTTGTCTTTAGATAACTGGTACTATCTTACTAAGACCAGCTTGTTACAGTGCTCTAAGTAAATCAATTAAACTGTTGCTTTCTACATACTACAGAAATAAGGCTGGACTTGAGAAAGAGGGAAAATAAAATCCCAAAGAAACACTGAATTTTTCTAGAGAGTATATAGGCAGAGGTTGTGCTCCGATAACAATTCAACATCAATATCCTCCAATATACAGAACTTCTTACAACCTCAAGATGATGTTAGAGTTAACATTGCTTGTGGACTAGCCAATGCAAATCTTGAAACATCTATAATTTTCATTATATGCAAGCATGTAAATGATACAAAGTCAATAATATATAAGATTTTAGATTAAGTAATTTGCATTTGAAAAAATGTAGCTAATCCTATTAAGTGATGACTTTACAACTGTCACTTTACATTTGAAATGTGAAACAGATTTCTGTATTACACCCATGTTAGAACTACTTTAGAATACCATCAGAGATTTTTCTTTTTTAAAGTAGAATGAAGCTGCTGCTTTTTTTGAAAAATGTGGGTTGCTTTGAGCACGTATCCAGATCTGTACTTACTTTAGGCATTTACACTGCAGCTGTAGATCTGGATAGGCAAGTAAGTGCAATCACTGGTGCCCCAAAACCTGAATGACTAGACTAATCATTGGCATTTTAGTAATTTCTGCAAATTTTCTTTAGGTAGCGAGGGTATTTTGTTGCCAGCTTCCTCTGTGATCTGCAACAGCTCAGAATATAACATAAGGGCCAGTTATTTTGCGTTGGTTAAGAATATCTGTTTGTGCTTGCTACTTGATTTAATCATAGCCTTGAATCACGTTATTGCCTTCAGAAAGATGCCATGGAAATGAGTCAATTAATATAAATTACTATGGTCTTGTAGGTGTTCTAGAATATTAAATGAGCAAGCTGGCAAAAAATACCAACCAGTCTCTTTCTTAAAGCTTCTCTAAGGCCATTTGAACTATTCTTAATGTTTATTTGTCTAGCTGATTGATTATGCCATTGCTCCTTGCAGTGAGTAATGATGGATGCAGGAAAAACTATTTGAGTTTGGTGCCGGGTGGTTTGTCACAGTATTACGCATTTTGGGGTTCTATTGCTTTCAAAGTTCTCTCATCTCATTTGAACAGGAGCAAATTCTAGGAGGACTTTTTTTGAGAGAATCTAGTTCCTTTAGCTGGTATGTTTTCAGAAGCTTAAACTCCTGCGTCAGTCTGACACAAGTGAAGAGGATGTCACTTTTACTTTGTTGGGGCTGTGACATGTGTGTGGCTTTGTTCTGTTTTGCATAAAAGCTGTGCTTTGGGGATTTGATGGTTCAGTCTCTCCATGAGACAGGAAAAAAGGAGGGTCTATCAGCTCTCCATGGAACTCTATATTGATTTAGATATCAACACTGATAGCTGTATAGAAACTCTATTCTATATATTCTTTGAGTCAGTGAAATTATAGTTTTGGCTTTATCCTGCAGAAAAGCCTGGATCAGTCTGATTGTTACTGTTGTGTCCTCAGGTAGTAACCCCAACTCAGTGTCATTAGGGAACTCCTCCAAGAACTCTAAAAGATAGAGATTTATGAGGGATAGTGGCAAATAAATGGGCTTCATCAGTAAGGCTCTGGAAGAACACTGACCAAAATTCATCTCAGAGCATATTTATCAAGAAGGAATATATCCAACATATTTTGTGCTCCTCTCATGTAGTTAGCAGGCCATGCTCCTTGGAAGTAATTAAGGACCCATGATATCATGAGATTTTAGCGTGCTCTCTTGGAATTTCGACACCTTGAATAGATTTTGCCAGAGAAAATGACTCACCTTGCTGTAGTTAATAGACTCGTGGAAAGTGAGCTCCTGAGCCAAACACTAACAATTATAAGAGGTTTAAACATTAAAAAATAGTGGATTCATTTAAGTATCAATTCATGCTAGTGTTCATGCTGATTTGTTATGAGTCAGGGAAGATATTCCAGTATTTGTGAAGTGTATTTTAAATAGAATAGTTGGGTCACTGAACTTTCTGAATTGTTAGGATTTCTTGAACTAAAAAATCTAGAAGCAATCAGGATTGCAAAGTATCTTGGAAATTCATTGTAAGTCTCTGAAAATTATTTTCTGTAGCCCAATGAAAATTTTACCCAATTTATTGGAAATTAAATTGAAAAGGTTAAGCCTTTTTCAACTTGTAAGGTTCTATATGTAAGGTTATTCCATTGCAATTTCAAGCTTTTTTTGTAAGCTGAACATTAATTCACACAGCAAAGGAGAATTTACATATTTTTCAGATTATGTTTTTTACTCCATAAAATGGCTTAATATCCAAAGTGGCTTTATGTACTAAAAACAATGCTAACTGTCACTACTCATTCAATTTCTAAGTGCTTCAGAACATTTCTGCTTATTAAAGTATCATATTATTAAATCACTCTGGTAAAGTCTAAGAAAAGAAAGTTCCATTTAACTTGGAAAACTGGTTCTTAGCTGTGTTCAAACATCCATCACAAAACACTTTGCTTTAATTCTGAGGTTCACATTAAGTCATAACTTTCTTTTCTCTCACGTGATTTATTCTTCTTTATAGAAGGCAGAAGACCATGCACAGAAACTAATACCCATCCTGCACATTCAGAGCAATCATGCTGAATGAAAGCAAGAATGTCTGTGAAAAAAAACCTTGTAAAAAGGCTGATATTCAAATAAATGATCCATGAAATAATTCTTCCAGCAAACAACAAAAATCCTGAACTTAAGAAAAATACAGTTTTCTAGACTCTCATCTTTCTTCTTAATCTAGATTTTTGGTATTTTCACTGAAATCTTGCAGTAAACACAGATTGTCCCCCAGCTGGATAGAATAATATAATTACTTGGATTGGAAAAGATACTTAAAATCATCATGTCAAACTATAAACCAGTGACTGCCAAGCCCACCACTAAATCATGTCCTCAAGTACCCCATCTACACATCTTTTAAATACCTCCCAGGATGATGACCCAACCATTTCCCTGGGCATCCTCTTCAAATGCTTGAAAGCACTTCCGGTGAAGAAATATTTCCTAATATCCTATCAAAATTTCCCCTGGTGCAACTTCAGGTCATTTCTTCCTGCACTTTGCCTCTTACCTGGGAGAAGAGACCAACCATCACCTGGCTACAGCCTCTTTTCAGGTAGTTGCAGAGAGCAATGAGGTCCCCTCCGACTCTCCTTTACCCCAGTGTAGTAATGTATTCGAACGGCTTCGGCTACAGTGTGCCCCAGCCAAACCATCTTTAGTTATTCTTATCAGAGCCCTCCAGAATTCATCAAGGTTACTGAAATGTAAACTGCGCTAAACTGGAAAGAAGAAGCTGAAAAACAGAATACCAAGACAGCAAGAAATAGATAAGGACAGACTGTGTCACACTGGACTAGAACAAATCATGTTTTCTGAAAAGTGCGCGCAGAGCGCGTGGACAAGACAGAGGGACCAATCAAGTGGTGCACGATTGTGTGTGCAGTAGCTGTGAAATGTATAAGTAGAGTGTTATGTAAACAATAAATGGCTTCTGTGAAATCACATTGATTCCTTGTTCAGAAGTCCTGAGCTCCTGCATGCTGGTGATCCTGAGAACAGTCTGGCAATGTGATGGGGTTGTGACCACCATCACGTTATCTTCAATCTTGGTGAGACATCTGTATTTCAGGTTTTTAAAATAAAAACGTGGGCTTCTGCGAAATCATATTGATTCATTGTTCAGAAGTCCCGAGTTCCTGCACGTTGACCCCAGCGACATGATAGACACCACAATAAGCAAACTGCTACCCTTTGGATTCTGAAGGGAGTTCTGTAGAGGGAAAAGGCAGGAGGCCTCAGTTGGAGACTGCTGTAGCAGGACCACGGCGGGGGGAGTTGGAGGATGGCTCCATTGGAGTTCGGGAGAAAGAAGGCTCCCAGGAAAGCTCCAGAAGAAGTAGGCTGCAGTGGGTACACCCGAAGAGGTGAGCGACTGGGGGCTGGAGGATGGGAAAGGGGCTGTTAAAAGAAGAACAGGCCATGTTTAGTGTCCTCCAGCTTATTTTCTCTAAGAGAGTAATTAAATATGACTCGGAGATCTTAAGAAGACTGTTGAGAGGCGGTCAGGAGAGAGGATTTTTGGCCACCCCTAGAAGTGTTGTCGATACCCTCTGAGACAGCAGTAATGATGGATGTATGACCAGGACACATATTGCCCCTGATTAAGATTCGATACTGTGAATGTGCTGGCTACAGAATTCAGAGTACGACACGTTCAAGTGTAAAAGGCATTTCAAATTCTGTAAAAGTGTGCAGGAACCGAAACAGCTCTTAGTTAACTAAGACTGCCAAGCCTGCTTACTCAATTAGAAGACGCTGTTGGGCACCTTGTTCCTCAAGTCCTCAGAAAACAGGCAGAAGTTTTCCCCTGAATCCCTTTTGTGAAGCTGATGGACACTAAACTTGCTTGTGGTACAAAATGACTGGATATTTAATGGAAAACCAGAAGAAGGAACCTCAAATGTACTGCTTGTTCACTCTTTTAAGCCTTCAAAATCGGAGATGGGGGGGGGCGTGAAGGGCAAATCTGCTTTGTTTTCCCGTACAGAAAGGAGTGGCTGAGAAAAATGTGTTTGAGAGAGTTTGGAAATGGAGGAAATTAATTGGACAATTTGATTAGATTAAAGAGAATAAGGTTTATCCACAGATCCTCTGGATGCATGTGAATATGTGGAGGTGGATTGTTTCTTGCCAAAGATTTGTATAAAATTGTAAAAATAGAGCAGGAAATGGAGGAGTTATAATGAGATTGTTTGCTAGTGAAACATATGCATTGTCTTTATAGATTGTAGTTATTACCCCATAGGTATGAGTGTAAAAATTCTGAGGATATGTGCTGTGTGATTGCCTACTTTTTGTGGTGGTGAGTTAACGATTGTAGAGTGAAAACACGGCACTAAAAGTGGAGATGTAAGAGTTTGCCTGCTCTCCCATTCCCTCAGAATGAGGACGGTGAACCCAGCTTTTTGTTTTGTTTTGGTTTGGTTTGTTTTTGTTTTGTTTTGTTCTGTTTTTTGTTTTTTGTTTTCTTAAAGGAGGGAATTGTGGGGAGGTATATTGCAAGCAACCTCTCCCCTGATGAGTTACGGCCATGTTAATTACCAAAAAGAAGGAACAGCTGAGCCCAAAGATGGGCGTTATAAAAGGGTGTGAGTTAGCTGGTCAGGAGGGTCCTGGCAAGAAGAATCTGGGGAAAAAGCGGACTAAGAGGAATGAAAGAAGCCTTTCAGCTCAGTGCAAGGGAGAAGCCCAGAGGGGAAGAAGGCACAGAAACAGAGAAGAGAGTTGCTGTAGTACAGGATCTGCTGTGAGGTCAGTCTGGGTCTGAGGGAAATAGGAGCCTGCAGCTAGAGTTCCTGCAATTGGACTCTACAGTAGGAGTTTGCTGACAGAGTCAGGATGGCAAAACAGTGAAGTAGAATAAAGTGGGACCCTCTTCACAGTGTTAAATGGCACTCTGTATCTTGGCTCATTCCTACCCCGAATGAAAAGATGCTTGCGACACCTAATGAAATGAGGAGTGTATTGCAACATCCAGGCTAAACACCCCCAGCTCTCTCAACTACTCCTCATCAGACTTGTGCTCCAGATCCTCCATCAGTTTCTTTGCCTGTCTCTGGATGTGTTCCAGCACCTCAATTTCGTTCTTGCAGTGAGGTGATAAAACTGAAGACAGAATCTGAGGTTTGGCTTCACCAGTGCTGAGTACAGAGAGATGATCACTTCCCTGGTACTGCTGGTTCATGATATTTCTGATCCAAGCTAGGGTGTAATTGGTGTTTTTGGCCACCTGGGCACATGATGGTCCATATTCAGCCACTGTCAACCAGTACGCCCAGGTCCTCTTCTGCTGGGCAGTTTTACATTCACTCTGCTCCCAGCCTGTAGTGCTGTCTGGGAATGCTGAGACCCAAGTGCAGCCGCTTGGCCTTGCTGAACTTCATACAGCCTCATGCTTGGTCCATTGATCTAAGCTGTCCAGATACCTCTGCAGAGTCTTCCTACTCTCCAGCAGATCAATATTCCCACCCAGCTTGTTACTGAATGTGCATTCAACCCCTTGTACAGATCATTGGTAAAGATAGTAAACAGGATTGGATGAAATACTTATCCCTGAGGAATACCTCCTGTGGCTGTCTGCCAGCTGAATGTAACTCCAAATCTAACAACAAATCTCTGGGCCTGGCTGCCCAGCAGGATTTTTGCTCAATGAAGTACATGTGTAAGAGAACGTCCCTGTCCCACCATTCCCTCTGGTAGTCACACTTGCACCACCTGAGTTGGGACTGATGCCTGTTCGCGCCTTTGTCTCACAGTCAGATGAGATTTTCTTACTGGTTTGAGCCTAGGTTTCCCATAGCAGAATCCTAGATGTCTCTTTCCTTAAAATAATTAAGTCTTGATGCAATAACAAAATAACAGCTTGAGCTGGGTGCTTCTGGGAGGGTCCACAAACAAAGTAACCCCTGGGCTTGTATATTCTTACAGTCCAAGCGCAGAAAGTCTGGAATCCTGGTTCCTGCCCCCTGGCCAGTGCTACAGGTCTCTGTGCCCCTTGCACAAAAGCAGCCTGGAGCTCAGTCTTGGGCTCAGGCTCCTGCCCTCCTAAGCTCAACTTTCAGCTTGCACTGTGGCTTGCAAACTGAGCTACCTGCACTAAATTCGTCAGCGTGCGCATCCAAGCCATGAGCAGCCAGTTTCTCCAGGAGAATGCTGTAGGAACCAGTGCCAAAGGCATTACTAAGGTCCAGGTAGACAACACTTACAGCCTTTCTCTCCTTCACTATGCAGGTCACCTTGTCATAGAAGGAGCAGAGTCAGTCAAGCAAGACCTCCCTTTCCTAAACTCATGTTGCCTGGGCCTGATGCCCTGGTTGTTCTGCACGCGTGGTATCATGGCATTCAAGATGATCTGCTCCGTGACCTTCCCTGGTCCTGAGGTCAGGCTGAAAGTCCTGAAGTCCCCCAGATCCTCCTTCCCACCCTTATTTTAGGTGTGTGCTACGTTTGGTAATTTCAAGTCAATTAGGACCTCTGGTAAATGACTGAAAGAGTCTCAATGAGCAATCCTGACTGCTCTCTCAGTGCCCTTGGCTGCATCCCATCTGACCTGAGACTCGTGTATATAAGGAGTGTAGCAGGTCTCTGACCATTTCCCCTTGGATTATGGGGTATTATGGATCATTCTGCTCCTTGTCCCTGTCCCCAGCTTGGGGGGACTGGGTACCCTGAGAACAACTGGTCTGGTTATTAAAAACCAAGGCAAAGAAGTCATTAAGCACCTTTGCTTTTTCTTCATCCTGTGTCACTATGGTTTCCCCTGCATCCCATAAATGATGAAGATTCTACTCAGCCCTCCTTTTGTTACTAATGTATTTATATGAACATTCTTTATTGTCTTTAACTGCCATAGCCAGATTAAGTGTTATTTGGCTTTGACCCTTTTATTTTTTTTATACATATGACTAGGGGGGTTTTATGTTTAGCATAGAAGAAAATACACTATTGATCAACAGATTTGTTAAAAAATTTTATGATCAATTTATTTGTTAAACTTATTATAGTTGTTCTGTTTTTTAATGCCAGTATCTTCAAGCTTTCAGAAATTGCTTGAGCTATCCACTGAATTTCCATGATTTCCTCAAGTATGTAAAGTCCTATCTTACAGAAACTGATCATCATAATCTCTAAAACATTGATATGTAAGTCAGAGACTGCCATCATCAGACATGAACATCCATAAATTTTACAGGGCAAAACAAGGTAGCCAGATGTAAAATACCTATTAGAATTTACCATTTTCAGTATAAGCAGTCCAACATAGAAGAGCAAATGAATGCAGATGTATGGAAAGAAAGGCAAAAGGGAAATACAAGACATTTTCTAAGAAACAAGGCATATTATGAAGTTGGCAGGATTTCCAAAATTTGAGCAGCTGGCTAGCAAATAGGAGATGATATGGAGATATTTAGAAGGAGACAGCTGAATATAGGAGGAATGAGGCACTTTTGGAGAGAATTTCTCAAGGGAATAGGAAATCAGTAGAACTGCTTGTGAAGTTAACACATTCATGAGCATGAAAAAAGAGCAGATGTAGGTTCTCTGTGACATTCACAAAGGTGAAACTTTTTCAGAAGTATAAATGGGCTTTTGCTGCAGTGGAATTTCATCAGATTCTGAGTATGTTGATGCTCTGAGTTGCCTTCGAAACACTCTCCATATTTTTATACAATTTTATACATTTTCTTACAACGTCGTATAGAATTTATATTTATATTTGATCATTCTCTTTACATAGTTATATAAATGTATATAATATATATTTTATATAGTTATATAAATGTATATAGCATTTTAACTGTAATAAATGCATTAATTTTTATTTTAATTCTAATGACATTGAAGAAACAACCTGGAAATAGAAACAATTTTGGAATTAGGTGACTAAAGACAGTTGCACAGTGAAAAGAAAACATAAATCATACTATACACCCGTGGTGTGCACATTCTAGTAGAAGTATCCTGCAGTCCTAAAAAAGCAAACATATATAAGTATGAGTAAAATTAAAGGAAATTATGAATGCTACACAATAACTGTTTAGGGGAAAATTTCCAAGTCATGAACAAAAAGAAATACCAAAGTTATTAAAATAAATAAATATATAACAAATTAGTATCTAAATATCATCCATGTTGTTATGAAATAGTATCTCTGAGGCACTATAATAATTAGAATAAAAATAATATTTATTGCCACCATAAACACAAGAAATAGTAGAAAATGTGGTGAAATGGATATTTTATGATGTAAATTTATTATGTTTTATAAACTGTGAATGTTTGTTCTTTAATTTCTGATTTTGTATTTCCATTTTAATGTCTTTACACATTGGACTTTATAGCGCTTTTTTATTTACTTACCTCTCTTTTCTTTTGAGGTCACTTTTCTTTTTGGCACATGTTTATTAGTGGTTACATTTGGTGTATTTTAACAGTCAAAGTACAGGAATGTATGTCAAAAACATGAATTTCCAAACCAAGATTTCCTGTTTAAGAATTAGCATCTGTTTTTGTTTTATACATCTGGGGTTCTAAGTTTTGACCAGGTTTGGAAACATATTTATTGAAATACTTCATTTGTCAAATTAGAAACTCCTTGGAAGATCCTTTTACAGGAAAATGGGGACTTCCAGCTCCATGTTTCTGGTCCGGAGAGACCAGCAGAACTGTGTTGGCTCTTGACTGCAGGGTTCTTGGTGTTCTGATGTTCTCTTACCAGCCCAGAATGTCACTGACTCTGAACTCATCCTGCCCTGACCAGGACTGGTGCTCTGATAAACAGAGCTAGGCTGTATTTCCAGGTTTTCAGATGTGTGGACCTACCAGTGTTAATACCACACCCTAAGCTGGCCAGAAACAAGATGTTTGTGTTAGCAGAACAGGCAATTCTGCTTTAAGGTAATCCAGATATTTTCCAGCCTGGGATGGACTGCATGCAGGGTGCTGCAGTATGCCAAATCAATATTTGTTTTGCATCCTACTCCATTGAAGAGAGTAGGTCTGCATTATGCCTCTAATCTTGTTTCATGGGTGCTTGAAAATGTAGAAAGTCACTTGCAAGAATAACATAACTTTTCCAAATGCACAATCATTACAATATTGTTACCAAGCCAATGCTGGCCTGGAGAAAGCTCTCTGAGACTCCGGCTGAAATTTAGTGAAATCACTGAAGGACCCTGAGAAGGGCCTCTTTTTCTGAAACTATTTATTTATAGTTAGTGTAATGCTAAATTACATTGCCAAAGCAGAACTCTGTGGTACAGCTGGCAAATGCAACAAAAAGTCCTGTGGCTTTAACCCCACAGAGGGTATTTCTGCCTCTCAAAGGGCCTTCCAATGCAGAGTAAGTGCCTAGACCAAGGATTTCAATAACAGATTTGGGAACTGCCAAGAAAATAACCTATGTGTGCGATACTGGCTTAATTAACCCCCCACACTCCCTGTATATTTTGTGAAGTGAATTTTATAAATCTGTTGGTGATAAGAGACATGGGAGACAAAAATCCAGTCTGCTTGGATGACTATAGGTGATGGTTATACTTTATTTTTTCACATGGACAATGAAATCAGAGCTAGTGTGGAAGATTAGTGCTGGTAGAGCACCAAATATTGTGAAATATATGGTTTAAAAATAAGGTCTATTTATGGTTATTGCACATAATTAACCTGTAATGAAACACACATATTAGTTTTGAACAAACTATTCTCTCCTGCTATGGGATTGAATACTATAGGGGTTATCCTGTCTCGAACTGCTGAAAACCATCATTTCAAATGAAATACTAAATCTGCTATTTTTGTTGAGATAAGTTTGCCAAGTGTCTATTATAGATAGTAAAAGATGTACTTTTAACTTGAGCCAGTATCTCAGAAAGTTTAAAATATCTAAATTGGGAATGTGCTCAATTATAGACCTTTCCTATAAACCAGGAGACAATGTCAGGCTGATATTCATAGATATATGATAATTTCCCTCTGGAAATCTGAGTCAGATACCTAAGTTGTGTTGATTTAAGCAGAACTTCACTGATATATGCCAGTTGCTGATCTGGGCCAGTAAGTTTTAATAGTATTCTGTATCCTATAGAAGTTGCTATTCAAGATTTTGTTTCAGCTTAGTGTATAACCATACTGATTATGGGTTTGACATTAGGTAATGCTGACATTATTGATGATTAGGGGAGATAAAATGAAAACTGCGGTCAAGGCATTTTTCTTTTGCTTTCAGAGCTTTGTTTCCCCTCAGAGCAGTGTGGAGTACAGTCATATCCACCTTTGACATTTTTTAATGTAAAAGATATACATCCCTATACTAATCTGCTAATTTCCTTTGAACCTTTATTTTTTAAAAAACCTTATTCTGGTTATTTAGTTCTGAAATTATTCTTCAGGATGCTGTTAAGAAGTCCCTAAATTGTTTACAGGATTCAAGTTGTTTTTTTAATCCATCCACTTACTGAAAAACACTTCTAATTGGTTTTCTTACGTGTTGTTATGCTTCTAATTATTTCATTTGGGAATCATTCAGTCCTTTTTGAATATATAAATCAATAACTATTGGCAAAGAAAACACATTAAGAATTAGTTTATCATTAAGAAAACAACTGAAATAAAAACCTGCATTGTGATTAGGCATTTTCAGTAAAAAGGAGTATTATTAGATAAGAGTTAAGGTAGAAGCTACATTATAATTAAGAGATTTTGTTTCATGACCAAAATTTTATAGCCAAAATTCTCACTAATTACTGTAATAGAAGATCATTCCCTAACATTTTTTTGCACTGCTTTATAATGTGACAAACACAGTATACTCTGGCTACTGAATCGTATTTGTCTTCATGCCTGTTTTTCTCAGTCATAAAAGAATACTTACACATATTGTCTATACTCCCTAGATATGTGATTTATTACTTTGTGCCAAGATGTTCTTTTTACCTACATTTCCTCTACTTTACATTACCTGGTTGGTGTTATAATGCAGAGACAAAGTTTACCATCAGCACCTTCTATTATTTAATGTTAAACATTACCTGGGAGTTTTTGGCCCTATTTTGTTTTTTATATCTTTCCACCTTGCCTTTGTTCTTTACAAAATACTCCCAGTGCATTAAAAGGTTGTATTTATCAGATTTCACTTGGGCATTCAAACATTTCATACTGTGAGGTATTGTGTTATTGCAATATCAAGCCCTTCAGATGAGCATGATGAATAACAAGGTTGGCTTTTTTAAGGTTAATGACTTCATGATTTACAAGTGAAATGAGTTATTATTATGAGTTAAAATTATAATTAAGATTGTTCCATTAAACAATGCAAACTTTGAATGTGCTGTTTGGGAATGCCATGGGGAAGTGTCATCATCATGTTATATTAATTGTGACATGGCATCTGTTTCCGATCTGCCAAAGTTTTAGTGACAAGTAAGTACTGCAGCTTATAGCTGCCCAATAACTTAAAGGTTATTCTCTCCTTAAGGGTTAATCAGATATTAATGACCAACAACAAACTGAAAATTACCTCAGACAAAAGCCAGAACACGCCAGCAGCAACATAGACTGTTGGACCTCCTGTGGTTTTAGGTGATGTTAAAGCCTGTGGTGGCTGGCCTTTGGAGGCAGTTGCAATTTGTAAGCTATGGTAACACCAGTGATGGACTGCTGCCACCTTGTCCCTCTCTTCCTTTTTGGTCTAGTTAGAACTGCACCATACAGGAAGCCTCAGCTGAGATCTGTTGGGTTGCAGCAAGATGAAAAATCAACAAAGATCACTGTTTTATGGTATCATTTTATGGATCAGAAATGTTTTTGAAGCAGAACAAATTCCCAATTGGTATAGTTCATTAAAGGAATGTCTTACTTCTGGAATTAATTCTGAGACAACAGAATGGGCACCAGGAAGCTCTTTTTGGTATGAAGAACATGCTTTTTTACGTTTGTTGATGGCACCTTAGGATTTAGGAATCTCATATCAGTAATTTAAAAGGGATAATAATATTAAGTCATTATTTTACTTATTTAAAAGACAAGGTTTTTTCCCAGTATTGTTAGTTTTAATAAAAAAATAGTACAGTGAAGCCAGCTAGTGAATGCTCTCATCTGAATTTTTGATTCACCAGGGATATGTCACAGTTCTATGTTACAATGTTGTTTTCAGAAGGAAGATTTTGTGCTAATGTTTTGAATTGCAAGGGAAAAGATCAGTACAATTCAGAGGTCTGAAATTGCAAATGACCTCTGAATACTCCTCAGTCAAAAATACAACTTTTTTTTTCTTTAACAAGAGCAGAGTAGCTCAACCCAGCCTTGTTAGCTGTAAGCAGGCTTATGTTCAGAGACCTCAGTAAAGCTACACCTTTTTCCATTCTGTTTCAGCAGATCATATCTTCCTCTGTTTTAGCTTCCTTTCTTTTTTGTATGTGGCTATAGAATGACAAATGATTCTGCTGGCTGTTTGCAAGACAACTTGGTATAAGATTACTTGCAACAGGTAAAGTTAAGCAAGCAAATTAGTCTAGTTTATTAATAAACCATTTACTTTGCTAAGTGATGAGTGGCATCAGTGTTTGAGGGGGGTGGAAGACACAGGGTACAGATAGACAGAAAGTATAGTATCATTTAGCATCAGTTCTAACTGCAGTTCTTTTTTCCTTTTCTCCCTTTTGCCTTTGCTTTCACCAGTGAAAAACTGCTGCTGCTTTGTTCCCTCTGTCTTTCCACCTTCTCTGTATTTTGGATGCTTTGTGTAAGAACAGCAGCAAACCAGGCTGGAAGATGTTGCTGCTCCTGCTGCTGATAGGAAGAAAGGATCTGATGATTAGATTCTATTTAGTAGCAGCACATGGGTGAAGATTTCACACAGGGTTCCATGAGAGTGGCAACTAACAAAAATTTCAATCAAAGACATTACCTCAAATTGTTTACCTGGACCTAGGGGTGGGGAAGTTGGGCTAGAGGAAGGGAGAAATTGCAGGAAAAGCACGGCTAATCTTGGTTTTTTCAAAAGCTGTGCTGAAAAATTTGTAAAATACAGTGTAGCCTTTTATATTTTTCATCCAGAGTAAAGAAGTATTTGCATTGGAACTGTAAGAATCGATTCAGAAAATGGCAGAGAGCATTACTGGGTAAATTTCTCTACCTGTGGCTTCCGTATTCTGTTACTGTTTGGCCCTTTGTCTTGAGGATGACATTGCGTGATGAAAGTGGTATCGTATCTCTCTGATGAGCCTTTCATTAACTTGGACTTATATGTAAATTGTCCCCATGGTTTACATGGGGCTGGTTTACATTCAAGTAAACAGACTCAGCTGAGCCTCAGCTTGTTCACTGATGAGGACTGAAATGTGAAGCTCAGACTTGTTATTATCCCACTTCTGACACCAAACTAATGTTATGATACACTGAAATAATGTTAGGATCCACTTGTTAAGAGATGCCTCTGCCTGAATTAAGATGCAAATGAGACCATATGCTGGAGTTAATAGAACAGATTTCATTTAACAGTAAATGTGAGGTAGAGAGAGACGGATAGAGATAGGAAAGGGGTAGGGGGTGGGGGGAGGAAGAGAGAGAGGAGGTGGTGGGGAGAGATTGAGTAAAAGATATCACATGTGGGTCCCTGCAGTGCCCCGTTGGCCCTTGTCTTCTTGGTGGTGGGGATCCCAAAGTGTTCTTCTGGCAATACCACTTTTATACAATCCAAGTCCTGGTATCCATGAGACATAGGCACCATTCCCATAACTTGGGATGGCACATGTATAAGCAGTTTCTTCCTTTTCTCACGGTTTGCCATAGTGGGAATTTTGGTCCAGACAGGCTACCCAGATCTGCCTCACCAGGCCTGGCATCTTCTTGTTGCCATCTGCACTTTTCCCACAGTTTGCACAGTGGAATCTTGTCCAGTGTGCTAATTCCAAACCTTTCACCTCTGTGTAGGCCTGAAATTTACAGCTTCCTATTCGCCATCTATGCCTGTTTTGGTGCCTTATCTCATGAGAACTTCCTCCCTTGTGACAGAGTTTTGAGACAAGTTAACTGCATTCTTGAATCCTCGCGGAGCCATAAATACCATAATGGTACAGACAAAATTGCAGGTGAACACTTGAATAATTTAACATTAATTAATGTGGTATTTGTGACTTCTTAATTCTTCTAATCAGTTTTCTAACAGGATAGCAGCTTCTTAGGTGCTCACCTAAGTCCTTAATGACGACTTTATGCACTAATGACATTCAGTACTGTCTTTAAATTGTTTATAGCCCTTATGGACTGGATATTTATTATTTTACCTTTTATTGAGCCCTTTTCTAATTTCCTTTCTGGGAATTACAGATTCATGCAATAGCTTCAGTCCCTGGTTTTACTATATAATTTCCTTCTTATTTCAGGATGCAAGTTTGAGAAATATTTAGTTTCAGATTCAATGCATTTAGGATATAAGCAATGGAGTCATATGGTTCAATGTCTTGGAATACCCAGATGTGCCCTATTTTATTGCAATGGCCAATTCACAATGGAACCCTTTTCTAGCTTATTAGGGATTACCTCTGAGCTTAATAACCACTTGAGAAGAAAACAGCCGATAAAACAATGTCTCTTCTTTATGATATACATTATTTGGATTTCAGTATCAAAAATTGACAATCTAGTGAAAAGTTACTAGGAAGGGTTTCCTCCTGTCAGGAACATATGGTAATTTTACACTAATTTATATCTTTTGTAAATGTGACAGCAGAAGCATATGTGGAAATGTTTGCATGTGGAGGGGAACAAAATATGTTTTGCTGAAAATAAGATTTTTGCGATTGTCGCAGTGTATCTGCTGGTTAACAGTGTTGTGCAAATGATTTGCTGAAAATTGCAGACTGAACACAAGTCCTTTGATACTCTAGCTGAGAAGACAAAAGAGATGCAAAATGAATATCTGGGTTTTGTTTTACTATGATAACACCTAGCTCTGTCTGCAGTCTCCAGCTCTAGCATTACTGCAGTTTGGCAATCTAAAAATTACTAATACATGTGAACCCTCACCGCTCCCTCCCTAGTCATTGATTATAACAAAAAAAGCATTTTATTATTTCACATGCAATATCTGCTGAGGAAAACATTATTTGAAAATAAGGTGCAAAATTCTTAGGTAGAAAAGGGCTGTTTTATAGGAAGATAGTACAGATGGTGATGGTTTACTAATACAAATGGACTGCTTCTTTCTATTTTCTGAGAGGTGTCATAAGCTTTTACAGCGTTTCATGGGAAAAGTTTTCATCAGAACCAGGAGGCAGACTGCTAAACTAAGGGAGGATAACTGTTGCATGCAGCAGATAGGATACCTGTCAGGAAATAAAAAAAAGAGGAAAAAAAGATAGTGAAATATTAAGAATTCTAGAAATGCAGTAAAAAAAATAGTTTTATATTAGAAATGAAAATTGTGGTACATGTGAATCTATAAATATATAAAGTAAAGGATGGCAAAAGTTTGAAAATTGCAGGAGGTTAAATTAAAGAAAATGTCTCGATGGGGGGAAAAAGCGTTCTCCATCACTTCCTGATCAGTTGGCTTCCAAAATCTGAAGAACTTGGTTATAATTTTCATATTAAGCTAAATAATAAAATACTTTTCCAAAAATTCTAGCTTTCCTGCTTTGATTTTTTAGAACTGGTGTAAAAGTGAGAGGAGAAGAATCTCCTTTTAGCAATTTAGACAGTCAAGTTAGTACAAAAATATTGCACTTTCAATATTTTTAAAAATTTTTTAACCATTTATTGATCCAAGTAGAAAATAATATTTCAGCCTAAAACTTAAGTCAAAATGGTTGAAACTACAAAGAAGTTTCACTCGGATTCATTCAGAAGATTTTAGGTTTTGCAACTCCTTTTGTCAATATCTTTTGGAAACCACAGTAGCACAGCGTGGCATTTAAGTAAAACCTTATAAAATGAAGACCACGTTGCCTTTGTAAAATCATGGCTTAGGCCATGATTTTTGGCTAGAGAAATCTTTGGCTAGAGAAAGACTGTGAGAAAGAAGAAGAGCGGAATTACGGTTAGAAAAACAGGCTGCGTGATTATCGTGTGTTCATCTAGAGGTGTGTGGTGATTGGTTAAATCTCATCTCTTGTGCCTTGAAACTCTGTAAACATTAAGACTATATAAAAGAGGCGATGTACTATTAAAGGAGAGCTTTTTCCGTTGCTCAAAGTTTTCAGTATATGTGTTGTGGCCTGTCTCAACAGCGACAGGAGCAGCACAGCCCTGCTCTGAAATCATCTCTCGCTGCTGAGTGGAAATACGAAAATAGTTACACGTGCCACCAAATTGCTGTGTAAAATGAGGTGGGGGGGGCGGGGAAACGGTATATTCTGTTGCCATTCACTTCCTTATAACTATATCTCAGGTTTCTCAGTTCAGTATTTTAACATATATTGTACCTATGAAGACCTCAGATCTTTTAAACATGTTAAAATGCCAAGATAAGGTCTGCATATTCATAGATGTCTCTGTGAAATCATTTTAGTCTTTTTCTCCTCTGTACAGGTAAGCCACTCTTCCTGGTGAAAATCCCAAAGGCAACTCGGCAGAAGTGATGGTGTCTGGCAAGCGCAGTGTTTTCCCAATGGGCTTCATCTCTGTTTCAGTTTTAAAAAGTTATTTGAATTTTGCTGGACCAGAAAATTGTGTTCAAATATGTGTTCAAATGCAAATTTCCAAGTTTTCTTATCACATTATGTAAGTATATTATCAGGTTGGCATTGGTGACTGCATTCACCATTTGTTTTCTGTTAGAAATGAAGAGGCATACCTGGTCAAGATTTAGACTGCAAGTTGCATTTGTAATTTTGATTTTAAGTGCCTATTTACAGCACAGATTTTTAATTAGCTTGAGGGCCCGTGTGAGGGCATGAAAGAGGTTGGCTGTGAAACATGTAGGTGTAAACATTGAAATATATGACTGCTACATTTAAAAGGAAGTAGTAGAACAAGTAGGCTGCCTTAACATATCAAGCGACAAGCAAGACAGACAGACTTACTAGGGTTGTGTTTCGCAAGAGTAAAGCACTTCTGCAAATCCAGCACACAGACTGTTCTTCTCCTGACCTAAATTGGGTTGCTGCCCCTTTCTATCAAAATGTCATTCATGCTGGGGAAAAAGCATGGGCATCTGACACCTCACTTTTGCTATTACCTAACAGAGCAATGCACATTAGATGAAGTTCTAAAGAACTAGAGTGCACTCTTAGACTGAATAATGTTAATGGCATTGTCTTTAATGGTGTAAAGCTTCCATCAGTAAAAGTTTGTGAAGAGACTAATATCCTTAGATATACTTTGATCATTTGTGGGGATAGAAGCAGTGAATAACTGTTCTCTGAAAATGTTCTACTGAAACCTTTTTCAGAATGTTATCAGGACCAGTAAATATTTAACAGAAAAGCATCTCTCTTCCACAGATTAAGTGACATACCCCCCCCATACTTCCTGTGCATTTTGATATGCTGAAAGCACCCCTGTCAGCTTTTTGACTGGCAGCTTTTATCAGAATAGTTCAAAAATGCTAGAGAACAGCCCAATCCTGTTACCAGTATGTTTATTACACCTGTATTCTGGAGATAAATGTAGGCGTCATAAACAAGACAAATGAGACACAGAATCATCAGCTTATATTTTCCAGTAGAATCTCCAACTTTTCTTCTCAAAAATACAATCAACATCTTTGTGATTTTTCTGTTCAGTTATGAAAGTGAGGCTGCTTTTCTCCTATGTATTTAATTTGTATCAATAAGAATTTTAATACTACAGTGATTCAATTTGCAAGAGAAATGCTTTTGCAGTGTACCTTGATGAGGGAGAGTGACTAGATATGTAAGCTCATCAATTGATTTCATGAACATTTATGGAAGTAAGAAATTAAAGTTTAGAAGAGATGTTTAATTTGTATAGCATATTTGGATTTCAGAATTCATGTGCTTTTAAAATTCTGAGTGTGTGTCCTGGTTTTGGCCAGGACAGAGTTGATTTTCTCACTGTTGCTGTGAGGGGGCAGAGCTTGGAGCCCGGTGGGTATGCCTAGGTTGTTATTCAATACCTCTCACTCATGGTAGGGAGGCAAAGGTAAGGGGTTCTCAGTTCTGCAACAAAAGGGGGCATGGCTTTGGATGGAAGAAAAGGGTGCTGCTTGGAGGGGTTGTGGCCATTTTGTTCCCTTTTTGGGGGGAACAGGCAGAAAATGGAGGCATGGATGGCAGCGTGGTCATGTCGGGTTAGACTCAGTAAGCATTTTTGCATGTAATCACACTCTTTTATACACTGCTTATATTAGCATTGTTGCGGTTACTGTTTCTTTTCTTATCTCATTGCTGTTTCCAGCAAACTGTTTTTATCACAGCTCAGAACCTCTGCCTTCTGTCTCTCACCCAAGGGGGTGGGTGGAGGGCAGTGGCTACATGGAGCTTATTTTCCAGCTGGATTTAAAACACAAGAGTATGATAAGGGATATCAGTAGTTTAATTTGAATTGTGTGATTACTATACTTAACTCTAAAAAAGGGTGCAATTCTAGATGGATGCTCCTGTAATCTGTAAATAAAGGTAAATAAATCCTTCCATTGATGATGTCAGCTTTATATTATCTAGCTTGTATGATAAGGCAAAATTATGCTTCTACACAATGCCTGAGTTGTTGATGTTTACAGTCTAGGTGGTAGAAAGTGTGTGTGAAGAGAAATAGAATAAAAAGCAGAATTGTGAAAAGCCTTACAGATAAGGGTTGTAACTTCACAAATTGGAACCAAAGTTAACATATCACTGAAGCATACTTCGACATTCTTACTTGACTAAATTCACTTTGATTCAGCACCAAACCTGACAGAGTATGCAAATAGACAGTAAAAACTTACTGATGATTACCAGAACATGAGGGATGGCCTGAAGTTAGGCCAGGAGAAGTTGAGGTGGATACTAGGAAAACCTTCTTCATCCCGAGGGTGTTTGGGCATTGGTCCAGCTCCCCAGGGAAGTGGTCACAGCACCAAACCTGACAGAGTTCTAGAAGTGTTTGGACAATCCTGTCAGGCACATGGTGTGATTCTTGAGGATGGTGCTGAGTAGGCCCAGGTGTTGGACTTGATGATCTTTCTGGCCCCCTTCCAACTCAGATATTTTGAGATTCTCTGATTTTGTGATCTGAGGACAGCATTCTCAAAAAATGAGAAAGTTGTGTGCACTTAGTTACATCAAAGGGTAATGATTTGCCACATCCTGTTAAAGCAGAAATTTTTCAGGAACAGACAATTACACCTTTAAAGTGAACTTAAAGCTGTCAGTGTGTTTGATGAGGGCTAAGAACTGTGGACATTGACTGCACTAAGCAAATAAATTTGCAATACTGATAGTATCTGAGCTGTGAGGCATAACAAGAGAAACATACCCAAGGCAGGTATTTAGGAGGTCGAAATGGACAGGAATCTTATAAACTCATAAGGAAGAGATGTTGGGTAGAAAGACTAAAATTCACATTCCCTTTCAAAATGTGATAATTATATTAATTCTTCCAAGAAGATGTGTGCAGAAATTTTGTGTTTCAACTGATGCATTCTGTGCATATGGATACTTCTTTTCTTGAAAAATATTTAAATTAGATGCCATATATCCACATAAATGTCCTACCCATTAGAATCTGAAAGAACTGTCTTGCTAATACAAATGGGATTTCTATATATTAAAGGCTCTTCAGCAATGAAAAGGCAAAGACACTCACACCAGATGGGCAAATTACATTGTGGTGAGAAACAATGTGGCTTTATCTGGGTTGCTGGCTTCTTGCAGATTGAACTGGTGGTTGTCAGACATCAAATAATGTAAAGTTTTGAAGTGGGGTCTTACACGTGCTGGGATAATAAAATAACTGTTGACTGATGAGGACACACACATCAGTATAAAACTCTTGGGTTTTTTAGCTGTTACACAGATTGAGACGTTTTGAGGATGTACCTACGGCAATGGAATCCTAGGAGAATTTTCTCAAAAGATTGTGTAACACCTGAAGCAGCTAAACAGCACCACTATGGAAATTTCTGGATGTTTTTAGGCATAAGGACTTTTCACATTCAGCAGCAAACCAGTTGGTTGGATTACATGGGTGCCTGAAGAAGACATTTGGAGCCACCTCTGAGTTATATGGTTCTCCAGAGTTATCTCAGCTTCACAAAGAGATTTATGCTGACATGGCCTTTAACCTGAAGTCTTCTCAGTTGTGCCCAGTTCCACAACAGGACAGGGTATGAGCATGCACTCTTCTCTTAACCTTCCTCTCTGCACTTTCTGCTCCCACTTCTTCTTTTCTATGCAAAGGAAAGCAGACACATAGGTCAAGAGCAAATGACAATATGGCCCAATAGCCTTCTTGGTACAGACATTAGCAGACCGGGTGGCTTACAGATAATATACACCTTGAAATACTTAGAGTCTTGAGAAAAAAAAATCCACTTTTTTTAATGCTATCTGATTTATCCTGTAGGAAGCAGTTCTATAAGCACACAGTACTGTCATAAAGCTTTCTTCTGGAAGCCATCCTCACTTGACCTCGATAAGCCTATGGAAAGCAGTTTGTTCAATATATGCTTGAAGGCTAACACCAGAAATTAATTTCCATAATAAATATCTTGAGTGTTAACTATTTCCAGCCTGGCTTCCTGCAGAAGATTGCCGTAAGAGATCTTATGGGAGAATCAAATACATCCTCTGTACTTGTGAGCACCAACTCCTATTTTACCTGTATGCAAATCACAGTCTGTTCAATGTGATAATGTGTTCTTCACTCTCTTCATTCACACTTGCTTCTCTAAAGAATTTTTTATAAATCTTTTCTATTTCAATCACATGTTTATAATTTGTTCATAATTCAGTGGCACGCATACCATAGTATTCAACATATTGTTTGAAAGATCTCTACAATAGTTGTTCCTTTCAAAGTATCTGCCATGATTGTTCATTAGAGATGCTGTCAAAGCTAAATTAGACAATATACTGTTTGATAAAATGTCTTATCTCAAAATATAGCAAGAATATGCAGCAAAACCCAATATAAATGCATCTTGAGGAATCAGCATTTCCTCCTCGTGATAAGGAGAAAATGTTTTGATGTATTTTTGGCAATGAATTCTGAAACCCAGGCTATAAGTGCTAAAGAGCTTGTCAGTTTGGGAGCTAATCCATATGCCAAGGATACATTAAACAAATATGTAGTGACTTACTTCAGGGAATGACCAGATAGGAATAAAACTTTCACAAGGAAATCAAGCCCAACTACTGGTAAGTTTAAGGTGAAAATTTAAATCACTTTTGACAAGGTGGAAAAGCAGGTAGGGTCATAGTGTAACTGCAGTATAATGTGCATGATTAACTTACTGTGGACCAGTTCCCTGGCAGCAGGTTTTTACACACTCTGCATTGTAGAAATGGTCATTGAGAAAACACATGTAACTCAAAGCACAGAGCCATGCATAAAGAATAATAAAATATTCTGGAAAAAAGTGAACAAGTAATGATTTAATTTTCTAATCACAGGCCTTGGCAGTGGGCTCTACAACACAATTTTGTCTTTGAAATTAAGGTCCTAGTCTGTCTTCTCTACTGGAAAAGAGGTGGGAGAGTTCAGCTATGTCCAAATATACTGTTCAACTCTTTTCCTCTACATGATGATGTATTTATTTTATCCTTTAAAAGAATGTTAGGTACAGCTCTCCTTAAGTTCTTAGATCAGACCGAATTCTTCACTTCTAGCAATGGATGATACAGCCTTTTAGCATATCTGAAGCTCAAATGATCAAAGTGTGAGGGGGAAGTAACCTTTCCTGCAGTTGCTTTCAGTTTTCTCATGCATGGTTAAATCAGTGCATTGAGAAGTAATGCTCTACAGGGATGGATACAGAATTAGCCCCTGCAGTCTCACCAGAGTTTAATGGGGGATCTGATGCTAACAGCATCAGTTTCTACCATCTGTTCATAAGGGGACCACTGGCTGTTCAGTGAGCTCATTTGTTAATCATGCTAAAGGGAATTTGGATGACTAAAACTGAATTCTCTGAATACTCTCATCCAGCAAGACCACCATTGCAGTTAATAACTGTAGATAGGAAAAAAGCAAAAATTAGAGCAAAACAAATTATTTAAATACCAAGTTCTAGTTCCATTTTTACAGCTCTTTTGATAAAAAGAGCTACATGCCAAGAACTGTAGTAGAGAAACTGCACTTAGTCACTACAAATAAATAGTCCAATAAATTAATAATTTTCTATGCTTATATAAAGTTATGCTTTCACAAATATGTTGTTTTATTACATAAGCAGTCTAAGCAGCAACTTTGTTTATATAAGCTATAAATAGTTTGAAGAGGTATATTATCACTTGTAGTCTGTTTTGATTTAGTTTTTTGCATCTTTTTCTAGATTCTCATATGTGTTTTGTTTTTATTATTTCTGATGCCTAATAAAATGCAGGGAATTAGAATACCAGATGATATGGAAGAACCAGTGGTAAACTAATGTTTGCATAAGAATATACTCAACTGTATAAAAAGCTATTCAGGAAAAAAAGTATGCAAGTGAAAACTCAGTTATTTAAATGTTTATACGGAAAGGATAAAATGGTTGAAGAAAGCAGTTCTAAATTCAATTAATTACTTATATTTGCTGTGTTGCAGTATTTGCACAGATACAATTTAGAATGCATTTCAGGAGAGTTCTGTAGGGTATTAAATACAGACATGAAGCAAAGATAAGGATTAAAGCTACTCAAAAGCTAAGCATAACAAAAATCAGGAATATTTAGACAGATTGTTAATTATCATCTGTTTAAACATGAATTCCCTGAAGAATAATCAGCATTAAAGACATCCCTGAGAAATGTGTCTACAGGAAGGAAAGACTTTTCATTCTAAAACTGTTTGTTTGGATGTTCTAATTAGCAATTTAAGAATACTTTATTTTGAAAGCAGCTACAAATTATATTGTTATCAATAAGAACACTCCTTTTCAACAATGACCATCATTGCTTTCATTTATTCTTTTCTAATTAGAGTCTGGGGAAATATCTATTTCAGACCAGTTTTCACATTTGTACTGAAGCAAAGTTAAATTATATTCAACTCCCTTTACAAGCCTTGAACAAACTCTTGGCTACCATCTTGCTCTCTCTTCTTTTTGTTTATGTGTCCCGGTTCCAGCCAGAACAGGGTTAATATTTGCTGTAGCCAGAAGAGGGCATGGCTGGGACCTGGGGGTTGTTCTATACCACCTCACGAGGGGCTATAAGGGGAATGGAGTTTCTTGCAGGAAGAAAAGGTTCTTTAGGTTGGGGGAGGTAGCCTGGCTGCACTCGAGTCAGGGCAAGCTCCATGGTGAACATTTTGGCATGTGAATCACTCTCTGTCTTTTGTATCGTTTTGTTATTAATATTGCTGCTGTTGCTGTTTGTTTTCTTATCCCATTGCAGTTTCCAGTAAATTGTTTTTATCTCAACCTGTGACCTTTTCCTGATATGCTTCCAACTCTTTTCTCTAGCCTGCTACATTGGGGAGTGGAAGGGGGAACAAGCAAGGAGCAGCGTGGTTTGGAAAGTCTCAGTGGGAGGACTAAATTGGGAAGTGCCATTCCTAAACCACAATACATCATTATATTTAATTCCAGTTTAGCTGGTCTTCCAGCAATTAAAAATTATATTAGGAAAATTTGAACAGAAAACTTGAGTTAAAAGTTTAGTGGAAAAATGTGTTGGAAGCCAGGGAAGCCAAAAAACTTCTGATCTTCTAGGGACATATTTTGTCCCTAGAGCTCCCCAAAAAGGCTTGGCCTGTAAACTAAGTCCGTGGGAGTATTTACCCCCACTACTACTACTACTACTACTACTACTTCTTGTTCTTGTTCTTCTTGTTCTTGTTCTTGTTCTTGTTCTTGTTCTTGTTCTTGTTCTTGTTCTTGTTCTTGTTCTTGTTCTTGTTCTTGTTCTTGTTCTTGTTCTTGTTCTTGTTCTTGTTCTTGTTCTTGTTCTTGTTCTTGTTCTTGTTCTTGTTCTTGTTCTTGTTCTTGTTCTTGTTCTTGTTCTTGTTCTTGTTCTTGTTCTTGTTCTTGTTCTTGTTCTTGTTCTTGTTCTTGTTCTTGTTCTTGTTCTTGTTCTTGTTCTTGTTCTTGTTCTTGTTCTTGTTCTTGTTCTTGTTCTTGTTCTTGTTCTTGTTCTTGTTCTTGTTCTTGTTCTTGTTCTTGTTCTTGTTCTTGTTCTTGTTCTTGTTCTTGTTCTTGTTCTTGTTCTTGTTCTTGTTCTTGTTCTTGTTCTTGTTCTTGTTCTTGTTCTTGTTCTTGTTCTTGTTCTTGTTCTTGTTCTTGTTCTTGTTCTTGTTCTTGTTCTTGTTCTTGTTCTTGTTCTTGTTCTTGTTCTTGTTCTTGTTCTTGTTCTTGTTCTTGTTCTTGTTCTTGTTCTTGTTCTTGTTCTTGTTCTTGTTCTTGTTCTTGTTCTTGTTCTTCTCCTTCTCCTTCTCCTTCTTCTCCTTCTCCTTCTTCTCCTTCTTCTTCCTTTCTTCTCTGATCTAAGTTCCTGTGATTTAGTAATTGGTAGAAAGAATCTAGTGTAGAAGAGACACGTTAATAAAATTGATAGATATTGGTTTTAAAGACAAAATAAAATACATAAAATCTTCCTATTCAATGATAAAAACTATATAAACTCTCTACAACCAGCCTCTACGTCCATTGTGCACCTGGAAGCAGCAGAGAGGCTGGGTTCCTGAACCTTTGATAAGATAAAATAAACAAACTTGAAGCAGCAGAAAAGTTTCTTCGCTTCTATTTTTCCCTGACATGTGAGACTGAGAAGAGAGAGTTCCGGACACAGAGAACAACATGGGGCCCCTCGCAGGGACCACATCAAAAATGTGATCAGCTCTTGTTTTATTCTCATGGGCAAAGCTCTCACTGTACTGCGCTCAAAAGAGGATTTAATGGTAATCTTATATATGAAATGTGTCTGGATTCAAGTTCGCCAGCGGGACCTGGACGAGCTCAAGAAGTGGGCCTGTGAGGATCTCATGAGGTTTAACAAGACCAAGTGCAAGGTGCTGCACTTGGGTGAGAGCAACCCCCGCAATCAATCCAGGCTGTGGGATGAACAGATTGAGAGCACTCCTGCCAAGCTGGTTCCAGAACAGACCTGTTGCTGGCCCAAACTTAGTCAGTTAGCCACAGTGGCAGAACCTTGGGGAAAACATATATTAGGAAGGATAAAAAAATGCTGTGCATGGCTGTGAGAAAGATGCAAGAGAAAATGCTCTGCAGACACCAAAATCAGTGAAGAAGATGACGAGACACCCCAGGCATCAGAGTAGACGTTTCCCTGTAGCCTGTGGAGATACCATAGCTGTCTTTTTGCAGCCTGTGGAGGACCCCATTCCAGAGAAGGTGGACCTGTCCTGAAGGAAGTTGCAGCTTAAGAAGAGACCATATAGGAGTGAGCTCTCGGCAAGAGCTTAGTCTGGATAAGGGAGACCACATGGAGCAGGTTTTCTGATAGGAGCTGTGATATATGGACACCAGAGCAGTTCATGAAGAACTGCTCGATGGAGCATTTTGTGAAGGGCTGTATCCTGTGGGAGCCATGTTGGAGCAGGGGAAGTGTGTGAAGAGAAAGAAGTGGCACAGACAAAATGCTGTGAACTGACCACAACCTCCACTCCCTGTCTTCCCTGTAGTGCTAATAGAGTGGGTAAGAGGTAGAAGATTTTGGAACAAAGGAGTGAAATTGAACCAGGGTAGAAAGAGAAGGGTAAAGGGAAGGTGAGTTTAGTTTTGTCTATTTCTCTCATTCCTACTTTGATACATATTTTTTTAATTAGGAATAAACTAAATTAATATTCTTCAAATCAACTCTGCTCTGTCTCTGATGGTGATTGGTGAGTGATCTCCCTGTCTGTAAGTCAACCCACAAGCTTTTCCATCTAGTTTTCACCCCCCTGGCCTGTTGAGGAGGAGGAGTGAGAAAGCACCTGGGTGGGAGCTGGGCAGTCAGCCAAGGTCATTTCACCACAGAAGTTTATAATTTTATCGCATCAGATGAGTCCCTTCTCCCTCTTCCCAGTCCTGCTCTATTATTTGGGACATGATGTGGGTGGGTGGTATTGATTTTCCTAATGCGCAAATCCAGTCTTTGTCAGAGCCTTTTGAAGCTGATGTCTCTTCTGTGCTATGATCCTAAGCCACAGAGACTGCATGCTTTGACAAGGGGAAGAAATTCACATAAAATGTTCCAAATTGCAAGCTTATTACTCATCAGTGAGCTAGAATTTTTTCGAGATTGAGTTCCATGTTTAATATTTGCATCCAGCTTATGCATATTTATCTGCAAATAATCACCCAAGTCTTTCCACATTCATTTTCAGAGGAATATCAGTGAGCTGCTTATGGAGATTTTCTGCATATAGAGCTGCAGATTTCGCAGCTACCAGAGTTCACATTTTAAAATGTGGTCCTATTAGTGTAAATTATACAATGTTAGCATATGCTGAAATTTCAAGGCAAAAT
Source organism: Vireo altiloquus (assembly GCA_013396875.1). Taxonomy (NCBI): domain Eukaryota; kingdom Metazoa; phylum Chordata; class Aves; order Passeriformes; family Vireonidae; genus Vireo; species Vireo altiloquus. The sequence continues at coordinate 48,361 of VZRF01015759.1, forward strand.
GATATATGTTAATGGTTAAGATTCTAGAAAATTACACAAGCTATGATGGCATTTTATAGTATATGAGAAATCAGTGTTGATAATATGAAAGTTAACAAACAGTTTAGAGAAAGATCCTGATGCATCTTGTAAGTATGCATGATGGCACACTGGAATTTGCATTTGGAGGGCAAAAAAGAAAAATTATAGACTGATGTGGTGTGAAGGTAGGAAGGTATCCCTGCTCATGGTAGAAGCATTGGAAGTCCATGAACTTTAAGGTCTCTTCCCATCCAAATAATTATATGATTCTGTAAAATAATGCTTGGCAGAAATTTTAGTAGCACTTATAAATTTGAACGTTGATGGTGAAAAAGCAGGCTAGACTACATAATCTAAAGGTCCTGTAAGTAGTATTTTTCATTTTTTCACACAGCTTTTAGCACAGGAGAAGTTTCACGACAAGGGAATCAATGATTGTGTAGTTATAAATCTTTGCATAATTATTCAAAATGCACAGTAACTATCTGAAGCACAAGGTACAAGCCTGCAAAGCCTGCCGTATGTATGAAAAGTGCAAGGAAAGGAAGGTTATATGACCACACTAATTATGAAAAAAGAACTGCACATGGTGACAACAACATGAAGCTGGGATTTTTAACACAAGCACACTAAAAGGGAGAAGTTTATGTAAGTTGTTAGACTAGTGCTCTCTACTCTCATACTATATACTACTAAGTGTACTGGTTTTGTTTGAGATGGATAGTAACTCTTCATAGTTCTATTGGGGCTATGATTTTTCACCAAAATAGCATCGATAACACACTGATGTTTTAGGTATTGTTGAGAAGTACTTGCACATCATCAAGGCCCTTTTTTGCGCTTCTCACACTGTCTTGCCAGCGTGTAGGCCAGGGGTGCACAAGAATTTGGGATGGCATACAGCAGGGACAGCTGACTCCAAGTGAACAGAGGGATATTCCATAATATATGATGTCATGCTTAACAATAGCATCTGCATTGAAGAAGGATGAAGTGATGGCATTTGTCTTCCCAAGTAACTGTTATTAAAAATGGAGCCCTGCTTTCCTGGAAATATCTAAACATCTGCCCGCCGACAGGTACACCTGCATTGGCTTAATGATGAAAATTCTATCTCAACCCACATATTATCTCACTTCTACCCTCGCCCCACTCTGGGGAGTGAGCAAGCATCCGGGTTGTGCTGAGCTACCAGCCAGGATTAGCCCAAAACAGCGCGGAAATTGAAGAAGCAGCGCTGAAGTGGTGCTTAAGCCCTGCTTGAGATGAGCTCCCTCCAGAAAGAGCTGTGTGCTCATGCTCAGTGTTCTTGCCGTGGTTCCCATGTAACATATGGTGTGGCACTTGGTCATGGCCTCCTTATTTAGCAGCATAAAATTAAAATGTGCCTCCTAATTCCTTGATGAGATGAGAATGTAATTGTATTTCCTTTATGACATATGATGATGCTGTTCGAAATATTGAAAAATTTTAAAACACCATGTTATTTCTTCTTGTCGCTCTGGTGTGACTGAATAAACAATAAAGCCCTCTGTTTCTCAGGAGCATAAGAAACTTTTGCAAAGCAGTTGAAAGTTTGCTGTCTAAAAGACGTAAATCTGCTAAAGGCTCTCTTGTTTCAAGATTATGACCATACTGCACTTGGTCATCTTTATGGTCTTAGGAGAGCAGTCCTCAAGTGTGTGTTATTGAACATGAGGTACTTTGCACAGCTCTTGGTAATCTGAACATTTGACAGAAATGACTTGGTTATGACCAAAGTTGCTGCTTCTGAAGTGGCTACATTTATAAATCCAACCCATGCAGCAGTCAAGCATAAGAGTGTGAGTTTTTTCAAAGACACATTAATACCAACAATTAGAAACTGTTATTTTGATGCTATGGGGTGCAATAACTGTGATGAATATGCCTGAATATTTATGAAAAAAATTCATGATAATGTGAAATGTATCTTTTTTGGATATTTGGTGACAACTTTTTTTGCGAGTCATCAAATAGGTTTTTGCTCTTTTCTCTTGAAAATATGACTAAGTCATGTATTAAATCAATACAAGAGAGTCAGGGACCTATTGGTGTGGGTCCAGAAGAGGGCAAAAAAAAAAGAGTCAGAGGGCTGGAGCACTCCTTCTATCAAGAAAAGCTGAGGGAGCTGGGGTCATTGTGGAAAAGACAAGGCTCAAGGGAAACCCTGTTGCAGCCTCAATATACAAAGGCATAAAGATAGATTGAGAGAGTCTTTCTCACCAGGGCCTGAAGCATTATGATGGGGCAATATTTTGGGTTATTGTTCAATTCAGAATACACATTATAAAGGTAAAGATTTTGGCATGGTATTTAGGTTTCAATATCCTTAACAAATCTAAATCTTACAACTTAAGAAAATCTATAAGTTATGGTGCAAACCCAATCTCCTCAGGCAACACTTTCCTAAACATGTTGTTTCTCATCTAGGGGACTGGGAATCTCATTGCTCATTCTTCAAAAATAATTAAATACAAAATTATTCAAATTATTATAGTGCTAAGTTTAGGATGCCTTTAGCCATAGGTGTTTGTAAAATAAAGTACAAATATTATTGCTGTGATACATAGATGAAATTCACTCAACACTGGATATGTTTAGAGATTTTAATATTTTACTTAATTATATGTTTTTGATATTTATATATTTTATAGTGCTAGACATAAAACTAGCTAACAGTATAAGCTGTTTATTTCAACATGGACCTATGGCACAGATCATAAAAATATGCATTTTTATTTTTACAACATTTTTTCAAATATTTGAGAATTGGTTTTTATCTTCCAAGGGTCAGTTTTATAAGAACCTTAATGACTGCTATTAGATCACCTTAAGAAAGGAGACATAATTTCAGCATTACAGAAGTGTGATTAATTTACCTTCTTCACTATCAGCAACAACATTCGGTTTGGATATTCACTGTGGCATTTTCTATACAGACATAAACCTTTCTGTCATTAAGATTGAGTAACCTTGTATCTTGAGTTCAATTTGAACTGAAAGGACAAGTTTCTTAAGATAAATAATCAAACAAAAATCCATGAAGCAATAATTTCATTTCCACAAAATAAAGCAAATGCTCCAAGCATAGAATAATTCAGAGCTATGTAAACTTTCTTAAAAATTGTTGTGGACTTGAAATTTTGCTAATTATGTCTTTTTAGTAATAGAAATAACATACAGCATTTGTTGAACTGTCTAAAATAGTGTATACTGATTAGCCAGAATTTTTGTCCCTTTGATAATCTACTATCTTCATGCTGTAAATGTCAAAAGCAAAAGTTTGCCATGTTCCCAAATCTTAGTATTTTAGATCTGAAAAGCAAAATGTCAGCAGTAGATTAACCAAGCCTTGTTTTCTCCCTCTCCCCTTCCCTGGAGAAATAAAGGATATTTGTGAATTATTAATGTGAATATCCTATTTCTTGTACAGTTTTGTAAAGCTCTTTTATTTCTCTTTACTTCCATTTTATAGATGTCTCTTTGCATCCCTACCATTCTTGCTGTATATTGCAATATTAATCCTATGGTTTTTATTTGCAGAACTGTAATGCTAAAAAAATGACATTTCTTCCTGCTGTTGTTCAACAACAGTGATTCTGAACTTCCGTTCAAGATTAACTCCTGCTTGTACAAGCTTACAAATTAATGTCTCACTACCCATTAAGAAGAGTATTTCACAAATACAGAGCCATACAAATATCTTTGAGTTCCTCAAACAACATATTCTCAGGAGCTTGGCTGAAACTCTTAATAATGGGAGAAGATACGAGAATCTTGACCATTATTCTGTTCTCTGGACCTCACTTATAGTTTTAAATTTCTAGTACCCATTTCAATATTCTAGAGGATTACCTGCATCAAATATTCAAAAGCTGGTATCCGTTGTGCATTTACATGAGTTCTTTTATTTGTAGTCTTCATAAATGATACATAGGAGAGGGGGAAAGGATCATAAATGAACAAATAATACTAAGGGATCTCCTGTTAGTAAAACTGTAAAGGAGAGGCATTTAGATAACCTATGAGTCCAACAGACCTGTGTTAATTGCTTGACACCTGAGCAACAAGGGAACCGTTGACAATATTAACAAGTTATTAGTGACAGTTGATGGGATTTAACCTTATTTTCCTAGGTGATTAAGTTCTGTTCTTACTCTGTTTTACCCAAGCTTTATAGCACTCATCAGAACTGATGGATTTACAATCCAGTAGGATTATAAAAGGGGGAGAAATCACCAGAAATGTATCACTTTTTTCTCTTTCCTATTGGAGAAATGCCTAACTTGGTTTAATAATGCTTTTGCTTTATGTAAGTTTGTTGCTATGAATATCCAGTAAAAGGTAAAGCTCAAACAAACAAAACAAACTAATCGAATGAATACCACCAAAAAATATCACCCACAAAAGTTAAAGAAAAGTGCCTTTTCTTTGTAGGAAGTGAATTTTGTCTAGGATTTTTGTCTTTGTTGTTGTTCCTTCTATGGTCTCAGAAGGTCCTCAAGAACATTCAGTCAGACTTTAATTTTATTGCGAGTGGTTTCTTTATATTATAGAAAAAACTGTCCACAGAAGATCCATTAAGTTCCTATCCCTATGCTCATTGAGTATCTTGCACATTGGGTAAAAGATTGAGCCTGGTTCCATTTTTCATAGTATGACAATATAAAGAGCTGTAGATCCTGCTGATGAGTTCATGGGACCTCACTACCATTTTCTTAAACCTTCCAATTTGTCTCAAGGAAGTTTACTACTTTCAATTAAAGGGTATGAACAATTTAATACATCATTCTCAGCCCAATCTTGGTATTTCAGACAATAAAGTATTTCCATGCATCTCCTTTGGAAATAAAACCCAGGCACTTCTGAGGGTGTTATTCTGAGCCCATAAAGTTCAACTAATGCCTTAAGGGGAGAATGACACCTTTGGGAAAAGTCTGGGTTTCTGACCTCTTCCCACTGACGGTGGAGATGGATGCAGACATTCTTGGGCCATAAAGGTTCAAAAAGTCCTTATATTCATGTATGACTTAGGACTGTGTGTCTTTCACATTAGACACAATTATTTCTAGCATTGCGAGACTATATTTACATGGGTTGAACTGTAAAACTACAATAAAGAAAGAAGGAATGGCAATCAATATATAGGGAAGAGAGTATTACTCAATTTATTGAAAGTGGTGGCAAGAAACTAAACATTCACCTTGATAAAAGTTGCAATGGATTTACAGGAATTATCTAATATCTGTATGACATTTTTACAGAAATTGTCAAAAATACATTTTACAGTTTGATCTTTGTATAAGATTCTTGTACTGTTGTCATTAGAACTATATAAGGCACAAGTCACAAAGGTTTACTTATCTCTAAATCTTCAGAGCAAGGCAAGAATACGAGTACAACAAGACATAATTTTTTTGTCAGAGCAGCAAATAAGAAGACAAATAGCACCATTTAGTCAAGACAGAAATGTTCCTAGAAATGATGGGGTCTTATTTCCATTGCTCAGAACACAAAGCTCAAAGCTCCCCCTGAATATGCACCCAGAGACAGAAAGCAAACCACTCCACAGCTGTACTGATTCTCTGTTGTGTAGCACCAGGAGAAGCAGAGTAATAAATTCACACATTTTTAATTGCACCTGCACAGACACTTATGCACAGGAGAAGATAGCTTACTTCCTTCACTACATTAATGTCTGTATAATATCTGTAATAATTATTCTTCCCAATGTGTCAGAAAGGCACTTCATTGTTAGTGTTGTTTTTTTAGGAGTACAGCAGTGGGTCATCATTGAAAAATAGTAGACTTTCTAACTTACAAAAAGAAAATTGTCTAATGGGCCAAAAGTAAAAAAAAAAATTCTTATAACAGGAGAGAGGAAAAAAGAATTCTCTTATTATGGTGATTCCCTGAGCTTCTGTTTATAAATACCCACTGTTCTCACAAAATTCTTGTCATTTAACTTTATTCAGAATGAAAAAGATATCTGTGAAATGAGCCTCCAGCTGGAGAATTGAAGGATAAGATACAGCTATATTAAGGAAAAATTATTATATGTAGAGCTTATGACATCAAGTACCTTTTATTAAGATTGCTCAAGATTTTCAATTATATGGCATTGCTTTCAGTTATTTACAAAGTTGCTGAACTTAAATTGTTTGAGTCAAGGTTTTTATGGCAGGTATCTGCCTCAGGCTGAATTTAATTTTTTTTCTTTGACATGTAAAAATGTGGTCAGCCTTTTTCTGCAAGAAATAGATAGCATGTGAGCAGGGACTGGGAATGTGTAAGTGAGGAGTGAATATTTTTTGTTTCTATAAGAACTTTACAAATTGTGTTACCAATTACATGCTAATTTCCAAGCAGATGCTTTATAGTGATTTATTTACTAAAACTTTCAAGAGATTTCACATGCCCTGAGATTTTACTTTGACTAAGTCTCTATGCCTTGTGTTGACCATCTCACTCTCTCTTGTGTTTTCAGTAACAATGCTTAGTTACAGGTACTCAGGAAAAATCTGTGTGGGTGTGTATAATAACCAAATAAAGATGAGACAAGAACTGAAAGAGAGAATAGGAGAGAAATTATTTTGAATGTATAACCTGGAGGAAAAAAAGGCAAAGGCAGAGGTGATGAAAGCTGCCTGATAATGAAGGGAACTGGAATCCCAGTAAGGATAATGATGAGAAAACAGGAAAATCGTAAGAGATTATGAGGATTCCAAGAATCACACAGAATGGGTTAATATTAGTAAGTCATGTTTTTAAGACCTTTACCACATTTACTATTTTCCTCTGAATTCAATTAGGTCCAATCTTTCTTGAAGTACCCTAACCATGATACTCCAGATGAGGGTTTACTGATTTTTACCTATTTTAGAAGCCATATTTTTGTTTATATGTCTCTGTATGGTATTGCTCCTAGGAACCTGATATCAACAGCACATATGCAAGTACACCTTTCTTTTTAGCCAGCTGTCTCTTATCCTTTCTATTTGCAACTGAATACCTTTGTGTTTGAAATTCCCCACTTTGAGAGTGAAAAATTGACACCTTCTGAACAAATTTAATTTTCTGACCAATTTCACTCCAACCTTATACAGTTTCTTCTAGAAAATGTTTGCTTTGGTTGTTTACTAGAATAGCATTGAAGACTGTCAAAAGTTTAGAGTTTCTCATCTACATGAGTCTGTTAGCCTGGAATAGAAAGAATCAGTTTGATTAGTCTGACAATTTGTTTTTGGCAAACCCCTATTGAGGATACATATATAGATTATATAGCTAGATTAATATAGATATATAAATTTCATATATATATCTATAGGTTATATCTATATATTAGATATTGATATAACCTATATATATATGTTAATGTCTATATGGTTTTCTAGTGTACTTCCTCCTTTTTCTACTGCCTGTCAACCTGTTCCCAGTTTCAGCCTCTTCATAAACAAGGAAGGTCCTCAGTAGGAGCTAAAGTTCCTGAGTATGTTGATGTTAATATTATAATATTTATTGTAATATCCATTTTTGCTTTTAGACAATCTGGAAAATTTCATCAAAACACATGCAGAAGACATTAAATAAACAAAATAAGTACTCACAAGGTACAGAATGGCAAGAGTGAGATTGTTTGTTTTATCCTAATCTTCCTGTTCAAACATAAGCATACAGACATTAACATGGTGATAAAATTATATTTTATGAGAATTTTTGTGAGTCATTCAGTAGTCCAGGTAAAATTACTATTTACCCACCCAGATTTATGCAGTGTTGAAGTATATTATCGATTTTATAACTCTGATGTGTTTTTAAACTTTTAATGAAATTCTGCAAGACTTAGATGTTCTTAGGACATGCTGCGGAGACCACCTTTAACAGATCAAATTGATGTCACCAGGAATGTGAATTTACAAGAGCCTCTGCCTGAAGTTCCAGTTGAGAATGTGGAGTTTCAGTTTGCTCCTTCTGCAAACTTTACTTTTTGTTGTATGTTTCTTATTTTTACAGTGTCTGTCACACTCGTGTTCTGGTTTCAGATACCATATCTGGGAACTACTATAATTAATTTAATAATCATTATCATAATCAAACAAGAAATTTGCAGTAAAGCTCAAAAAAGTTATTTTAATTATTTTTCACTTTGTTTTGTGGTGAAGAAAACCAACTGTACAATGATCCCATTGATCTACTTGCTGTATTAACACAGACATATGAGAATCTATGGATAAAATATAGAAAGGTGATCTGTCTCTCTATCAGCAGATGTACCTGTAAAAAAAATGTAAAAACATTTTTCTCTTTTACAAATATTCTACTAATGGACTTAATGTTCACAAACAAGAAGTAACCAGCATTAGCACCAATTTAAAGAATTATTTCTTTTACATAGATATTTTTTGCCAAGTGGTTGTACATCAGCTGAAAATCACATTTTTTATCTCTATTAATATTGCTTTCATATTAAAAGCTCATACATTAATAAAGTAAGTAGTGGAGACAATAATCGGGTAGAAAAACAAAATGTGGACATGCTAACAATACTGCTTTATGTTAAGAACAGTGAAAAAAATTCAGAACCTGGGTAGTGTGTCATTTGCAATAATTGTATGGCAGCTGTAAACATGTCAAACTTAGTCTTTGGTAAAAATGTCTGGTCTCCCTTCCGTGAGTGGTCAGTAGGCTTCCCTGAATCTTTACAGGCACAGTGCCCACATATATCACTAGAATTACATTCAACTAAAACCTGAGTATAGCATTCTAATCACATATAAAATTTCCTTTTTAAGAATGTATTTGTTACTTAAAAAGAGCAGTGGAAATACTTCTGTAAGTAGTATTCAGTTACTTCTCTAAGTAGACAACTGAATTCTAGGCATTCAGAGATTAAGGACTCAGAATTGTGTCCTCATTAATATTTTATTCTGAGTTATTTTACAGATGTATATTCAAAATTTTAATTACTCACATAGCTCCACACCCTCCCCAGTGTACTGCCTATATTTAAATTCCCTGTGGGTTCTGTTCCCTCAGCTTCTCTTTTTATCTTCAAATATCTGCTGAATTCCCTGACTGCCCATTCTGAGAGGTTGTTAACGTCTCATGTCCACAACTTTTAGCTATTCCTGACTGAATTTTTCAGTTTTTCTGACATCTTTTGGCTCCTGGTGTCACATCTCAGTGTCAGCTCTCCAGATTTCATTCACTTGCATCAGTCAAGCTTTTAAAGTCTCTGCCTTCAGCTGCAGCCCTATCATGTACCTGCCTTATTGTAAATGCCATTGCTAGGTCTATATCAGTTTCCCTTCACTCCTTCAGTACCCAAGCTCCAGACAGCAGCTCTGAAATAATAAGCCCTACTTTCAAAGGCTCTGTAGAATCTCTAGGTGCCAGAAACACATCTGCATGACTGAAAATGTACCTATTGAACTAGATTCTGTCCTGTAAAATGCACAGGTAAATGTGATCCGAGCGGTACAGAGTCTCTGAAGCCCAATTTTCTCTCTTGCTTCATAGCAGCAGCTATTATGGGAGCTCTAGCTGCATGCTAAGTCTGTTGGGTATGAGGAAATATGACACCACTTGTAAGAATGATGGGCCAATAACGCCAATGTTGACATGCACTGCTAAAGGCTCCGGGTGGTGCTGCTTTCCAGCTGTTATTGAGTACTGCCCCTGTCAGCACAAATAGTGCTGTTTGTCCCACTTGCCTCAATGCTCAAGCCAAGAGCTGAAATGAAGCCAATGCTCAGCCTGTTCCTTGTTTCTCTCTGCTCCCACCCCCTAACTGCTGGTCACTTGTGAAGGAGTTCATGAATGTTGTTGGGAACTGCAGAAGTAATTAGTTTTTCCAAGTCTACCACTCAGCTGGAAAATAATCATTGTGAACAACCCACCTGTATGCTCTAAAGCAATTTTGAAATTTATTTTCATTAAGTTATTATTAAGTTACAAAAGCAAGAAAATGTAATTTAATGAAAGACTTAAGCATGAAATTGAACTTTTTCTTAAACTTGTATTTAGAGCAACCCCTTTTTGATGTATAACTGTGAATTATGTTGTAATTGGGAGGTAATTTCATGCAGTTTAATATCAGGTAGGCTACCATTTTTTCTTCTGAGACTACTTGCATTTTGGAGAAAATAGTAAACACTTTTTTTACAAACATCATGGAAAGCCTCTGTTCTTCTCTGTGAAACCCAATGAAAGGAACCCAACAAAACGAGAAGATACACAGAGCTAAGAGCAAGCATTCTTCCAACTCCTGCTAAGCAGTAAACAAAAGCACCTACCAGAAAAAAACTCAGGAACGCACCTTCTGATATCTCCATATAATTTGTATTTTGGTATTGGCTGAGTATAGTCGCTCTTCTTGAAGCCTTCAAGGGAACTACTATTTAATTAGAAACTCACTCAAAAAACCTGTCTTCAGGGAAGGATTAGTTAAAAAATGAAAAGTGTTTAGTGCATAGATACATCCTGAAACAATCGCCAGAGTCAGACAGAACAGAATTCTATATTTCTTCAGGAAACTCCATTTTTCCACGTATGTAACTCGAGTACCAAAACACATTAACTTTTTTGAAGATGTGGTATGCACAACAACTTTTTTAAAGCAGATTTTCCGTGTTTCTTTTGACCTGTGCACAATGAACACATCAAACACTTCATGAACTCCTAGCTTTTGGTATATCTAATCCCTGCCTCTTCAGTCTCAAAAATTTAATACTTTATGTATTTATTCCCTAGAAAATTAATTTAGAAGTGTTAGCTGGTGACATAGTAACTACAATGAGGCCTCTCACCCCTGAAAAAATGTCACTGTGTAATTTCAGGGCATCATAATCATGCAAGAAATGTAATAGCCAGAAGTAACCATCAGTGCTGTTGTATGTCAGAACTCCCTTACACTGTTTTTTGCCAGACTTATAAAATATGTTCAGTTCTTGGATGGAGAAACACTGCCCCATACTGTAAAATACCAACTCTTTTCTCTTTTTTCTTTCCCCCTCTCACCATGCACCGTTAGCTCAGTGTGCTGAAGCTCTTGCATTATAACGGCTTTCACTTTTCACTAAACCTGCCATTTCCCATTTGTTACCATCTCAAAAATTGGCCCTGGTGTCATCTGAATACCAGTAAAAGTGATGCTTAAGGTTTTTATTTTCACTGCACTGGTGAGAAAATCCAGAAATGCTTCTGTTTCCTACTCCAATAGATCAGTAAACTCCTGTAACTTTAAATGCTACTGACAGCATTCAAGAACTTGAGCCATTATAACGTGTTTATTGTCAAATGTGCCCATAGCAACACTCATCAGTGTCATCTGTTTCAACTCAACTCTTATTTTCTCAATTGACACAAAAAAGCCAATACACCAGTCACAGCTGTTCCAATTTTAGTATGAGTTGAGGAATGGTAATGTTCATATATTTCCTGTGCCAACTTGTGAAGTATTTCATCAAATTGAAATTTCAGGAATAAAGAATGTGGTGACAGTCCTGTGTACTCTCTTCTGATGCTAAACAAGTTGATGTCTATTACTTGTTTCTTTTTCCCTTGAACACTTTAGATAGTTAACTAAATAAAGGAGAGGTTAGGCAAGAGGTTAGCAAAATTCTGTTACAGAAAAGCTAGAGCTCTGTACTATTGAACTTTATGATGTTTATATGTTCCACTGTGAATCTGTATGTCTGTATTTCATCTGAAGAGAGCGGAAAACTATGAAATACTGCTAAGACAATATATCTGTGGATAATATAGTACATCCAATTTAGGCCAAAAATATGTGGATCAGCATCGCCACTGTTTTTGGCATCCAGGCATGTTTTTCTTATTAAATATTTTTCTAATGCTTCGTCACAGGGAGACCATGAGCCTTTAGCCTTCCCAGATCCTGATGTTTTGGAATGAGCATAGGCTCCTCCATGTTTAAGATTGCTACAAAACTGAGGAAAACAGAGACACTTGTTTACATTCTTGCAAAAAATAGTTTTGTTTGCAGATAGTTTTGCTATCTGCTCTTTTTCAGTCCTTTTATATTGCCATTACTTGTGTATGATGCATATTAAAGAGGGAACATTTGTCTTGCACAAGTTAGCTTTCTGTCATGTTGTTAATGCATTAGCATGATTCTGATACGGAGAATAACCTTGCCAGTGGTAGACATTGGTTGGCGTTTCAGGCTGGGATGTCATGTGACACACAAACTATAATTTATCCTCCTCCAAATATAGGAAAGCACTTAACGAGTGTTCTGTTTAATAGGGGCTAGGGACTGACTTTCCCAAAGGAATCAGCGCAATTAAAATAATGTATAATTCTCAAAGTATTACACTGGCCTGAAACTCAAAGGAAACATATAAATTCTATAGCACTTTTTAATGTATGTACATCTCTGTTATCTAAATTTTTAGATAGCATGGTATGTCACTTGAGGGTCCAAGCCTGCATTACAGAAAGACTTCCCATTCTTTCCAAATTCTTTTTTCCTTTTTTGCCTGCATTCCTCAAAAGAAGGTATGGGAAACTGCAACAACGCATTTTACTCAGAGTAGGTTTCAGGCTTCTAATGGAAAGGATGCTACACTTGATTCTGGCTGATTGTGCCAAAAAAACAAACCCTGTCTTTCAAAACAGCCTTCACCTAAGGATTAAACTTTGGTCTTGAAGAATATTTTGCAGAGCATATCAGTCCTTCAATATTCTGGACATGTAGCACAAACTGGACTTAAAATTCACATCAAGCATGCATCAATAAACCTTAAGTTTCCCAGAGGTGTATTTAATAGTCGTTCTGTGACTGCTGACTTAGAAAGTAAGGGAATTCTTTTCATGATTTAGATGGTCAGTCTGCTTTTTCATAAGTCAGGGTGGCAAAGGTTTGCTGAGTAGTGGGAAATTCTGCAAGTTTTAGTATCTGTCCTTGTCCCTTAACTGTTCACCACCTCTTAAGACAGAGGTTAGGAGCACTCTCTTAACATGCCTTCTGGTACAGTAAATGATATTGCACTATGAAAAACAATTCTCAGTGAATTGCGGTTTCGTAGAACTGAGAAGGGAATCAGTGCACTCCCTAATGCACTTCACTGCAGACACAGGCAAGTGCTTCCCACAGCACAGTGTATGCACTGAGCCCTGGCTTTTAGCTTGCTGTTGTGCTATCTCTCAAACCCTCTTAAGAGTCAGGTAGCCTTTTCTCTCCCTTACTGCTAAACTTAGCACTTATTGCAGTGGAAAAAAAAGAAAAAGAAAATGGTAAAACCACACATTCCATTGAGACATGACAAGTGAAGATCCTTGAGGACTACATAAACTATTTTCCATGTTTCTTTCATTTGAATAAGTTTGGAATAAATAATTTTTCTATTTAATAATAACACTCTTCTTGGAATAATGTGTCCATGCTTTTCTTATATAAGTATATAGATGTCTATCTACATATATATATATGTATATATAAAGACATCTCCAAAGTCTATGTATATATGATCTGACAATGTTCACTGACAGCCAACTGTATCCTGGTCAGCATCAAAATAATCATGGACAGCAGGTAGAGGGAGGTTATTCTCCCCCTCTACGCCACTTTCCTGAGACTCCAGCTGGAGTACTGCATCCAGCTCTGAGGATCCCCAACACGAGAAGAATGTGGAGCAAGTCCACAGAAGAGGAGGCCATGAAGTTGCTCAGAGGGCCGAAACACTTCTCATATGAAAACAGGATGAGAGAGTTGGGGCTGTTCAGCCTGGAGAAGAGGAGGCTACAGGGAGACCTTATAGCAGGTTTCTAGTACCTAAACAGGCTACAAGACAGAGGGAGAGGGACAAGAGCATACAGTGACAGGACAGGGGGAAATGGTTTTAAACTGAAAGAAGGTAGGTTTAGATTAGAGGTTAGAATGTGAAGATGGTGAGATGCTGGAACAGGGAGGTTGCGAATGTCCAGTCTCTAGAGGTGTTCAAGGCCATGCTGGATGTGGCTTGGAGCAACCTGGTTGAAGATGCCTCTGCCCATGGCAGGTGTGTTGGAACCAGAGGATTTTAAGGGTTCTTCCAACCCAAACCATTCTATGATTCTATGACTATAGAAAAGAAGACATGCTACAGCATTTTTTATCTGCTATGTTTTAAACATCCTCATCTAAATGAGTTGGATTTGCCTAAGAAAAACCTGTTTGTTTGCATAATCTACGGAGTCTAAACAATAAGTTGAAATGTAGATGTTTACACAATAAATACCTGTATTTAACCAAATAATTCTGACCCAAAATTTGTCTCCCTTAAATGGTGTAATCTAATTGGTACTTAATTGCCTGTAAACTGTTGTGCTACAACAAGTAACATTGTTAACACGTATCTATACGAATGATAAAGAAGCTTTTTCATGAATTATCACTACATTTTTTTGCATGAAAGAAGCAAAAATATTAAAAATGGCACCACTGATAGCACTTAAATTGAGTAACTACTTCTATGTCCTTCATGGTCTGTTTTATGCACACTGCTTCTGGGTACTCTCACAGTTATCTCTATCTAACAGTGGAACAGACTGGAAGATGCTGAGTCAAGCAGGATTTTATATATATATATATATACCTTTAGATACTTTCCTTACTGTACTGCTGTTTTACCTTCCATTATAGAGCAGAGGGTTGTGGATGGTTGTGTAGTATGTAGTCCTCTGTAATTCAATATTCTTCCTAACAGATCTGCCATTTACTATTTTTTTTCCTTTATTAAATACAAGTACTAGGTTGCATTTCTTCTTTCTTGTCTGAAGACTACCTCATCTCTAGATAGTGCCAGTAGTTCTGAGACTGCTTTATGAACCTAAATAAGACTCAGATGACTACAAATACATTATCCTTTCTGAGACCTTTTAAATGCTTATTTTTTTAAGATTGGTTTTTTACCCCATTGGTTGCTAATAGGCAATATGAAAATTGTTGCTGGTATTGACAGTAGTAAATATTCTTAGTGAAAATTGACACAAAGAGACCATTTAAATCTATCATTGGTTAGTAGTTTAGTATCAGATCAAGCCTCTCCTTGGCCCATTGACTACTATGATCCTTCTAGGATGATATAATGATACCTTCTTCAGTACTTAACAGTTGCCTCTTTTTCTTCTTATGCCCTTTTCTTTATAATTTTTTCTCTACACACCTGTGCTATACTTTTTAATTCTTCCTTAGTAAGCTGAAATTAATCCTATGTTTCATATTTCTCATTCTCTTCTCAGAGTTCTATGGAGGGTGAATGATTGAATCAAACTGGTCTCTTGATAGTCTTCCCATTTTTCCTCTGCAATTAAGTAATTTTTAACTATGCTATTACTTTTATTTCTTTAAAGGTAAAGACACTATTTAATAGCTTTGCTTTTGGTTACTGTCCCCGAAAAGATACCCTTATACTTCTCTGGATTGATTTAACTCTTTACTCTTTCTTAGATTTTTTCCTGCCCTAGAAGTACGAAGACTGCTTTTTCAGATTGTCTTAAGTTACCTTCCAGAATGACAATCTTAAACATTTTCTCTTTAATAGTTATAATCGTGTCTAGAAAAGTTTTCCTCTCATTTATCCTTTTTCATATAAGAAAAAAGTATTGCTGCAACAAGAGCAGCAAAGTGTTGCACTCAGTGAGCCTGAAGTTCTTTTTCAGCCTCTGTGATGAAACATTGCAAGTCCTGGTACCTGTGGAGAAAAGCCTTAAACAGAAAGCCAGCTATACTGAAAATAAACTGAAAACATCGAGAAAAGAAAAAAAGAATCCCAAACATATTCATTACTTAAATTTTAAGATCTCAGAAGGATATGAAATTTAAGAGCTTGAGTGCCCATTATGGAGTTGTGAGTAACAAATCTTAGAAAGATTAAATGGAGCTTTTATAGTTCTGATGTAATATAGGCAGGTAATATTTTGAAGTAGAAAACATTTTTAGTATACGTTTGTTACCCTAAGACTAAAATCTCTGATAGCTTTTGTTTGTTCATATTTAAGAGTTTAGTTAAGATTTTAGCTGTCCAGCACAGACCATGTTTCTCTACTTTTTGAAGATTATGTAGACTCATCTCAAACAGTATGAAAACTGAAGTTAAATGCTTGTCGTGAAATTGAGAAGGATGATTTACAATGTACAAGCAAATACAGAAATTCAATGGATTCCCAAGAACCAGTACATCAACCAGGCATGTATCTGTCAAATACTTCTGAAAAAGCAAAGAAGCAAAGCATTAAACTTTACTGTTTTTATTGTTAATAAAAGCCATGTAAGGAAAGGCTTTAAAAGATCTCTTCATCCTGTGAATTTCTCTGACAACCACCCACACTGGAGCAGAGTGAGTGAAAACTCATTTCCTCTATCTGGAGCAAGGACACTTCTCACCAAACTGAGCCACTTCCATGAACCATCATCCCTCTTCTTGTTGATCTCTGTGATCCATACTACCCTCTCCAATTTGTGGACTTATAAGAACCCGAACATACTCTTGGTTTAGTAAATTGTGTCCCTCACTTTTTTCCTAACACTAAGTGTATTAAAAAGATATATTAGAATTTATTACCTTTTCAACATCCTTTTCTGTGCACAGAAATCTGAAAGTTCCCATAATGGTCTGGGTAGGAACACTTCCATAATATTTTTTTTTTTTTTGCTGGCCAGTCTTCGCGTACGAAGATCCGGGGGAGGCCTCTTTCCTTTCAGACCTCCCAGCCTGCGCACTGGATTTTTTAGGTGAGACACAGGGCGCGCAGATCTGAGCCCACCCTTTAATCCCGAGGTTCAATCTGCCGGGCCAAAGCGATTCTGGACAATGGCAGCTGAGGTCCTCCTCAGGACGTAGGCAGATTGCCCCCTTGCAGGGCTAACGAGCAACTGCCTGCCCGGGGAGCAGCCTGGTCAGGATCGAACTCTCGAACCCTGAGCCTCGGCAACTTGCTATGCCGTGTGCTTAACCACTACACCACCAGGGCTCCCTCCATAATATTATGGAGTTAGAAAACCAACAGAGATTTTAGGAGACTAAAGTTGAAGCAAAGAAAATTAAGGTAAAATAAGTGACCTAGACAGATGGTTCTGATTTCTCTCTTTTTCTCAACCTTCTACCTTTTCTTGAGTAAAAAGGAACAGCTGTTTCAAAATTGAGCAGTTTAAAGAATCATTTTGTCAGAAATATAAAAAAAAACCTCCTTTTTTTTTCCTGTAAAAGCTGCTCCTTATTTCAGTTTTTCAAAGCACTGGAGAAAATTATTTCAGTAATTTTATTTTACATTTAAAGACAAGAAACTAAGATTGAGAGTTCTGAAGTATTTTATCATTAATAAAAGGTTAGGAAACAAACAAGGAATCAAGGGTTGTCAAAAATGTTATCTCCCTTCCTCTCTGCCTTCCTCTATTAATCTCTCCCTCTATTCTTTCTGCTTTTCTTTCCCTGTTCCTTCCTCCCCTCCTCTATCTTTTGGCTATGCTCTCTTTGTGTTAAAGTATGTATCTTCCTGTCAGTAAGAATCTATCATAATTTAAAAGTGTTAACACTTATTCAAATGAACAAATACTCAACCATCTCATGTAGCATAAATGTCAGAAGGGAAATGCTCAAAAAATTGCATGAAACATATAAAATGCAAATGTAATATACAATATCCCACGTGGAAAATGAAAATGCTGAGCTCAATTTTTGCCCTTTACTTGCCTTTGACTACTGCTGCTGAAAAACTAATTCATAAACTCTTCTCAATGTCTTCTCACCTTGACTACCCAGATATTAGTGAAGTACTGAGGCAGCTGTTTTCTGTTAGAGCTAAGAGAAAATGAAGCTTCATAATAAGTTGCTCTATCATGTCCACCTATTCTCCAAATACTTTCACTTGCATTGGCTGGCAACGAATTCTTTCATCTTTCTCCTGCCATTAATCCCTCTTGACTCTATCAACAGCTTCTCCTGCAACTAGCCACTAAGAATATGAACTTGCAATATAGATTGGAAGTATTTTGCTTTTCTTGTGAAAAAAAGGTGTTTTTCCTTCTTTTCCTGCTCTCAGCTGTTGTTTCTTCCCTTTTCTCCATCTGCTATTAAAAATGTTCCAAAGTCCTCAGAAAATGGTTGGGGCTTTTCTCTTTGTTTCTGAGTGAAAAAAAACCAGGCAATATACTTTTATGTCTTCTGTCAGAATTCCCACTGGACTGCCTCATTTTCTGTTACATTGCAACTTTATAAAATTTGTATTTTTAGACTGATTTCTTTTTGATGTCCTTGCTGATGCCTACCTGAGATCAAACTTATTTTTGTTCTACTTTTTTTAGCTTAGCCAGAGCAGTTCAGTAATTTCAAAAAGTAGTGCATGTTTAAAAATTCTGGAGATCTCTGTCCTTAACAGCTTTAATACTCATTTGGCATGAGGCTTAGTAAGGGAGGAATGGCTGCACTGTCTCCAAAGATTTCTTTTTATACTTGTCATGAAAACCTGCTTTGTTGTGTGCAGGAATCATTGATGGTGATTAGATGTGACCTTTAATGATTCTGTCCTCCTGGATGGAGCCTGACCCTACCATAAAGCCACATCATCGATGGCATGGTCTTTCTGCAGAGTTACAGGGGAAAGACCATGGTCAACATCAGCCACAGCCTGGGAGTGAGAAGTAAGTCAGGCTTATTTGTGACTGGCCTTCATTATTCGGAGTAAAGAATCTTCCTGAAGGAGAGAGTTGTCCAAATGGGATATTAAAAGCAGAAATCCAGAATATAGGAAAAGAAAGAACTGGACATAGCATGCCCATTAAGACTATAGCTCCAGAAAATGAGAGAAACTCTGGACAAGAGTTCTGATCTTGGCAGCAAACCTTGGGGAGTTTTAATGGACAAAACCAGGGAGTAAAGACAGTCTGTTAAAGCATATGGGGTAATGGCTTGCTGGAGCATCTGGAACAGACTCCTTTCTTCAGGAATCTCATCATCCCTGTGTATTTTATAGAGACTTTGGAGGCTTACCTCAGAGCTGTGGATTGAATTTGTCATTAAGATGTTCAAACGCTACTTTTTTCAGTGATCTTTTTCCAGTCTTCCCACCAGAGCAGCTTTTTTTTTTTTACATATATTCATATCTCTCACATCAGGATAACTATCCGACTAGCTGGAAAGTCTGGATCTATCAAATCTGGATTTATCACAAAGTCAGAAATGAGTGCTTATTCTGCAGATGATTGGTTAAAGTTCACCCTATTTGGTATGGTAGAAAGGAAAGCCAAAGTTAATCTAAAGTGGTAGGAAAATCTCTACATAGCTCTTTTACAAACCCTGTAAAAGTTTTTGTGCTGTGTCCCAGTTTGATCAGAATTCATCATCTGAGCAAAAATAATTACAGCATGCTCATAAAGCATCATTGGTTCTCAAGTCCACGTATTATTGACCAAATTTAAACAGAAGCTTGTAACTAAGTGTCCTTTTTGAAGATGTGCCTCTCAGTGACTTCCAAGCAGGCTTTGCAGTACCTGTTGGATCAAAGAGAAACATGCTTATGTCAACCAGTTGGAACTGATCAAAAAAAAAAAAAAGGAAAAACATTGCCTAAAATACAGTTTTATTCTTGATATGGCCCAGATACAACTGAAAGGCACACCTCTAACTTCCAGCTGTCTGCCCTCATGGCAACTGGCTGTCTCTGTGACTTTTTAAAATCTTCTTAAGAGAGGCAGTAGCCCTAATGAAAATTCCTATGGGATGGAGCAAGTTCCAAGCCTGTCAATTGACCTGCCCAATTTTGTCCCCAGGATAAGTCAAACTCCCTCCTTGGACTTAGGTTTAGATTTCTTATATAATATTTTGGATGTTTCTAGACAGGACTTTTAAAACAAATAGAGTTAATATTTTTAAAATTACAAGCGTAATTTTCCTTGACTTGTAGATAACTGGCTGGAGTATCATTAAACCTAAAAGAACTGCAAACAAAACAAAAAATAATTTGGACACAGAACAATTTAGAAAGTTTCCCTAAAAAGGGTGATTTAAAGTATTATTCAGGTGTGAAAATTAGAGGTTATATCTGAAACTGTTTTTCATCCTTAACTATTGTGTTTGTTACCATGGAACAAGTGTGTTAAGAAAATATATTCTAATTTGGTATATCTTATGAACTTTTACATAGAACAACTAATCCCTGCAGTTTTAATGTGAAAAATTTCCACATAAGAAGAAGTAGGTCCTTATATTTTCATATTCTTATCATTCTTTGTTTTATCTTTTTAATTTTTTTTTCACACAGGACTCTTTTCTGTTTCCTTCTAATGCAACATAGCAGAAACATTTGATAAGACATTAATAAACTGTTTACTTTTGAGAGAAGAATGTCACTATCTAATTGAACCTCTGTTCACATAAAAAATCCAATGGGCAAAAACCTGCACTCTTTAAAAACAAATCACCAATAAACATTCATCTACATACCAAAAAATTGTTCTAGCAATGCCATAAGTGATAACGCTATTTTAACAAATCCACAATTGGGTCTGATTAGTAATTTTCTATTGTTTATGATTTCTTGCAGCTTTCCAGGTGATAAGAATTTATCAAAATTGTTTTGTTTTTTTTAAAATTATGTCAGTTGAAAACATCGATTTTTTTTTTACAAATAGAACTATGTTTATCCCATCTGCAGTTCATCCTTCTTTGGCACCTTAAGGCTTTGTTAAGTATGTCATTGTTTAGTAGCACAGTCCTAAACAATGCCTTTTGGGACCTAGAAAGTTATAGTTATTACCCTGCCGGGGAGAGCTTCCCCATACCGATGTGACAGAGACTGTGGCCTGAACGACTTGTTTCTGCAGTGCTGTTGCTATGGGAACAGAGGCAAAATGCTTACCACAGTACTGTGACACAACTGAGTGTACTATGGCCTCTTTAATGGCATTCTTTAGGAGTCACCACAAACGAAAAGAGAGTATCAGTCTGGGTGGCCTCCTGCTTATTTTCAAATGACGCTTTTGAATTCATATCGCAGGATATTGGTTCACCTATTTAAACTGCTTCTTTTTCCTACAGTTCCCAAACCAAAAGAAAAAAATTATTTCCCTAAATATATCAAAAAAATAACTACATTTAAAAGATGGAAAGATTAAAAAAAGGGTTTACAGGCTTTCTGAGCCAGCAGGTCATATTTAGCCAACCTTGAAAATTCCATGCTAATGGAAACTTTTAAATTAGAAGGTTCCAGTTTCTCCTACATCATTGAATGATATTATCTGGGATAAACTGACAATAAATCTAGATTTAAACATTTCTTAAAATGGTAATTCCACCTCCTTTATTTGTAGATCATACCATAAACAAGCTGCTTTCCTTTTGTTTATCCTCTCTAATATTTACTCTCCCTTCTATTTTATATACTACTTTATGAGTTACTGAGCTCTAGTCTTCAAAAAAAAAAAGCTCAATTTTTTCAGAGAAGAAAAAAAAATCCCAGAAATTCCCTTCTCCCTCCCCCTAAAAAAAACCCAAACCCCACCAAATGCAGTTTGATAAAAAGAAACATTGTTTGTGAAGAGACAGAACAACACGAATTTTTAAGGCTTCACTAAGTCTAAATTCTTGCTATGCTTTAAATAATGCTAATTTCTCACTGCCTCACTGTCCCTAATCTGTCAGTTTTGTAACCTAGCTCTTCCCACAGTGCACTAATGTAGAAAAGAATTCCCATGGTATGGAGGGAGGGAGGGAGGAAGGAAGGAAGGAAGGAAGGAAGGAAGGAAGGAAGGAAGGAAGGAAGGAAGGAAGGAAGGAAGGAAGGAAGATGTGCCTNAAGGAAGGAAGGAAGGAAGGAAGGAAGGAAGGAAGGGAAAAGAGGAATGTCAGACTGAAGGTCTCTCCCAGCTTTTGCACACGTAAGCAGTAGGACACTAGGACACTATGCCAGATCTACACATGCTGGATGGGTTGTCATGGGCACAGCCCTTAACCTCGAGCCTTTGCTTAACACCTGGAAACACTCTTAATTACTTCAGCCCTTCCCATCTCATCCATAGCACTGCTGTGCAACCTCAAATACCACCAGATAACACTACTTGAAAGGGACGTGGCTTATTATTATCTCCTTGATTTCCATACTTATAGGTTACGCACAAGTTGAGTAAGCAGTGGAGACAAGACCCTCTGCAATCTCCTTGTTCTCTGCAAAAAAAAGAAAGAATAAATCCAAAGGTTTAGTCATTAATCCTCTCCCATAGTCTAGTTAAAAGAAGTAAAGAAGTACAATATCACTGGAATCTCTGAATCCTGCTGAATAGAGATAGCAAAATAAAATACATTAGTTCTGTCAGCTAAGGAAAAGTTTTCAGCTTTGAAAACCTGTATTGAACTGGATCATTCATTCATCAGGAATACTAAAAAGTGCAGATAACAAGAGGACTTTTTAGGGGTAGAAGATCAAGGAATAGCAGGAATAAACACTGAACTGATCATAAAGAAAAAGGCTGAATTGTTAATTATATTTCCATGTGATGGAGATCAGAAACAAGCAGGGGCAGGAGGTTTACAGAGCTGTCAAAAGATGGAAGTAGCTGAGAAACAAAGACAGCTGTGGTATGATCCAAGCACCACGAACTTTTTATGTCCCAATGAAGATTGTTCTTCTTCAAAATATTATTACTGCTACCTCCATTGCTGACATCACTGTTGTTGATCATTATCAGTTTAAAACACCTGTGTGCCTCTGTGTCCCTGATACCTAGCTGAGGCCTGGGTTCTTCTTTTCAGGACCAGTCAGCTGGAGTGACATCTCACAATCAGTGGACAGAAGCCAGGTATCAGCTATGGCCACAGGGACTGGTTGCCTACAGGCAAGGAGGCATTCGCTGTTTTTCCAAAGCACCAGACCAAAACCTGAGCTGTGATTTGCCAGTGCTATTCAGGTCTCAGACAGAGCAAACATTCAGAACATTTTTTGTTGTCTGGTAACTTCAATGTCTGCACTACATTTGTGATTAAGTCTCCTCAAAGAGGAGTGGGTGCTGCTTACATGTCAGTCACCTGGACACTCTCTGCTTATAATTTGCTTTTAAAAAAAACACTGGCTACTTCCATTGGTCAGATCAGTTAAAATTTCTGCCCCTTACATTTGGAGCAGAGAGTATATAACTGCAGAATACTACAGAGGGGACAGTGAGATTCCAGCCTCAGCTTATCAATGAATACTTAATTTCACAACAGCTTTTCAGCAATTAGTCAAATGTGTTTCAATAGAATAACTTCAAATCAGTATGCCATCTGTTAGGATGGGAGAAATCAAATTAAGTTGGAAAAGAAAATGAAGGAATAGTAATAAATTATTTCTGTATATTTTTTATTTTTGAATGGATAAATGGCTCAGTTGTATTTAATAATTTATTGCATTTAGGAACAAAGGAATGATCCTCTTATCAAAAGACAGTTATCAAAAAACTGGTATGTGACATATGTTTAAAAAATTAATAGGATGGGACTAGTGTGCACAAGGACAGGCTAGGATAAGGTACTAAATCTATCCAAAAGCTCCTTTAAGTGTCTGAATCTTTAGGAGACTAGAGCAGCCAGCTAGGTGACTGGATCTAAAGGGTCCTGCTTGAGCAGAGTAGTTGGACCAGATGACTTCCAGAGCTCCCTTCCAGTCTTGACCATTCTGTGATGCTGTCATCTAAAATTTCGGTTCTAAAACCTCATATTCAGAAGCCATAATTTTAGAATGCCTTAGCTTTCCCTATAGGCACTGCTTTTTGGTATTACTAGCAACATCAGAAATGGTATTTTCCACATTATCTGCGAGGACGAGTTCAGTAGACATTGATGGCACACTTGCTGGCTGACACGAAGTGTGTTACTGTCACACGAGGATATGTTGTTTTCTCTGGCTTCATAAGCAAAGAAAGTCACTTCTCAAGATTTTGAGGATGTCCCATGTAAAAATTACTCCCATCCTTGTCTCCCATACCCATGTTGATGTTGTTAACACTAGGCTTGTTTCTGTTCTGCAGCCTGGTGAAGCCAAAGCAGCTTGGTAGTTCCTTTTGGTTTAGCTATTTTGCTCATTCAAAAATGATTATATGTTCAGTATTCAATATTTAAGCATGACTTCACAGGCTAGTGGATAGGAAAAGAATCTTTGATTATATGCTCTACTGAATACTTAACTGAGTACTACTGAATGAGTAGTGATTGTTTACTGACACCTAGGAGTAGGCGTACTGACAAAGGAGTAGGCTATACACTGGAAAGAAATTGTTCATGTTTTTTAGTCCAACAAAAATTCATTTTATAGAGGAAAAAAGTTTCAACAGGAAGTAGTAAGGGAAACCTATTTCCCTTTAAGCTATTTTTGCACTGTGTGGAAATTTTGAGGGAACAGATGAGAAAAAGTGGGACAGAAAACCAAACTCTCTTCTTTTTCTACAAACCATGTTCATTCAGAGATGTTGGAATAAGCACCCGGTGTCAGGAAGCAGCGTATGGAAATGGTATCTTGTAATTTGGACTTAAATATCTGGGTTCAAGCCCTGTTTTACACTGTGTCCTGTTAGGTAGCTCAATGTCTCCTTCTGCTACCTGCTGTCTTTAATGGATTTTATCTTTAGAAGTGATCTCCTATTCCTGTTATTGACCTTGATTCTTGGCACCTAATTTTCTCCAGGCATTTATGAAAAGCCTAAGCAGGGGAAAGGGAGTATTCCACTAGGCAGCAAAATGCTTTAAAGACTTAGTAAAATTCTAGACATTGCAGTGCTTAAATCTTTTCATGGATTTAACCCCAAATTAATGTTACTCCTAAGAAAGAGTATAACTTACAGGAAAATGTGAAAATATGAGATAAGGATGATATTTTATTACTTTTTTCTTGTACATTTGCAAAATACAAGGGCCAAAAATTTCTTGTTCTGTCTCTAAGCACTATGTCAAATAAAGGAAAAAAGCTTCAGAATTTTCCCCTCATCAGGTATTTTCATCTCCCTGGAATAAAGTCCTCAAGTGTTCACTTGCATTCTTCAGTCTATGCGTTTTGGTACTGTCTGCAGCCATGTATTTCACAGCTTTTCTTGTGGTTATCTAGGATTACCACCAAGATCCTTCAGAGGATGTGTTGAAAAATAGTGGGATTTTATTAAAACCATTACATTCTATAGTGATACTCAAAGTATTAAATAAATTTCAGATCTGCAATCAACTTCTCCCAGGTAAAATATTTTAAACACTCATGGATTGGACCAGAAATCCCTGATTATATCAAGTAATTGAAATCAGGTCTACATCTATGAATGGTAGGATAGAGTATGTCAAATGCTTTTCTTGTTAAAAATAATTTGGAGCATCATTTTTTTATCTCCTTTCCGTCTTTATATGTGATAATAGTACCTCTTTTCCATACTTGAGAGGCTCTTTTGTGGCTTTTTAAAGGAACAGGTTCATTTTTTTAAAGAAAATATTTCAGTTTGTGGATATGCTTCTCTGTTTATATAGGCAGGTGTATCTGATGAGTGAGCCTGGTTGCAGAACTAACTTTTGCTCTTTAGAGAAGAGAAAATATAAGAGAAAAAATACTAAGAGAAAAAATACTAAGAGAAAAAATACTCACTTCAATTGTTTAAGGCGTTCAAACACTAGTGGACATTATTCAAAACAGACATTCTTTATTCTAAAAATTTTGGAAGCCATAACAAAGAAAATTAGTGTATTCTGCCACCAGCCATTATTGACTACTTTTATTTTAGTAAAATAGATGTTTAGTTATACTCATTCTTCAAATAAAATGGACAACCAATACAGATGTAAAACAGGAAAATGAAATGTATCCAGGTTGCTTTTCTACTTTCTTTATTTCTTCCTACTTCCTTCTTTTTTTTCTGTTACAACTGAAGAAGTTAATGCTACTATAAAATATAGAATACAATAATTCCTCTTATACAGAAGCTTTGTTTCTTGCCTTGCTAACAGCTCACATCATTTCACATGTGGGTTTTATTTCTGTATTTACAGTAATTAGGTAGATATTCATTTATATAGCTGTTTCAATGGAGAAATCCAAGGTAAATATTTTGATTTGCACATTGCATGCTCATGTTTTTTAAATATCCATTTATCTTTTTTTTTTCTCTGTGCATTGAATCTAAAATCCATGACAATTTTCAGTGTTAAACTCCATCCTTAGAATCTGCTTGCTCTGAGATCTAAGATTAGGCTGTGACTATTAAGAGATCAATTACCAGTTCTGTTGTTCGTGCATAAATTTGTTCAGCCACATACTTACAAAGCATGTAAAACTCTTCACTGCGCTTGCCTTTATATATGTCTCAGTTCTCTACCCCAAGTGACAAATGCAGAAAAAGGAAAAGGGTGTTCTAGACATTCAGGAATAAGACATTCCTGAAAAGAATTCTCTTTTCTGCCCTAACAGACATATCTTTAATTTCATTTCACTGCCAAGCATCCTCTGTATTATCACAGGGTCTCTGCCAGAGCCACATTTTCTGTATCTGTTACCTGTGCATTGATCATTGCTCAAATTTTTTAATTTGGCTTTCTTTTTTTTTTAAGGAAAATGTTTAGTTTAAGGGCACAAATATGTCCTTAAAACAAAGTAATGGCTAATCAATTGTAAACCTCTCCTTCTATTTCCAGTGTGAAAACACAAAAAGAAAATCTGAAAGGCATATTGACATTGTCCAGCTGTCAGAACAGAAGATGGGGAAGGGAAGGAAGTAGGATTTTCCTTGTGCCATCCTGCTTGGTGTCTGCTGTGGCTGGGAATGGCACTCAGACTGTTCCCCTGCCCTGGAACTGCTGCCAAACACCAAGGGGACAGATACTATAAGGGACAATCAGTGACCCCGAGCTTACAGATGTCTTAGGGTGGACTGGTAAAATAGACTTACTTTAAGAAAGTGGTTTTCAGCAGGAGGCTGGAAGTCAATCAAGAGAAGAAAAGACCCAGCAGTGTAGTATATCTCTTTTACCTTCAAAAAAAGTAATGGAGGACTGACACCTGGGTGAAATTGGTATTTGAACATACCCTGCTCTGGTGAAAAATCCGTAATTCTGTGCTTCCAAAGCTCACTAATTTAAATATATGATGTGGTAGTTACGAGAGCAAGCAGCATATTAGATGAAGTAGTCTCAATTACAATGTCCATGAGTGGGCATCTTCTAGCTAAGCTTCAGTTACCTATAGTATTTACATTTGAATTAGTTATCCTCGGCTTCCTTCACAGTCAGAAAAGAGGAATTTCTTCTTCTAAGCTGTTATTCACCTCAATCTAAACATGCCACAGATTAGGAAGACAGAAACATTTTTATCTATGTACTGATTGGCTCAAATCTAAAAGTCTGTATGGTGACTGTGGTGTGTAGGTGAGATAGACTGGACTGTATATTTTTGATGGGCTGAACATATAGTCCAGCATTAATTTAATATGTACTTTATTAAAAGAACTCTGAGAAGAAAGAATACTTATTTACATATTTAGATTAGTGACACATGCTATAAAAGCCCGTGTGTCTAAGTCATGCTTAAGTATGGCAATCGTGGAAACATAAGTTCATCCCTCCTATTTATCCACTACAGCTTTGTTTCCTTCTGCTTCAAATGGTCACTGCAGAAACTCACTCACTCCATTGCTCAGTTGCCATCATGTGTCTTCCCTGAAAATCTCCTGGCTGTGTGCTGCAGGCAGATGCTTCACTTATCTCACATTCCCTTCCTACTTCTTCCTTGACTCTTCATCTCTACCTGTTTGAGGATTTTTTATGAAGTGACAGCTGGTTTTGATCACAGGCAAATCAAACACTTGTGAATTCCTCTCATTTGTAATCTGTACAAGTTACACAACCTAGCAAAATGTTTCTAGTGCATGAGATTAAAGA
Source organism: Vireo altiloquus (assembly GCA_013396875.1). Lineage (NCBI taxonomy): Eukaryota > Metazoa > Chordata > Aves > Passeriformes > Vireonidae > Vireo > Vireo altiloquus. The sequence continues at coordinate 76,281 of VZRF01015759.1, forward strand.
GTGAATATATGTATCCCACAGGGAATCACAAAAAGAGTGGAGGTAACAGCATGTATCTGCGATGGATTATATGAGTCTTATGTGAAGTGTGATTCAGCTGCCCTTAACATATTGCTGTAAACTGACGGAAGAATGGGGAGAAATTGACTGATAATTTTTCTGTAGCATCTCCAGCACCATCAACTGTTCTGAAAAACAATAAAAAAGAAAAATAACACCCCGATAAAATTATTTCTGATTTTAAAGTGTCCTTTTTGTTGCAAAATACATGATCCTGAACATAGAATTTTCTTGTCAACTTTCAGCCCAGAGCAAAGTTTTATTGATGAATTAAAAGCCGCTGAAAATAGGGTATTATAATGTAAATCCTGACAAGATCCTTAGCTATTGTAGTATAAATGACAATAGTATAAAAGTAGCCTACAACATATTGTTATGTTAATAAATATGCACAAGATAAAATATGGCATTTTAATATTCTAAACTCATATAAACAATCTTTTAATAATATTACAATACACTTCCCTGAAATACAGCAATGAATATACAAATCTGAAGCAGTATGCTATTAGAACATCCCAGCTAACCAGAAGAGAAATAAAATGCATGCCAGTGTAAATTCATTGACACAGCAGCTCCCTCCTTTTACATTTTGACCTTGTTTTTATTAAAATGTTGCTGAGTGTCTGGCTTTTTAATTTTCATACATGCTCTGAATGCTAAAATAATTTAAAATGTTTTCAAGAATTGTTACCTGATATCTAATAACAGCTAAACATAAAATAAAATTAATGTAGTCTTGTGTATATTGTTGCTAAACAGTCAAATATAAAATAATTACTTCAGCAGCATTTTATAATTTTGGTCTAAAAAAGTCAAGAAGATATTGTGGAGGTCTCTATGGAACAGGTGAAAACTCAGACAGTAATTAACATTTGGAACCTAAAATAGTATCTTAATACTGTGTTATGTAGTAGAGAAATAAAACAAAGTTGTAAAATAGTTTATTTCTAGATGTCTCTAGAGCTCCACAAAATTTTTTAAGACTCTTCAGAATGAAAGAAACCTGTTGTTTTAATCTGACCCTTCATTTGTTTAGTATAAGGGGAAGTCCTTATGGCCATGAAAATAACACTGGCAATAAAAGTTCAGGACTTTCTTATCTCAAGAGAATGCCTTTTTTCTCTCCTTCAGCTTTACCCTCCTAAAAAATCTTGTTAATTTAGAAAATGCTGTACTTGACACTTATCTCATTGGATAAATAAGGTTTAACAGCGATGAGGCACGTCAGATATATTTAAAGTTTCTGAAAGCACATATTTCTAAATCTTTCTAAATAAAGTAAGTTAAGGTATTTGAAGAATTGTCTTTAAAAACTGTTGAGGACTTTTTGCCGCACTGAGTGTACATTTTGTATTTAGTGTAAGTTTTCAGTGTATGGCATGACACGCCGTATCAATACATATTCAAAGCATATAGTATTTTTACATTTCAGTTCAGTCAGTGAAAATATAGACTAGGACCTCATTTCAAATCTTCCAGCAGTCAAATGTCCTACAGTCTCAGCTATCTTTATAACCTTTTGCAGTCTTGTCACCCTCAGGAAAGAATCCATATTCTGAAACATGGAAATGTAAAAAGCCTATGTCCTCACTAGATTATGAGAAGAGACAAATTGGAAGACTAGCCTTGAAAAAACAGATGTTCCACTTCCTGCACTCCACCTTTTCTCAAGACAATTTATAAGTACCTATATACTTAGCAGATGAACTGTAAGTTTTAACTATTCTATGAAAAAAATTCCAGTTCACTCTTATCTTGCCCTTGTTCCACTGGCAAACACAGATCATGCCATAGATCATGCCATAGATCTATCTCTCCCTCCACTGTTTTAATTTTATGGGCCATCCAACCTTCCTAAAACAGAAAGTCAGAATAGAAGGCAGTAAAGAAAAAGTACTAAACCCAAAGCTAGGGTTCTTGACACCTGCCTGGGAAATTCTGTTCAAAAATATTAGTATATGGTGTATGAAAAAAAGGAACATGATGCAGCCCCTCAAAAAAAGACTTGAATCAATACATTTATTCTGAAGTGATAATTATAAAATTATACATGCAAAATATTTAGATTACATGTTAACAAAAGAAAATAGCTAGATAAGATTAAGAGGATTAATAATTAAATTAGGTAATAATTAATAAACTGAGATACTCTTTTGAAGTATGCTGCTGTGTTTCCTGGCCACATTTTCCTATTGTGTACATTGTCTGAATATGGTACCAGATTTTTCCCCAGATACCTCCAGAGAGCCATGACATCACCATCTTCTCCATCCAAACAACATTTCTAGAACTTTAGGGAGCTATGTGTCAGCTCAGCCAAATATTTCTATGTATGTGGCAATTAGCATAATTTTGGTCTAGTGGACTGTAGTGTTGACGTACGAACTTTCATTAACCTTACAGGAAAAGAGAGTCGCTCAGCCATAGCAATTAAATCTAATCAACTTGGGAGAGTCCTGAAGGCACTGAGAACCTCACTGAGAGTGAGGGCCAGTGCTGATGACATGCAGTTGACAGTAAGGAAGAAATTATGTCATCTGTCCTGCAGGGCAGCGAAATAGCGGGATTTCAAAATTGCACTTATGTGTGATTAAAATGTTTCCAAGCTCAGTTTATTCTACTGTCACGTGGTTTTGCATAGTAGAAGAGAGTCAGCAGGGTTTAACATGTGCTTACTTATTTAGTTTTATCATTGGTCTTTTTCCTTTTTTATCCCCCAGCATATTTTTATGTAGCTGATTTTCTTCATGGTGAATTTTCTTTTTAGTATTGTAAATATTTCCGTGCTATCTTTGGCAAGCAAGCAGATGTTTTTGCTGTCATGAAGGAATGTGCCTGGAGGGCAATTGTCTTCTCTGCTTCTCCTTAGGCCTTTGAGGGCTAGACAGATATTGTACTATGTAGTGAACAGGCAAGTAATTTCAACATTTCTGGAAAGCATAAATAATAATACTTGAAGGCATGTTTTAATCCACCCACCTGCAATGCTGGAAATAGAGGGAAATAGTATAAACATACCAGATCTCAAAAACCTGAAAGTTGCAGAATTAAAAGCTGTATCTTTAGCAAAATGATGAAACAGTTTGTGAATTTGGGGGATATGAAGAAGTTAGGGTGAGATTTTAGCATGTTTTCCAACATAAATATGAGTTTTTATTGTCCTGTGTGGCATGAATGTGGCACCAGAGAATGGACCATGAAGCTTTTCTCCTTCAAGCTCTGTGGAGTGGCCAAAAGGGAAAGGCCAGAAGTTGATGAAATTTTGCTTGACAATGTGTGCAAACCCAATGACTTAATTTTCTGGCAGTTCTCATGTGAATTTCTGGAAACTACATGCCCATATTAACTATCTATATTGCATAAGCAACAGTCTCATTGGATGTTTTTGCAGAGATATAAGGATAAAATCTTTCTCCATATTACACATAAGATGCACCATTGCTTTGGGAGGAACTGCTATTCTGCTACTGTCTTTCTGTACCTAGTGACAATAAATAAGAGTTTCACTTCTTTACTAGTCAATGTTATGCTTTCCATAAGCATTAAATTTACTTGAAAGTGCTGTTCTTTTATAGAAACACAAAGGATGATATTTATTATAGCATTTTAAATCTTCATTCAAACATGCTAATTTTAAGCCTTTCACAAATACTGTAGTCTGTATTGAAAACTGTTCAGAAAGAATTGCTGTCTGTCTACTGCTTCTGCTATTCAAAAAATGCATTTAAAAGTAAATAATCCCTAAGAATTTAAGCCCATTGAAAAAAGAACTGATTTGAACCTCATCTCAAGAAAAATATATGGTTGTTATATTCAATTTTAGTGCATGCACAACTCCTTGCTCCCTAAATCACACCAAATTTTCTTTATTAGTTGTAAAAATATTGTATACATATCCTACTCTTTTAAAAGCATAGTTCCTGCTTCATTAAAGTAGTTGTGGCACAAACATTTTCAGAAAAGCTAGTATTTTAAGATAAAGGCACTACAAAAATGCCTATAATCATCCAGTCAATAAATATGCATCTTACATTTCTATGCTATTGCTGTAAGAAAGAGAAAAAAGGACACAGCCAACTGCAATCAGTAGCTAATTTCATTAAGAATAGACAGTAGTCTGGTATTTGTATGTCTATGTGGTGTGCTCACTTTGGATGACTCACCACACTGGAAGTTATCATGTAACAACTGGCTGAACAGAATAAGTCAGTAAAAAGAGAAATGTGGGAGAATTGAATTCATTTTGAAACTCAGAGTACATGATGAAAAGTATAAATTTCACAACTTGAAGAAGCTTAAAAAGACAGCAAAATAATATGGGCTCCCAAGAAAAAGTTTCAAAAATATCTGGTACAAATGCAACTACAAGATATGAATAAAAGAAGAAGCTGAGGACATCTCTTTCTTCAGGAGATTATGATGCAATAAATTCATATAATTAATAATTTGTAGATTCAATTGATCAACAATGCTAACAATGGTACAAAGATAATTTCCTAAATATAAATATTATTTTAACATAATTTTTGGGGTCTTTTATTTAGATCTTCCTAAAGCAACACTTTTATGTTATAGTACTTTAAACCATAACTTTAAACTCTTTCTAATGCCCTCCAGATCTTAGGAAAGCATTAAAGTAGATGTCCTCAATTTATTAAAACAAAGTACCTTATTTCACTAATGTACATTCTTGAGTTATATATATTTACAAAGTAAAGATAACTGTGTTAAAGAGGCATGCAGCTGAAGAACAGAAATTCATCAGCATTCCAAATGTAGTGATCGATTCTCCCCCAACTCAGTTACAATGAATATAAATAGGGAAAAACACAGAGAAGTAGGCCAGCAGGAGGTCTCAAATGCAGGTGAAATTAAAAATAAATACTGTGGTTTAAAAAAGTCTATTTTCTCATTCTTGCTCTGAAATAGATTGGAAATACTGATAGCAATTGCAGTTTTCAATCGAAAATCTGCTCAGAGCTTTTTTTTGGTCTTAAAATGTATTCTTTCAAGGCTAAAAACACATTGAAAAGTTGTATTCCAGCTAAAATTAAGCAAGCTTATTTCTTTGTTTATCATGTGCCTGAGTCACAACATTATTCACTCTGATGTTGACAATTTTTTTAAAAAATGAAATTAAATCGATTTTCTTGTCCAGAGGGCTATCCAGGAAGGCAAATCCACAAGTAGAACCCAAGTCATGGAACAGCTCTAAAAGAAAAGAGATAATGAAAATATTTCTAGGAAACTAAGATAAAAAGAGGCACTTTTAGGGCTCCTGCCTCCCCCACACACATTGCATACTGAACCAGGAGTCAAGAGCATGTAAATTGATGCACTAAAGCTCAAGTCACAGAGATGAGCACACATTCAGATATCCTGCAGACACAGGCCACTTCTTTGCCAGCAAATTAAACATGCCTCACAGTTCTGAAGGCACTGAGATAATTCATAGAATGACTGGCATCTACCCTAAAAACAGCCAGAACTGGGCACGTGTGGTGGTGCATTTGCAACAGTAGCTGAAGGGAAACTGCCCATTGTGTATTCTCACGAGCTGCTCTGGCTGACAGAACATGCGAGGGAATAGTTGGGGGACATAAATAATTACAACAGGCTGAATATTTTTTAGGGGGTGTGTTGAGATTTGCCTAGCAAAGACAATCACATTCCCATGCCCTGAAGCATTCCAAAGCATACTAGAACTGACTAGTATAGATGCATCCAGGCAGACTAACAGAGTTACAGAGACACAGGTGCTTGAAGCCTTTAAGACCTGAGCTGGAAATTATGAACTCCTAAAAGTGATTCTTAGTTCTAATTTAGAGCTGGATGTCATTACACAAAATATTTAATGACAGTCAAGCTAAATTTTTTTTAGTTTGAAGGCAACTGAGCACTGTCACTGCCACTGTCACTGATGGAGACTGTGGTGTCTCCATCCTTGGAGATATCAAAAATCTCTCTGGATATGATCCTGGAGAAATGACTTCAGGTGGCCCTGCTTAAGCAGGGGGCTGAACCCCCAAATGACCTTCAGACACCTCTGTCAGCCTCAGCTTCTGTGATTCTGCAAAACGTTCCCACTCTCCTGTCCCAGCAGCCTGTCCTTCCTGAAGTGTCAGCTCAACTGCTTATGAGGTTTTGCTCTGAACCCAAACTAGTTGAGGGAAATGACTGGGGTTAAAAACAATCCTGCAACAAGCAAGGGGTGGAGATGCAGAAGTGCCATAAAGTTCAGTCATTGCCAAAGCTTCTGCATGATGAAACTATGCCTTTTCTGAGATTTCAAGTCCATTTCATGCTACAGAAAGATACTATAATACATTCTTCCTTGTACTCTCACCTGGCCTAATTTACAACAGAATTGGAGCCCTTGAACTTGCTCAACCATGTATAGCTGCTGACAGGCGCTTCAGGAAGCTGTGGGGTCTGAAGAATTTTGTTACTGCCTCTTTTGAAGCACAGTGCCTCTCTGTAGCAATGCAAATACCTGAAACAGATGCTGGCACATTAAAAGTGAATGTAAACTGATTCCATGAAACCCCATGTTTGAGAAGGAGGACAGATACTGATGGCCAGATGGAAATGCTGAATAATACTTGTCTTTCAAGTTTGGAATCCGAGCCCAGAATTTGGCCTCTTCTGCATACACTGAGCAGCATTCAGTGTTTTAAAAGGCCACAAGAAGTGCCTAATTTTGAGAAGATGTGAAGGAAACAGAAAAGAAAACATAAAGGAAACACAAAAGAAAAGAGACCAATGTTCTTGGTCTTCTGCAGCAGAAGGAAATTGAATCTCTTCCTTTTTGTCTTCCAGGAATGTCTGACTACACCCAGGACACTTACCTTTTGGCAAACCCAGCTTGCATTCATATTTTGGAGTTTTGTATATAGGCAAAATCAATAGTTAATTTTACTATCTGTGAAAATACAGATGTCTAGACAGCAGCTCAGGTCTAGCTAGGGAATTGGAACAGAAAGCAAAGGGGAGAAAGAGACTAATGGCTTTATGTTTTGACTAATTCTATACTTGATAAATTACCTTTCTTACTGAGTAGATAATTGTAATCTTATAAGCATCTTGTTCTTCAAATGACAATTTGAAGGCAAGAAATGAAGAAAAATTAACAAGAAGACAAATGTTTCTGTCACAAGAATATGTGTTAAAGAAAAATATAACGACATAAGCTTCTGAATTACTAAATTTATTCTTATTTTAATGCGAGTTCAAAAGTGGAATTTGGGTGAAAAATGTATGGAGATAGGAATAGCTTTGCAATTCCTTTTGTGTAAGAAAATACTCATGAATAATATTTATTATTTTTTCAAGTGGAAATGGTTACCGGCATGAATTGAAAGAGTGCTATTACAGTCAATACATAATTTTTCTACATAGTGAAGACACAGACAGGCCAATAATGGTCAAAGAAAGACCATATAAGAAAAAATATTTTTCATTCCATAAATCTCCACTAACATTTTTTATTGTTCTAATTTCTATTTTGTTAATATCCATTTCCTCATTTGTTTTACTTCTTTGCCTTTTTCATCTTCACCAAGTAATTTTTGTTCATGATTCAGTTTTATGAAGTAACCTTGAATTGACAGTCATTTTCAATGGACTGAAAATGTACTTGCAGATTCATTGAATTACATTAGGTTCTCTCAACAGCTCAAGTGTTTTTGACAAACTAAATAAGGCACATCAAGAGTATGGATTCTTATACTTTTTGTCATAACTGCTTTTCCATGTCACTGCACAAAATATCTCTAAAGTTATGGATCTATTGTCTAATTTTAAAAGTTATGAAATGATAAGTAAAATCCTTTTGTGTATAAAGGCAGCTTCAGATGTGCTCTGAGCAGGCTCTCAGAGACTCTAACTAAATCCTAGATCACATGTATATCAACTGACAAATCGAGTGCTATTAGATGCTTTTAGAATCAAGAGCCAAGGCACTGCAACATGAAGAGGCATGCTCTGGGACCTGATTTTGCATATTTAGGTGAGACTCAAAAGAAAATATCTAATTAAGATGAAATATGTGACACCTATAAATTCTACTGTCTTTCTGTAAAGTATATTCAAGTGCATATTTGTTTATTTCTATGTATAGGTATACATTCATTGTCTGTGAATATTTTGGGGGGGCAGTGAGTCATAAGAGTACATGCAGAAGTTGATTGCTGGGGAGGATGTGTGTGCACCCACACAAGCCACTCAGTGAGAATGAGTACCAATCTCTCACTGCACAGGTCTGAACCAAATTCTACCCCCTCCACAGTTCTGTGCCAGTGCTCCTGACAGTCACACAACCCTGACTCAATACTCCTACTTCTCATTCAACCTTCATGAAGGGCAAAGATGGTCAGTAGCTGTTCTTCTCTTCTCCTTTCTTCATCATGCTCACATGCAGAATCTCACAAAATTAAATAATTGCACAAAACGCAAAGAACATACTTATATTTGTAATTTTCATCCACACATGTGCAGCAGGGTTCATAAATAAATCAAAGGAAAAAAATCTAATATATTTACAACTGTTAACTGCACTAAAATGAATGTTTATTTGAATATTGAACATCAAAACTTTATGTTGTCAGAGGTCCAAGCTAAAAACTCTTTCACAACTGGAAAAAATGCAGGAAGCCATTCCAAACTGTGAGAGCAAACTTTATGTTCCTTACTGGTGGTAAGTCATATTTTGAGCCCCAACATATATGTAAAAAGTACATTTAGACACAGACTATCACAGGTGTCTACGTCTGTATAGAGTCTTCCAGGAAAAGATGTATCCTGTAAAATCTTTGAAGTCAGTCGTTCTTTGAGTAGGATTTTGACTAGATAATCTTCAGAAATACCTTCCATCCTAAATTATTATATGGCTCTATGAGGTTGGACTGGTGTTTCTTGCAAAATGTGACATTTATTCAAAATTTTGAGTGTTAGGTCTGTTAAAAAATATTATTCTGGGAAAAGTAATTTCAGAAAAATCTCAATGTGTGTTGGTTCTAGTTTTTAATTCAAAAGGAGGAAAAAAACTTAAAAGAATAATTCTTTGCAAAAAAATGTATTTGTTAAAAACAATTTTTTTCAAAAAATCACTTTGATATGTAACATTCATCAAAATTTTTAAAAAATCTTGAATTTTCCATTTTTCATTAAAAATTCAGAAAATAACATTGATAATTTTGTTCTTAAAATAATTTTATATTAAGAGTCAGTTCTCCTTAACCATATATTTCAGCTACATAACTAATCTTCAATATGTATCACTGCCTTTTTTGGTACGGCTAAAATAGTTAACTAGACAGGGTAGCTGCTTTCAGAAGCTACAATATTGTATATTAATCAGTTTTGTCATTTCACAGGAAAGCAATTTTCCTCCAGATACAACATTCTATACCAGCATAAGCTGGTTAACATCTGAAGCTGATTAAACAGCAAATACCAGTGATCCAGATCTAAATCAGATAATATGATTACATACCATCAGGACTATACAACATGCTGTTCTCATGTGTCCTGGTGTCAAAACAAGTCAACTTTCCTCATGGATTTTAATATATTTCAGACAGAGAATATAGCTTTGTACAATAAATATCACAATTTCTTGTCTTAGTTTTATAGTATATGCTATTACAGTAATTAAGAAGAGATAACTTATACAAATTTTCTAGAGGACAGATTTTTATTACGGAGTTAAGGAAATCAATTCAAGAAGAACAAGTGACAATGGCAAGCTGCTGACTGAGATCTGATTTGACTAAGAAGCCAATTATCAAACTGTTCTTATGGTGGCGACTGAAGTGGTTCCTTCCTAGCTATTTTCTCTAGGTTTACAGTGACAGGAAAGCATGCCTCAAAAGCTGGAGTAGTCTATTATTCTTTGTGGCTTCCTCCAATAAAGAGTATCAGGATCACTTGCTGCAATAAAATGCTAGGAAAAAATGCAAATAATGAAGATTTCATGACAGCACTTGATAGGTTTGCTGAATGCTGCAGATATGTAGACTTCAAAAGAGAACTGATAAGAGAAAAAATAGTCACATATATAAAAAGAGCCAACTTCTGGGAAAAGACACTGTCACAAATTCAAGAGCAGGCAATGTTACTTACCATTCCCAAAGCACAAGTCCTTTATCAGGTGGCCTCAATACATGGAAGAGCCAAACAGAGCTGAAATAGCAACATGAGCATTCTTATAATACAAAAGTAGTGCTCAGGTAGGGACAGGGAGAACAACATCTCTTCACAAGAGAGACCAGCAGAGCTATAGAGCAAAGAGCACAAAAACAAGTAACAGCTGGAAGCTATGAATGGCATAGAGCAGGACTGATGGAATTATCATGTAATAGGTACTTTCCTAACAACATAGAAGCTGCCCAGAGAATTTGGAGATAACACTGCTGTCATAAGTGCATATTGCATTAAGATTTCACAATCCAAGGGACAAAATATGCTGGAATAACATACAGTGGTATTCAGTGTTGAACTGAACACACTATATCTTGCATTTAAAACTAACATGGGGAAACCATTGAAGTATTACCAGGAACAGAAAGAGAGAAAAGAAAAAAACCCTGAAATAAATTTAAGACAATATTTATGCAAAGTAAGACAGCTGTGAAGACCAAGTAAAATAATATATGAGCTCAGAGAAACTAAACTGGATATTTGTATGTAATTCCAAATATAAGTAGATTTTTTTTCAGACAATTTCATTAAGAAACCAGGATTGATGGAATATCATTAGGTTCTAGACATATTGAAGAAGCCTGGTTCACCATCATGGTAAAATATGACTTGGCAGAGGCTGTTTAAACAATTCACCTGAGGATAAGCACTGCTCAGGCTAAGTACCAAAAAGACTTAATCAGCAACTCAAGGTGCACTCTGTTATCTGCATCTGGGAAATTAAAAAAATCAAAGAGGTTGATAATATGAAATTAGATATCACTTAGTGGAGTGGGAGTAGATTTAATAAGTGCTATGAAAGCAACAGCCTTCACCCTCTCTTGTCCAAGTCACGTCTCCTGGGAGCGGGGCTGACATGTGGTTGCACAGGTCCTGCATCCACATGCAGGCTGCACTGTGCCATCAAAACACAATGTTCATGGCAACAGCAAAACACTTGCTATTTTATATGTACAGAAAAATACTTACACATGGGCAAAAACATATGCTTTCTACAGCTAATTAAACAGTAATTCTGGTATCAGATATCAAAGTATTCTCAAGACAAAAACTGACAGTAGGCTATGGAATAATCCCTCTTGTAACAGCCCTAACCAAGTTTGGGAGAGATTACTCAAATGAAGAGATATTTTCAAAAGTTAAATAGGTCTCATCATTACATTATTGACTTTTTTCCTAACGCAGTCTAAGGTGTGGAGACTGTAATGGATTATTGAATGTAACTTAGTTTTTCCAAAGACTATACTTACCACATGAGTAAACAAAGAGTAGGTAACTTAGGAAGTAGGTATGTAATCAAAAATATAGGAAGAGCCAGAGAAAGATAATAATATCTGTATTATTTTAGTGTTAATAATTTTGTGATATTCAAATATCCATTAAAATAGCCATTTAGTTGGGAAAACGTTACCTATATAATGCTCACATAATAAAACCATGAAGTAATCTTCTAACAGTTGTAACACAGGGGTGCTGAGGAATGCACAAGAAAATAAATGGGAGAAGTATTATCCCTGCCTGTATTGACAGTGTTAAATGGACTCTCCACCTACATTACCAACAGATGCATCTCTTCATGCTTTTAAAGCAATACTCACACACAGCAGCTATCAGAAAGCTAAGAACCACTTTCCCTTTCATTCATGGTTTTTCACAAGCAATCACTTTATTCTTACTGTATGAATACAGACTGAAGAGAGCTGCCTCACAAGATTCACATTCTAGCAATGACATAATGCTAAAAACACCAGAGCCAGCCATTCCTCAGAGATCCTCTGCAGCGTTGCATTCTCCTCCCTCTATCCAATAGCTCCTTTTCAGCTAAAATGCATTCAAATCCCTCATTGGTAAAATAAATCTCAGCTGAGATTTCTACCCACCCAAAATAAAGTAGTATAGAGATGTGCACCTTCCTGACTATGTGAAAAATGTTTCTTCTTGAATGAATTCTTAAAACATACCCAGACAACAGACTGACTCTAGGTTTTAGGGCTTAGACAGATGAAGAAAGAATTCCTGTCTCAGATAAAAGGTTTGTTGAGAAATCTGAGAAGCAGACCCGAAGAGACTCTCATAGTTAAATCACTGTTGTGGGAAAGATGCATTCAAATGTTCTTAAGGTGAGGGGAAGGGTGAGAAAGAGCTGGACTTATATCATCTGCATCCATAGTGAGTGCTCTAACCAGCCCTTTTTGGCTATGCTGTATGCAGAACATCTTCTGCTCAGCATGCTGTAAATAATTGTTGAGTCACACTGTGCAGAAAAGCTAAAAGAGGTCCCTAGATTATGGCTCCTGGTGGGTACCAGTATAAGAAAAGCATCGATCTACTCCCCACTATCAAAAATTGATTGCTTTTGGAAATTTTACTGCAGAAATAGAACACTTTCAGCACCTCAGGAAACATTATGGCAACATTAACTTATAGGGTGGTTATGTGCTCAGGATCCAAATTTCAGACTAGTCTGGCAGAGAACTTAGAAGAGCCCTGAATTGGCATACTGACTGGATTTTTCTACATTAATAAGTAAGTAAGTAAATAAATAAATAAAATACCACAAGCCCTAAGGTGTCACAATTTCAGTCATAACTACTAGGTGACCTTCTGCAACAGATGTAAATAGCCCAGATGGAACAGCTGCAATTTTATTTAAAAAACTGAGCACATCTCAGTCAGGGTTAACAGATACTGTATGAAGAGCTTCAATTAAATAGTTTCTAATGGAAGTTGAAAGAACAGTGGGAATCAAGCTCCATACCGACTTAATGAGAGTTAACAATCTCAGTATTAGCCAGCTAATAGTGAAACTGCCAGCAACTTAGATGTATTCAGCTAAAGCAAAACAACAACAACAACAACATAAAGCAAAAAAGCACTCATTTTTCCATAAATGTTTGCATCAAAGGAAATAAATTTCTGACAGACCTGCTGTTACACGAGTTGGATTGCTGTTGCCTATATGGAGTTGATTGCATGGCTGTGGAAGGACAGCACATTTTATTACAGCACCATGTCCTAAAAGCAACTGTTCCAGAAAAACAGAATCTAGCAACTTGTTTAGTAGTCTGCCCTGAGCAGGTAAATTCAGGCTCTTGTACAGAATGTGAAATATTTGAAGTAAAGAACAACCACTATACAGCATAGCCTGACAATGTTTTTTCGTTTGTTCACTTTCTGGATTGAAATATATACATTTTTTGTGGCTGATCATTTCTACTGACACATAATTTGGAGTGTTTATAGTAACCTCAGATATTCAGGCCATATAGATAGGGAAACTGATATCTGCAAAATCTACTAATTTTTGTTGATTTGATTTCTCACACTGGTTTTCAGTGTGCTGCTGAAGGCTCACCCCTTTTTGCTCACCACTCATAGAACTTTAATTATTGCATCACCTGGAGAGATGGGCTTTTACCATAATTTTGGGGATACATAGCAAGAAACAAAGACTTCAACAAGACTTATAAACTCAGTTTGCATAGTGCATGTAGGATCATCTTGATTTCCAGAAAAAAAATTTGTCAGAAGACAATATACAACCCATATATCAGAGTCGTTAATTTAATAAAATTAGCTCAACATCCAAAGCAGTTCAGTGCAAGAGACACAAAACTTGTGTCACAATTCTGAAATCAACAGGACACAGTTTGTGCAAGTATCAATTTTAAGGGAAAAAAAACACGTTCCAAATTAAACTGAATTCCTACACAACAATGAAAGGCACCTAAGATCTAAAAGCAACTTTTAAACAGGTCACAGACAAAAGTTATTGTATACAGTCTATCATAATCTTGAATTCTTATCATAGTCCCTAAAAGAGCTTTGACCTGTGCCAACCAGGACTGTCCTATACAGTGCCCAAACAGCATTCATGGAAAAGTCTAGGCAAGGAACTATTCCCAGCAGGTTGGATGCATGAAGCCTCTGAGACCAGGGAGAAAAGTATGTGCAACTTGCCACCACAGATTGGTTCTTGGATAATTTTACTTACTAATACAGCTGCTACTAGAAAATGTGTTGGGAAAATCACTAGTTTTATCAGAAAACACTCCAGAGAAACTCTTCAAAACTGAAATATGGACAGGAAGGCCACCAGTTCTCTGTGGAAAGCCTTGGGTCAGACATTAAACAGAAATAAGCAAAGCTGTACTGATTTTGAATGAAGTCAGGAGTACTATGATGATTTCCTTGTGAAAGGGATGTGGCCCTCTGCTTCACAGTATAAAAACATCTTCATATAAGTTCTTGGTTTAAACAGTTATGAGAGGTTTCATGTTTCTGGAAAAATATCTTCTGAACTGTGCTTGGTTTGTTGGTCTGTGTCCCTAAATCAAAAAGGGATTAGAGTTTTAAAGGCAGAGAAAAGTGGAGATATGTTAAAACTATAAAGCACTTCATCCATTTGTTCCTGTAGAGGATCACTAAATGCAATAAATCAGATGCTATTAAAATCTTGGGGGAACTGGTTCAGAATTTTACTGACAGAATCGTGATGTCTGCTTCTTCCACAGAGTAATATAATAAGAAACAAAAGCAATGATGTAGGCCAGAACTTTGAATAGAAAAACACAATTTTAAATTGGCAGAAAGGAAAAATATTTAAAACTAGTTACTTTCCTCTGTATTTTTAGACACCTGTGACATAAAATAGAGTTTTAATCTCTTTTGGGCTGCTAATGACAGGACAGGTAAAATGACAAGCCATTTCATGGGGCTTCAGATCCAGTGTCCAGTCATTAGCTTCCAGGAAATACATGACTTCAAAATTGCTTTATTGTTTAGCTAATATCAGAAAACTGTCTGACATTATAAAAATTTTAGAAAACTAGTTTGGAAAACATTCTGAGCTTTTTATGCATTGAATGTTGCTGCTCTGTAATTATTCAGTAGCCTATAGCTGCTCCTTTCCTATTGTTTCTTATTATTCCTTTTCCAAAATGAGAATTGCCTCATCTGTAAGCTTTCAATTGCAGTCTGTTGTTTCTTATTTAAACCTGCATCATTCCAAGTGTAGATTGACACGTCTGTCAAAGATGACTTTGAAAGAAAAAATACCTTCCAAACTGACTAGTCTAAGGAGGGGGACTGTTTTCTCATGCAATGGTAATGATCAAATTCTCTTGTGGAGCTTTGTATAATAAAGTGTAATAGAAGAATGCATGAATGTTGAAAAGAAAATCAGTGAAGCTCAGTAGTTTTGCACTGAAAAGTAGTTAATTTCACCTGGGCTTCATGTGGGATCTCTTTAAGAGAAGGTGGGACTGCAATAGCTTAGCTATCATGACTTGACAAGTTTGAGCATTGCAATTTGGGTAACTCATTTGGCAAGGATGATTGGAGAATGACTTCAGAGGTTTCTGGTAATGGTGCTCAGGGAAAAGAAGGATTTGAAAGACCATCTAACTGAAGAGTTAATTTGCAATTAACAACTGCAGCAGCCTCTTGTTTTCAGAGCATTCAGATTCAAATTTCTGACTTGAGTCAGAATGGAGGACAGATTCTTCCTCATGCAAAGAATGACTTGGCCATGGGTATATAACATGGGCGGAACAGGGAAGGAGGAAGAAGCTTGCAAATATCTAAAAATTTCTTTTACAAGTTGCTGCAAGATCATATTTTTATTTTATGGCTTCATTTCCCAAAAAATTGTAACTACATTTCGTGGGTATGAAAACTGATTTTCACTCAGGTCTATTTGGGAGAGAGAATGGTGACATTTGCACATACTCTCTAAGCACAGATAACAGAGCTACATCTCCAAGAAATTGCTCCATTTGCAGCAGCTTCTATAGATCTGCTTGCTTCCCAACATGCAGTGGTGGTGTTTACTCTGTTTCATCAAACATTCATTCACACACTTTCTAGACTATTTAGTCAGATCATGGTCGAACTTGTACCTGCTGACTATCCATAAGAGAACCAGAGAACTGGTCCACAAATGATTTTTTTTACAAATAAGGAAACTGACATATTCTCTTCCAGATTATGCAACTGAACTCTTTCGGTTATTTCAGAACTTTTATCTAAACCTTCAGGTAGTATTAAATCCACAGCTAGTGAAGAGGTCTTTTGTAACCTTCAGATGATGGCACATATTTCCAGTGAACCACTTTGGGAATTTATTTCTCAGAAAGGATACAGAACACCTCAGGAAAGCATTGACTACATGGGAACTAACAGACAGTTAAGCCTATTTAGGCCCTTCACTTATAAAGAATTAAACTCACAAAGAAGAGAAACAAAGAGGATTTTGTTGGCCAGAGCATCATTCTCTGAGCAGAGCTTTGTGAAAACAGCAGCAATCTCATATACCTCAGTTTTTATTTTGGGGGAGGATTTCTTTTTGTCACACTAAAAAGAAGAAATAGGGTTAAAGACATTTAAATATTTCAAGCTGGACAACTTCAAAACCCTTGCTATAAAACCCTAACTGCAAAATAAGTTCAAGCCTGAGCCTTGAGTGAATTTTCTTCTTCTGTTCCTGGCTTGCTTAAAATGACGTAAAAAAAAAACAACCAAAAAACAAAACAAACAAACAAAAAAACCAACAAAAAAAGTCAGCAAAACCCAGATACAGAAAAATAGAATAGCAGAAGAATGAATACACAAAAATCTTTAAAAAGGATCTTAAAAATGTATAGTGATGCTTGGCTATGCAGTGGTATTTTTTCCTAAGAACTGTATAATGTATTTGCCACGGGCAAGTTTAAACCTGCTTTGCACTTCATGTAATAAAGAACATTCAGGTTGATGACCTTCCAAATTGGCTGTGGGATGACCATATGAGCCAGTAGGAAGGACTTAAGGGGTTCAATATGAAGGCTACATTCGGGTATGTACTGACTTTTAGTAGCTTATGTATCAATGGTGTCTTATATAAATTGGTTGTTCTCCATATTGATTCACAGAGGAAGTTTCAGTCAAGGAGAAATTTCTGCTTCTTTACAGTTCTCTGTCTCCTGGCCTCCAGAAGAAAGGCATCTGATCAGGCTTAGACAGACTGCACCGAGGGAACAGAACCACTTAGCACGTGGTGTAACTTGTTCCTCCATCTGCTTTGCAACGGGAGTGGAAGACGTCAGAATGTGGAAGGAAGACTTGGAACCATTTCTCTCACATTCTGAATTCCTCAGGAAGAATTTGGAGCCAAGACCCTCAGACAGATGACTGCTTATCTCAGGGCTAATATCAGTGGTATAATACATGACTCTGCATAGGACAACCATTGACCCTCTGAATTAAGATGATCTTTCAGGTAGATCATTCCATTTTTATTTCCCTAGTCAAATAGAACCATGATAATATTTAACCATAAGCATCTAGCACACTTTTAAAACCTATCTTAAAAATGTAAATTGCAAGTTTATATTTACACTAAATTGTTTTATAAAATGACATTAAATATTTATGGTACTATTTAAATTTACAGAGAAGATAAATAATCATTGGAAGCTAATTGCAATGATTACAATTATAGACTAAGATTTTATGTACATAGAAACATGAAAGAAATTCTCAAAATAAAATGTCCTTTTTCTTTAGGAATTACTGAATAAAAAGCCTCACACACAAAAACATCCAGTCAAAACATCTTACATAACTGCATAAATTTATACAGTGGATGGATTTCTAACTACACTAAGAGACTGACATTTTCACTACATTTTTAGCCAACAGTTTTTGTTAATAAAGTGAGGTTTTCTCATGTTACACTGAAAAACTTCAATATGAAATGAATTTATCGGATACTTATGTTTAGCTGCCTGCATAATCAAACAGCTTTTCCTCCAAAATATTTCATACATCTATTTTATTCTCTGGTTTCTGTCCTTCTAATCACTAACAAGCAGTGTGAATAATGTTCTTAATAGTAGAATATTACTGAATCTGCGTAGCTCCTCAGATATCTTAATGATAATTTAGAAAAAAACACCTGGCTTACTTATAAAAAGAGTTATATATAGAGGTAGCTATTCAGGGGTATATCTGTTCAGATACAGATATATGATCAGACAGTCTGCAAACTGATCTGGGACTCAGAAGATACTGAGTCAAATCTAACTTCTGACCCTGCTTTACTGTCCTCTTTTCAGAAGATCATATTCATTTCTTGTTTCATTTCCCACTTATTTCCCATTATTTGGAAGACAGAGATAATGACCTCTATTGTTGAACAGATATATAATAAAAAAGTAAGTCCTTTTTTGCCCAGACAATTTTCTTCAATTTTCTACTACGAATGATCTGAGCAAACTCATGAGTCAAGACACTAGGAAGTTTAATTTATCCTGAAAACTTCTGGGTTAGTTTGCTTAACTCCTCTTACTTCAGTAAAAATACTGACTTCTGTATGTAAAGCTCAGCATTATCAGCCAGTAAAATGTCTGCATGGGCTGATGTAGGTGACTTACAGATTTCTATTCAGCCCTTTGATATCTGTGAAAAGTCACTGCTGAGCTGTATCAAACTCCTGTAAGGAGCAGGGATAGGAGCTAAAAGGACTAAAATTTTATCTTGAGACCACTGTACCCAGTATGTTCTAAATGTGAAGATTTTGCTGTTGATGGATGCACCTAAGTAGATCCTGTCATGTCAGAGAAATTGTAGGGTGGTTCTTCCCTGCCTTTATCTCATTGGCGTCTCTCCTTTTCAATTCAAGAACAGAACAAGATCTTGAAAACACAGAATTGTGTAATTACATATTCTTTGCCAAAAGATGTTACCTCATATTGCTTAATTCAGACTTCAATCATCTCACCAATTTCTATAAGAAAAGGCTTTGAGCACAGGAATGATATTTTATGCTTCATATGCAAGACAGAAAACTGGGGCAGCAATGACTGTGCCATAGAGCTGAGGGAATCATTCAGAGTTAATAATTCATTTGCTGAATATAGCTTCCTTTCTTCCTTTTTGAGCAGTTGTGAAAAAGCATCTTTCTTTCAGCTGCAAGACAGACAATGGTGCACTTGAGTGGGTCACTCAGGGTGAGCAGAAGGCCATAATACATCTCGCACTGACGCAGCCTGCCTCCCTGCTGAAGCCGTTTCAGCACAAATCTTTACACGATGACCTACCCTTTGGTGTATGGCCACTCGTATTTGCTGATTCGTGACACATCCAGGCTAGAGAGCACGACAGGAACCTGGGGCTCTCTGCTGCACCCGAGACCCACAGGCCTAGGTCAGGCACCCACAAGGCAAGAACCAACAGTGTGAGACTCATACATACCAAAAGGTACAGCTCTGAACAGAAATCTGAGATTAAAGATTCATAATATAATAGCAGAATTTATTTATTTATTTATCTATTTATTTGTTAACATTAGCCAAATTCTCCCTGCAAATATACTTGGTAATAGTAGAGTAAGCAATTTGCTACAAGAATGGAATAAAAGGGAAGACTAATTTGATTTTGACCTCTTATTACTTACCTGTAGCAACAAAGAGGGATAGGGCTTTTGTTCTATGCACTTTATCATCTATGTGAATACTAACCTTGCCACAAAAAAACTGGCTTCATAAACTTCCCGTTCTACAAATATTTATACCCATGTTGGGTCATATTATAAGATGTTATATTGACCATGCTTTAAGTTACAAATATACTGAATATTTGTAGGAAGACGATGTAATTTATGATGATGATGATGTGTGACTACAGTTGCAAAGAACAGTAGGAGATTTTAGGCAAATCATTGCAGTTAGCATATAAGCAGCAGTCACATTTTCTTCATCGGTCTCTGGAGAGCAGACTAGAGCTTAGAACTAATAGCTTATTGTTCATTTTCAATAACTGCATATTAGAACTCCGAGTGTGACTTTCTTTGGTACATCCACGATTTGGTAACAATACATATTTTAAGCAGCCCCTCAGTAAATTAGTTTCCTTGAATATTCTTGGAAAATGAGGACAAAATGAGTCAGAATATTGCCATGAAAAAAATCAATGTTTCATTTAAATAAATATTTGCAGGTTTCACCCCTTCTGCTTAGATATAATAATCTACAAAAACAAAATTTTTACATATTCCTTTTTTGTGCATCAAAACTGAAAATTCAGTTCATATGATTTTAAGAACTTTGAAAGTCTTCCTGGTAAACAAATGGGAAGAAGAGGAACACAAACCCCTGACTTTTCTGAAACTCTTCCATGTATACAAACTTAAATATTTATTCAAACCATAGATATACATAAAGAAAATATATATAGGTACCCTATGTACAAAAATGTACACCAATTGGAGCAATAATAAAATTTCCTTAAAAGACCTATATTAACTGCTCTAAACTATAAGTTTGGAAATTCTTTTAGAGACATAGTTATAGAATGGCTGCAATGAAGACAAAACTATGGTTCAAGTCAAGTTTTACTCTTGAAAACCAGAGTGGTTTTTGCCCTTTCTTCCTTTTCAGCTCACAAGCTTCCCTTCAGCCTGTGAAGGTCTCTTTACACCACCAGCAGCAGCCTTCACCAGAGAAATAAACTACTAATATCTGTGGACTGCCTGCCTGAAAACACAGAAAAGTATGTCTGTTGCCCAAAAGACTACCTTGCCAGGATCTACTGGAATCATCTGCAGGTTGTGTACATGTGGGACCTCCAGAAAGCCCCATGGCTGCTTTGCTGTTGTTACTCTGTTCTGAATGCCACAAATCACTAGATAGTCATAGGATTTGAAAGCTGAGTATAAAATCAATCACAGCCACATTGGCCAGAAGTCTAGAGGTAACTGTACTATATAATCTTTAAAATATTTTTTTATCTCCTGCTGAAATAAACTTTTTTTTATTTCTTGTTGCAATAAATTTAGCCTACCTTTGATCCACTAACACTTGAAGTATGATTATTTTAGATTTTGATGACATTTTAAATTCTACTCATCACCAACTATTCCTATTTGATAAATGTTCTGTCTTTTATTTTCAATGAAGCTTAAAATAAAAAATATTTTTTTCTTTCTGTCATTGTTTTTGCACCACTGTGGTTTCATTCATGTCAGCACAACTCATAAATGAGTTTTAGATGTGTTGAGCTGCTTTTTCTGACTAAATTTGCAGCAGCAAAGCATAAACCATTTTAGGCTCCACAAAAGCAGTCTTTTTATTATTTCTTATTGAGAGGCTGTGGTTTAAAAAGAAAATAGATACAAAGATTTCAATATGTTCCTCTTTTTTTGGTGATTTTCACACAATGAGGAACTTCTCTGCACAAGAAAATTATCAGACTCTATAGATTTTACAGAATATATATATATTTTTGCCATTTGGCACCTGAAAAACGTGCACTGTAGCATATACCTACAGTTTAAACTGTTGCAGTCACACAAGATTGCCTCTACAATAAAGAAATACAATACCCAAACAAACAATATATATACATATAGAATTCATACATATGTATGCATGTATGCACATAGGTATACCTATATTCATTCACATAAAATAGTTATTTTGCAATAGGTGCTGATGTGTTCTGTGGCATGTGCCAGTTCTCTTGGTGAAATTAAATGCACATCACACTTTGTCTTTTCAGCTGTTGCATGCTGCCTAGTTTTCAGTTTGGCACTGTCTAGGTATGCTGTCCCAGATGGAAAGTCAGTATGTGTGACATGCTTTTCACCTGCCATAAAATGCTGAACTCCCTCCCTCATTTTGTATAACCAATTTGTGATTAATTTAGTTCTCACACAGGGAATTCCAAAATAACTCAGTAAAATGTTTACTATTATCAGTACTGCATCTTAAAGCAATGAGAAAGAAGTCCAGTTTTAAAAGCTTTTACATGCTACAATTTCCAGATTTGTAACCTACAGCACAGGATGAGGGATTAAAATTATGTGTGAGGTTCTGCATTTGAGTCTCTGATATTACTTTTATGCATTGACATCTGGAACAAAAAGGATTAGTTGTATAATTTAATCCTATCAAAGCCAGTTGTAGTTTCCCTCTTCTACTCTGTGCTAAATGCACGGAAGCTTCATGCAATAGCATACGACTGTCTAACAGTGATTACCTGGCATGGAAGGGATGGCGACTTAAAGGACACATGACAGGAACAGCTTTGCAGCACATCAGTTGATTTTTTCGTTTGAGGCCACGATTCACTTTTCAGTATACAACCTTTTCTATGTTTTAATGACTAAGGAGTATTTTGAGGCTGTCATCTTGCTCTCACAAAACAACCTTTGATGTAAAAGGGCTTTACAGATATAAAAGAGAATCTGAGAGATTCTGTGAGAATCTCTGAGAATCTGTTTTCCTATTTTTCTTTTATGCAGTAGTATAACAAAAAATAAGGGGAAAGAAGAATATACTGAATGATACTACAAGTAAAGATGAGATGGAATTACTTGCCTTTATCAAGAATACAAGAAGCTCAGAATACTATCTTGAAGTAAATTCTTAATTTTACGGTGATAAAAATTAGATGAGATGCATCCCACCTTGTAATGTGCCTTTAGAGAGCCTCTGCATCTTCAGCTTCCTCCCTGGGGTGGATTCTTTATTAACACTGAGTAACACTTCATGTTGCTAACAATCTTCATTTTAACCTTGCAAGGCATCAAATACTCATATGTCATCCCGAAAATTACCTTTTGTAGCCTTACCTCATTAAATTGTTAATATTTGCACATATCAAATATCAAAAGATTAATTAGCTGTTAAATCAGTAGTTCATGCACAATATACAGTACTAAATATTAAGATTTCCTATTGTCACTAGCGAAAAAACTGTTCTTCACAGCTGACATTTGTAAATCTATTGAGTTATGAGTTTGGGTGGTTTTGTTTATTTGTATATTCCTGAACAATAAATAAGGTGATCTTTCAGTCTTTTCTCTTAGATTCAGTCATAGGATAAATGGGGGAAGTAGTGCGGACAAGAGTGTTTAATTTTTCTAATTTGGGCCTAAGTTGTGTTCAAGACTTTACATATTTAGCCTACTTTGAACGCTGTGGGAGATGTCAGAAAGCATATAAGATTACAAATTAATCTTACTTACACAGTAGGAGAAAGATTTTATGTCAAGAAGTAAGAGTTACAGAAGTATAATCAGAACACTTATTGGCTTATTACATATATTAGTCGCACTGTAAAACATGAAACACTCAGCCAGCATAAAAATAGAGGTAAACAGCATCCAAGACACAAGTATGTTAACACACAACCATTCTGAAACTAATGCAGATATTCTGGATGACTCTTCAGGGTCAAAATACCTATTAGTGAGTGTAGCATTAATCATGTATGCAATTACTGGGAGGTTCAAAACCTAAAAATGTTTGCTTTCACAATTACAGACTTAACTGAACAGCACAGCACAAAAGCTGTAAGGGAAGCATGTTTGGATTTTCCAAGTGGCTACCACACCCTGCAGGTTTCTTTCCTAAGACAACATTCACTGTGGATAAGTTCTTGCTTACAGATGGGTCCTTGCACAAGGAATTGCATAATTTAAAACTGAGCCTTGGTCCCCCAGTAAGATTTCTGCACTGAATATCCCCCTGTGCTCACACCAAGCCCTGATAAAGCTTGTGGTACTTACAAGGACAGCAAACTCTGTATTACCTGTTACTACAGACCAGAACCAAATGGAGGATGTAATTTAAAATTTCACTTTAGCGAAACCCCTATTACAGACTAAATTAATTAATAAGTTTTGAAAAGTCTACAGCAAATTGGAAATCTGTATTTTATGACTTTTCTTTTTCTCTGAAAAATGCCTTTGGGTGGAAATAACTTTTAACAGATTTGTATGAAAGGGGAAATCTGAAAATCTGGTTTTTTAACATTTCTTTTTCATTGTTTTGAAATGACTTTTTGCTTTATTAAAAGTCAAAACTGGGGAAAAATTAAAAAGTAATGTAAAAAAGGCAAAGGAAATATTTCTAACAAAATTTTATGAATATCTTAATTTGTTTTCATTCTTTCAGTGGTGAGAACAATGAACTTTAGCTCTGGGTCAATATAGACCAGTGTTTTGAGGGTTTATAATTCTTTTGTTCAGGCAATGAACTGGGAAAAAAATTAAATAAAAACAATTATTTTCAATTCTACTACTCTACTGCCAACCATAAAAACTTTTTTTGAAAAGCTACCAGCTTGGCAACTACATATCCAATATAAAACAAAGAAAAAGGAAAGCAGTAGTCTATCTACTCTTCCAGTTTTACCATGAAAAATGTACTTGTCTACACAAAACTTCTCTAGATCAATGACACAAACACACATTTCTTACTTTTCCATGAGAGTGTATGCATGTACAGCTTTCTCCATCTGTCATTTCTGTTTTACATAGAGTCATGATATTTACATTTCAACAAGCCAAATGGCAAAATATCTATTATTCAAACATAATATTGGATTTTGTAATTTCCTAAAAGGTTGAGTGCATTTAACCAGATACCGTATCTGAACTTTCCATATGTAATGAAACACAATAGGAGTTCATGAATTCAGAAGAAAGGCAGGCACGCTCATGATGTGACATTAAAACACAGAAAAAAAGAAACATGAATTCCTTATTGAACTTTGTTTCAAAGAAAAAAAAAATCAGAATATTTACAATAGAAAAAGTGTTTCTTTCATAGCAGAAAGATTTCTCTGGCAATATGAATGATATTAACCACAAATTCTACCTTGGAAATAAGCACTTTTCATAATAAACCAACAAATCATGGTGAAAATGAACAACCTATACTGTGCTTGGTTTTTACGATGTTCTCTTAAAACATATACTCACATGCACACAAGTCTGTTAAAGAATGCTTTCCTGAGATCCCCAAAAGCTACAGAGTGCTTGAGCTGTCCTGGACTAGGGTCTAAGAAGGGGATAGTCCACTAAAGAACCGATGTTCAAGAACAGCTGATCTACACACACCTCTGGCTAGCAGTTGCAATTATTTATGCTAGGAGCTGTGGAAAAGCTGCAGAGGGATTCACAATTCTCAGTTATAATTCTTCAATATAGTTCAGGGTTACAGCAACCAAACAAGGGCAACCTTTGTGCTATTCCTTGTAACTGCCTAATGTAATCAGAGTTTCATCTAAAGGGGGTGAAATGTGAAAGTCCACTATAAAGAGAATGGAAAAGGATGTGTCCAGATATCTCTTTTCTTGAGTAAACTGTCCAGAAATTCTCAGAATGAACACATCAAAATAAGGTGAAATGGCAATTTGTAGTCTGGTTTTCTAGGTAACTAAGTAAATTTTAAAATAGAGTGAATACAGCCATTTCCCATGTCACTCTGTCTCTCAAACTCACACTAATTCTTGAATGCCATTTTAGAGGGGTAAAAAGACTAAAGATAACCAGTTTTCATAATTTCATGAAAATTAGCAAGTGGTTGGAGAAGAAACGCCCTACTATTGTTTATTGTGAAGGAAGCTAATGAGATCACCCTTCCTTAGACATCAGACAGGAGGGAAATCAGACATCAATGATTATGCTGCAGAGTGCTACTCTTTTTTTAAAGCTTTCCATGTTACATTATCTTCTGCCCTAATTGCTGTAACTGGAGGATGAAATAGAAGAGTAACGGTAAGGGGTTTGGAAGGACTGATGTCCCATCTAGACAACATTTCCATTCACTATAACAGATAAAATTAGATGACCAAACTCCCTGTGAATTATATGACTGGTTTGCAGAGGATAATGAAAGCAGAGCAGAAGCTGCAAATGGATTTTAACCATTACAAATCTCACACTTATTTTGAGATCTTTAGCTAAACAAGTGATTTTAAATTGTTTCTTCTTACAGAGCTGTATTTATAGAAATGTGTCTACTGTCTGGTGTTTCACTCTTGTGCTTTCTATTCCTTTAATTAGATTGAACAGGTTATTGGTTCGTTGGGGTTTTTTTTATTCACACCTTGTATATAAAATATCTACACTGTAACTGCTATATTCTTGAGGCTGTTTTATGTTTATATTATATCATATAACAGTGCTTTTAAATGACTAGGCAATGCTACATGCAAAAATGGAAGGAAACTAAAGATCTGACATGGTGATGATTTTGTTTCTAATGATCTTGCTTTAAAAGTGTTATAATTCAAATTAGATATTTTCTTGCTACTTGATTTATGAATGATGAAACTACAGCAAAATAATGTCTTTAATTGGTAAACAAAGCTATGGCCTCCTATGAAGCAGTTGATTTCATTGAAACATACATCTTTTAACTTGGACAGCAATAATTTTGTGCAAGCTGTCAGATGGTCTTAGCAGCATAATTTATAACTGAAAAGCCTGTGCTGAAAACTGTCCTTGAGGTGAAGTATTGCTAATCAAGCAATAAAATATTTGTTCAATTTTGTGATGAAGATAAATAATTAATAAATCTAACATCTCTCTGTGACATGTATCTTTTGGGACTATGTAGAGCATAATGACACTAAGTTTAGGACAGTTTTCAATTGTAATTTCTCAATTTTATGACTGCTAGGACCAGACGACGTCCAGTAATACCATGACATCAAGTCTAATAAAATGTTTCTTAGGACTTGTAAACTGTCCACTCTGCTCCAGGCTAATAAAACTGTTGTGAAAAAAAATTGCTAGCTTTTCTGATTTTTTTTTTTATTATTCTTCTTTCAATTTTATCTTAAAATTAATTTCATGTAAAAAACCCCCACAAGCAGTGTTTCACTTTTGTTGACTGACTACAAGATATTTTATTTCATCCTTTCTCCCTTTTGGAAGCTTGGACTCAACATTCACCACAGCAATGCCACCAGGAACGCCACAAAAAAATTATTTCCTCTCTGGGCTGGAGGAGTAGCTTGCTATAAATGACTGCTTTCTCATTGCTGTTTATGCAATTAGAAAGCAATCATTAACATGAAAGAAGGTTTCTATTTCCTGTTCTGAACTGTGGTACAGGGGCTATTAGCAATTACAGGCATAAAAGGTGCCCCTACAGGCAGCTCTCCAGATGTTCTCAGTTTTGAAGAGTTACCAGCTTCATGCCAGTCTGCCTGACCTCAGGGTTCTTTCTTTGCTAAGAGCTGGCTGGACTAAGGAAGCGATTTGCAATGCAAGATAATAACTTTATTCAATCTACTAACTTCTGAAAAATGTTCTATATTCATCTGTGCCAGTGAATGACACATTGTTTCTATTAACTATATTTTTGCACATATTCATCTCTTTCATATAGGATTCCTATAAAGCTGCTGAAACTTGAAACGATGGAAGTTTTGCTGGAACAGAAACCAGTTATTAAACATGGGTAGGATACAACTGCAGTCGCTCTCAGTCGGAGCTGTAATACCCCTCTTTGGGCACTCTCCATGTAAGGTATTGAAGAGCAGAGCCAATCTAGTAACAAAACAGTTTAGAAAGGATTCGCAGTATAAGAGAGATGGGACTAATTAGGCAAGGAGCCATTGATCGTTGTGAGGTTTTTGCAGGAGCAGAGGAAGGTGGCTGGCATCCAAACCCTACATTTCCTGGAATACAAAGAAAAAAGCAGTATCTAAAATGGTAATGTTTGGATGCAGATTGAAAGATTGCCATGCTGCAAGTACATTATGGAGAATAAAAATAAAAACGACAAGTCAAAAACAGTGAAGTAAAAAAAAAAAATGATATTTTTTGTTTGTGGAGTGAAACAGGAGTGTTTGACGACACTGAAGATTCTGCATGTGCTTAGGAATGTGGCTATGCCGACACAGGGTAATTCTGGCAAGAGACATCCTTGTCAAAGACTTCCCAAAGTGCTTTAGTATAAAACCAGGAGTATGAACTGTTGTCATTAATTAGTTTTCTGCATTAATTCCCTCTTATTTTATCTTTTCAAGGATGTGACCTTAAAGATACTTGAAGTCCAGGGTAGTTTCCTTTTGACTTAGCAGACTGGCTAAGGCTTTAACTCAGGCCCATTCTGCCTAAATGAAAAGTATCCTAATGCAGTGACTCCTAACCTAAGGACCACAGTCCTCCCAGACTGCCTTTTATAATCAATGGATACCTGCCTACATACACTGAGATTGCAGGTAGGATAGACTGCCTTCTGGAGTTGTTTCTCCCTCTGTTGACTCCAAGAACTGAAGGAGAGGAGGCTCCTAATTAGGTAGCACAGGTGTTTAAAGCTAAATTGGTTGAAATTTGGTTTCATTATACAGACAAAAGAGTTATTTGTTTGTCAAAAAGATTTGTTTGAAGATACTATATGAGACAAAACATGAATTCAAAATAAGAAATATGTATTTATCTAAAGTAAAATTTAAAAGTTACTTACCATTTCACTGAGGCGTACAACATCACTAAGCTGAAGAGGAATTCCCAGACCTTAATATGATTAATACATACTTTAATAGAATTAATTTTTATATAATATTTATACATCAAGGAAAACATATATAATGACTAAATTTGTATTTGTTGGTTTAGAGAAGATAAAGTGCAAATATTTGAGACCAAATTAGTCCCTTCTTGGAAGAGTGTAAGGTTTTCTTGAAATGATTCCAAGTATTGACTTAGCCTCACCTTAAGAAAAAAAGAACCTACTGTGCTGACAGCTCTGCCTTCATGTTCCATCCTCTAAACCTGTAATAAATACATAAAAAAATCTTTTTTCCACAGAAGTAAGGGTCTTTTTTTTTAGGTTAATGATGGCTATGCTACCTCTCAGGTCAACTTCGGAATTTAAAAGAAATGGTACATATGGTGCACTTCCTCCACAGTATGTCTTAATCTCTGACCAGTGAGAGGTGATTTTTTAATGTCCAGAGCAATCCATTTCTCCACATAGGAAGAAGGACACCAAGCACTTGCACTGCAGAGTCACCTGAGCCTATTTTAGCAAACTGCCAGAAAAATGGCTTTTTGTCTTGGGAAAATTATCAAAAGTCTTCCACTTATTCTGTCTGGCCCAAAGCACAAAAAGTAGCTAGATTTAGACCAAAAAAAAAAATCTATGAAGGCAAGGAAACTGCAGGCTATGACTATATGTATTTGGGCTGATTGCATGTTTGACCAAAGCATTATTTTTTATATTTGCAAGGTAGAATCAAACATTTTCCTTTGTGAGACACATTCTTAATGTCACGACCTAGTTCTTCAGTGGGGTTGCATTCTAGAAATTCTTATATTGGACTTCTGCTACTTAGAAGGTTTCAGGAATGTTCCCTTCATTAAAAACAAAACAAAACAAAACCAACCTCAAAAAACCCACCATTTGCAGTGTTCTTTTCTCAAAAGGAAAGAAAACTGTCCTAATACTTGAGGAATTAAAAAGAGGAGATGCACATGTACATTCAGTCTGTAAAGAAACCTTGCAGTTTCAAACATTCTAAATATTTTTTTAAATTAAAAAAAAATTCATTAATATAAACTTCTGCATCATAGCTGTTATCTTCTTTAATCCTCGGAGAGTTTTTTGCCTCCTGACTTTGGAAAGAATTAAGAAACAGCTCATCTTAGAGCCCATTGTGCATTCCCCTTAGTACCATTTTCTTCTTTTCGTACAATTACTAGGATTTATTTTCTTCCCTTGAAAATAGGATTTTTGTCTCATTTGAGTCCTTGCTGTTTAATTCCTACTTGAGGTCATAATCCTCCCTGTCACATCACACCAATTTCTTTGTAGCCAATTCTGATTTCACGGGCAGGATTTTACTTAGGAAGAACTGATTATTTAGGTACACCTTATGTAGCAGGATTTAGTCCTTCTGAAACATACAAAGTAAGGAATCCTGTAGCCAGACAATTTTAATGAACTAAACATAAGGTACAAGCTGTGAAAGTTTGAGTTCTTGGCTATCACTTCTCAATAACATATTAATTAAGAAGTTAATAGAGTGTATTCTTTTCCTTCCAAGATCCTGCTTTGGAGAGACACCTCTCTGATATACAGGCTGTCCACTAAGGTGAGGTGATCATTTTTCCAGCCAATAGTGTCAGAAAGTCTCTAAAACTCAACTGGTTTCAAACTTCTGATTTAAAACAGACTAAATGTTGCAACACTACATGGTACCCATTTGTCCAAACATATATGGCTTATTTGGGGTTTTTTTCCATTTTCTGATGAAATGTGTAAATATCTGAAACAACTTTAAGATTGCAACAGGAATACAGGTGTTTCCTTAATGGAACCTGCTCTCATGGGTTCTCTCTATGGATCGAAAATCCTTTGTTGCCAGACTTCTATTCAGGAAAAACTGCAAAGAAAAAAAAGCAACTTAAAGCAGTAAATGATTTTTGTAAAGCTAGGCTTGTCAAAAAATTAAGATCAGTTATTGATTACAAAAAGAATCTATAGCTGACAAGGAAACCTCTCGATTTTCAGGAAAGGAAGTCCTGTATTATTGTCTCAGTGCTAAGCCGACAGGATCATAAATTGGGATTTATTAATTCTACAGGACTGTCCTTCTGTAGCACCAAATAAAGCCTCCCATTTTACATGGGAGAAGAAGATCCATATCATTGAAAGCTCAATACTTATAGTTGTCCAACAGATTTCAAT
The DNA here is from genome assembly GCA_013396875.1 of Vireo altiloquus. Taxonomy (NCBI): domain Eukaryota; kingdom Metazoa; phylum Chordata; class Aves; order Passeriformes; family Vireonidae; genus Vireo; species Vireo altiloquus. Next base: position 107,021 of record VZRF01015759.1, read on the forward strand.
TTTAATGGATTAATTTATACCATATCATGTAGTGAACATTTGAACTAGAAAAGAAACCAAACCAACAAACCAACAAACAACTTCAGTAAATTTACAGAAAGTATCTTTTATTTAATGTGATATTTTATTTCAAGTGACTTGATATGCGTAATGAATCATCATCACAAGTTTTCCTACATTAGAGTTTTCATTGAAACATTTTTAAACCTTTTCTCTCTGTGCTTTCAAGTATTTTTTGAAGGAACAGCTTAGAGGCTACAATACTGAAAGTGTTCGTCTTTTTCATGGGAACTTAGAAGTGAATATATACTGAAGCTGAGCATATCATTAAAATAAAGAAAAGAAGTGACTCTCAAGCTTCAATGTGTATTTGGTTTATTTTTGCTTTGGGTTTCTTTGGCATATATCTCAAATATCTTATCAGAGTGGAAGGTCTGGTCATAAAATTTTCTCATAAAAAGGAACCGATTCATTCCGTGATTCTCTTCGAAACCTCTTACTACCGAACGGAAACACACACAAATTAGAAGGAAGAATACCTTCTGGTATCTTCTTGAAAGGTCTGTGAAGAAGACATAGAGCGGTTTCAGAATCTTGACTGAAAAATATAGACCATTCCCTCTATTTATCGGCACTATCAGAGCGGCACGCAGAGCTCGGGAAATTACGCGCCGGGTTAGCCCGGAGATGCAGCGGTGCCGGGATGCGGGCAGCGCGCCGGGGGCGCGGAGCGGAGCGCGGGGGGCTCGCCCGGCCCCGGCGGGAGCGCACTTCCCGTCATCCACGCGCCATCTAGCGTCGGGAAAAGGGACGCGGCTCGGCACGGGAGCGGAACGGAGAGGAGGAGGAAAAGGCTCCCACACCCGTCCCAGCTCTCGCCGTTCCCAAAGCTGGTAAGAGCCATTTGGATATTGCAACCACAACTCCGGAGTGGCTCGGGGCGGGTTGTGAGGAGCATCGCTACACTTCACTCCTAGGCATCTCATCCCCCCCTTTTTTTTTCAGTGAACGGTTCCCCTTCCCTTGAAAGCAGCAAGCGCTCCCCAGAAATCCTCTCGGTACCTCACCTAAGCCATCGCCGCCGCCCGATCCCTACCCAAAACACCGCGAACTCCAGAGGGTCCGTGCGGCGCTGCCGGCGGAGGGGTTGGACCGCACGATCCCGGCCCCGCAGAGGCACACACCGGCGCACACACCGGCACACACACCGGCACACACCCCGGCACACACGCACACGCAGGCACAGCCGCGCTCCCTGCCCGCCCTGCCGCCGCCCGCGCGGCTGCCCGCAGCCCCTTTGTTCCGCCCGCGGCG
>VZRF01015759.1:108995-139809 GCA_013396875.1 Vireo altiloquus
CCGGCCCCCGGCCTCCCCCGCCGCCAGGGAGCCCCTCTCCCGCTCCACGGCCAGCCTCCGGCTTCGCGTTTCGCCGCCCGCTCGGGAGCTCCCGGGGATGCCCCGTGCAGCCGACCTACTGCGTGTATCTCCAAAGCCCCCTCTCCTACCCCGGCCAGGACCGCGGGGGCTCTGCCCGACCCCGGTCTCCTCGCCGCAGATCAGTCCCTGTCCGCCCGTGCCCCGTCCGGGCGAGAGCCTCAGTCTGCCCGCTCCCTCTCTGTGGGGCGGTCCCCGCTCCCGGCGCCCCATCCCCGGCATCCCTCTGCCCTTCAAAGCATTTCCTGCACGGAAAACTTGCCTTAAAGTTTAATGCTGACGCCCGGAGCTCCTCCCCCTGCCCCGCCGGCTCCCCCGGCCCCTAGCCGGGGTCTGGAGGAGTCTCCGGGCGGCGATTAAAGGTCAGGGAGAGGATTCATCCCGCCGCTGCTCCGGGGCTGCCGCCGGGAAGGGGGGCGGCCCGCCCGGCCCATCCCCTCCGCCCCGCCGCGGCCACGGCGTTGGCGGCCCCGCCGCAGCCGCCCGGGAAGGGCTGCGCTGGNGCCTTCCAGGTGGCTGCACAGCTGCACCAGAGCTACTAGCCGGCTCCAGGGGCTAGTACTTTGAGGACTGTTGCTTCCATCCAGGGGGCTCGAATGGAGACCTTATGGATATAAGACCAAAGGATCTGGCTGTTAGCATAGCTGCTTTGAATACAGGGATTTCCAAGTGCCCTCGTTTATTGTCCTAACAGTCTAACCAGCGCCTGGAAAGCATATTCTGGGGTGAAAAAGTGGAGGAAACAAAAAGGAAGCAAAAAAGGTTTTCAGTTAATACTGAATATCACAAAAATGTTCAGAAATTCTGCTGCCTCAAGAATGTGTGAGAATTTGTATTTTTCTTTTCCCTCTCTATTTTAGTGGCTGGACCAGAACTGTCTCTAGATTGACTCCCTTAGCTGTAATAGGTGTTTGGAACCATGGCGGCAGGTGTAGCAGCTTGGTTACCCTTTGCCAGGGCAGCAGCCATAGGATGGATGCCAGTGGCTACTGGTCCCATGCCAGCTGCTCCACGGCAGGAGAGAAAGCGAAGCCAGGACTCTCTGATTGTGCTGAATGTGAGTGGCATCCAGTTCCAGACATGGCTGGACACCTTAGAACGCTACCCTGACACTCTGCTGGGCAGTTCAGAGCGGGACTTCTTCTACCACCCTGAGACACAGCAGTATTTTTTTGACCGGGATCCTGACATTTTCCGCCATATTCTCAACTTCTACCGTACTGGGAAGCTTCATTATCCCCGCCAGGAGTGCATCTCAGCTTATGATGAGGAGCTGGCCTTCTTTGGCATCATCCCTGAGATCATTGGTGACTGCTGTTACGAGGAGTACAAGGATCGCCGGCGTGAGAATGCTGAGCGCTTGCAGGATGATGCTGATACAGATCACGTACCTGAGAGCTCCCTACCCTCAATGACAGCTCGTCAGAGGATGTGGAGGGCCTTTGAAAACCCACACACCAGTACCTTGGCTCTGGTCTTCTACTATGTCACTGGTTTCTTCATTGCCGTCTCTGTTATTGCCAATGTGGTGGAGACAGTGCCCTGTGGGGTAAGCCCGGGTCGCATCAAAGAGCTGCCCTGTGGAGAGCGGTATGCGGTGGCTTTCTTCTGTCTGGATACTGCCTGTGTCATGATCTTCACAGTTGAGTATCTCCTACGTCTGCTGGCAGCTCCTAGTCGCTACAAATTTGTGCGCAGTGTCATGAGTATCATTGATGTGGTGGCCATTATGCCATATTACATTGGCCTGGTGATGACAGATAACGAGGATGTCAGTGGGGCTTTTGTGACATTAAGAGTCTTTCGCGTCTTCAGGATCTTTAAGTTTTCCCGCCACTCACAGGGTCTACGCATCCTGGGCTATACACTGAAAAGTTGTGCCTCGGAGTTAGGCTTCCTCCTCTTCTCACTCACTATGGCCATCATCATCTTTGCCACAGTCATGTACTATGCAGAGAAAGGTTCATCAGCCAGCAAGTTCACCAGCATCCCTGCAGCCTTCTGGTACACCATTGTCACCATGACAACACTGGGGTAAGTGCAGCTGGTATTTGGTTACAGCCAGCATTTCAACAAGCGTATTGGCACGAACGGAAAATACTCAGTTTAAAAAAAAAAGGTGATAGAAAAAAATGTGAGGGTAAGTTTTTGTTACAGAACTTTATGAATACAACTTGTGACTTCCTTCTAGATGTTTTACATGTTTAAGAGAATTAACAGCATTGCTGAAATTAAAATAATCCAAATCTGAAAACTGCAGAAAACCTGAAAAAGCAAGCAACAAAACAAAGCAAAAAAAGTCTTGAAACTTTTTGGTTTTGGACAGCAAAATTGGAATATTTATGAGTATCTGTGAGTTATCAGTGAATTTTTAATGGAGTATTGTCTTTGCTGGCAGGACTTGTTACAGTGTTGCTGAAGTAGTAATATTTATAAGTTGAACCGAAGTGCAAGCGTTAAATTTGATTAGTATGTGGATCTGCCATTTTGTTTTAAGTCATGTATTGATGTAGACCTGGGTATTGAGTTTGTTATAAAAAATTATTTGTCTTCATGGAAATCATACCTTGTCTTTAAAAAAAAGTATTCCTGATTTTATTTAAGACACTGAACACATTTCCTTTGATTTGCATGGACCTATAACTTTTAAATGATGAGTGTCAAGCTACACTGACTGGTGACACACTCTGGAAAATGATCTGAGGAAGTGTGAGACATATGACACATCAAGTATGTGTCTTTAAACATAATTTTAATGGCAATACAATTTCTTTCAGAGAATAGGGGTTAAAAAGTGTCACTGTTGACATTAGAATTCAATGCAGTTTAATGGAAAGATGAGAGGGAGTATTATTTTATAAAGTCTCTGGTACCAGAGTCTGATTGTATCAGCTGATTCTGTGCACCAAGTTATAAAATGCATTTGTCTGTAATTACAACAGGGATTTAGAAGGTTGACTAGTTTGATATGACACTTTTTCCGTGTTCGTAATTTTGAGTTGTATAGTACCATCTGAGAAACAGAAAATTTGTTGATTCATTAGAAACTGACTAATTATTTAATAATTACAGATACTATATGACACACTTAGCACTTTCATTAAGGCAAAGCCCATCATTTTATAAGCATTTTGCCAAGTCTTGTTGGGACTGTTTAGATTTATGAAACATGTATAACTTTTAAATTTAACAAAATGAAAGTGCATTATTAAACTATTATGTGCAATTGTAATCTACTTGGGAAACACTCATACAAAATATTGAAAAAGATAAAGGGAATGTCTTATGCCACCATTTTTTATACAAAGCTTTTATCTTCAGTGTGATATAACAAATGAAGATAAATATAGTGCATAGTAAATATTTCATACTTCTTGTAAGGGCAAGTTATGCTAAAAAGGAGCGACAAGAGCTTTGGGGATTTTGATCTGCCTTTTAGGTTCCTGGGTGGTTTTTTTGGTTTTCATTTTCTGTTGCTGGTGACACACAGAAGGGACCAGTTAGCAGAAGAAACAAGTTAGGCATGATAACTAGATCCACACTGCTGTTATTTTCTGATGCTGATATTTTTTACCTTTTAATTAGAACAGTGATTAGAACAAGAAGGAATTGACTGATATTTAGAATATATAGTCTAAACATAAAAGAACAGAAACTGGTCTATGAGTTTTTTTGGTAACAAAAGGTACTTTCTGAGTAAGTTGTTTCCACATTCATGGACAATGTGCAAAGTACTTGTCCATGGTACTGAACAGAAACTTTTCTTGTTTTATGCCCAAATTGCAACTGATTTAACACATGTATGTATCACAGCTGGTGTTAATATGGTTTGTTCATTTCTTTGGCACACACACACACACACACACACACACACACACACACGTATTATTCTATAGTTCGAGGTTTTGAAGTATTACTCTGAGTAAAATCTTTGAAAGTACTGCTGAAATTGAACACAATGTCAAATCTCTTTGAATAGAGCCTAAGAACCTGTTTTTCAGTACACAGCGATACAATATTTTGGTCCCAAGTGGAACAAAAAGGGTTAAAGAGAATCCACTCATGCTTGACGCCTTTTTCAAGGCAATTTGCACAGAGAAAGTTTTGAGCAAGTTGAACTGAGATCCAAAGTCTCACCCTCAGGAGTTCAGGTATGATACAGGTTCAAATATGACAGACATCAACAATTTCTAGGAAATCTTTAATCAGTGCATTAGCCAGACGATGTCCTTTTAATAACATCATGATAACTATATAAAGATTATGTTTAAATGTTAAATATATGTGAATAATTTAAATAAAATTAGCATAATAAAAGCTTTGAAATCCTTTTAGTTGACGGAATAATTACACAAAAGGAGAGGGAAATGACAAGGAAAAGCATCAAGGGTCAGTGAAAGCTGATTGTAATTAGTACTGATAACTTTTCTATGTGCTAAAGCTTATGACCTCTTTACTAATACAGAACTCCTGTTCATTTTAACTTTAGTTTTAGCTGAATCAGGACTCTATGGACTCTATGGGAACAACTTTTCTCTTTTAGAAACAAATGTTGATGAAGTCTTTATGTTTTAAATGACAGTAGCGCACAGCATGTTATATGAAATACTACAAAAATACATGAAAGCTAATAGCGAATAATAGATTAACATAAAATTGAGTTTTTGAGTCTTGGTGTCATTGTCATATTTTTCTAGATAGCAAGGGTATTGAGTAAGCGACCTTTGCAATTTGGGGAGTTATTACCTTGGAAGCAGAGCTATATTTCTCAGTTCTGCATGATTGCTGAGCAATTAAAGTGTCTTTAAAAAACATAGATTACATTTTCCTCTGCAGAGTGCTAGTGACTTCAAATATTACTATATTTTTGCCTCCAAGGATATCCCAACTATTAACTGCTCTTGACTGCTCAGCTCAAGTAGTACATGTACATGGAAATGTTACATGAAATAGATGGAAAAAAAGATGAAAGGAAGGGAAGAAAGGAGGAATGGAAGAAAGAGAACACGAGAAAAAGAAAAGAGAAAGATGACTGTAGAAAAACAGGATGCATACTTCCAGGAACTGAACTGTCTGATTTGAAACTTCAAAGTAGTGTTTTATCAGGATTAATTGTCGCAAAGTAAAGTAGGAACAAGAGGAGAAAAAAGAATAAAATTGAAAGAGGTCACAAAACATTTTATGGAGATTCAAGGTAACAGTGGAAAGCATAGAAGGGAACATAAAGGTCAAGAATCAGATTGGTATGAAACCTAGCAGAGAAAGGAGCTCAAGTCTATTGAACTGGCAGACCTACATAGGGGCTTATGAACATCTACATGCATAATGACAGTTATGTCACTTTATGACACTTTATGCTGTCGCCTTATGACATGACTATCTAATAATTTTCCATCTGCCCTGTCAGTAGCCAGCAAATGAGCTGGAATAGCTGGTGTGGTTTTGATGGTGTAAGGATATTGTTTGTTCCCAAGTCAGTCAGCGCTATAGAGTAGTTTGTGTTTTATGAAGATATTATACTTTAAATAAGGAACGTAGTGCTCTTCTGTGACTAGTTCTAAAGCAATCTCACTGCTATATTAAAATTCTATTTTTATAGCCTTTACATTGTGGAGCTTTATCAAGTCACACAATGCTTCTGGAGATGAACACAGTACTTCATGAAGGGAAGCTTAAACTCAAGACCACTCATTTATTTGCTTTGATTGTATAAACTGGAGACGTGTCTTTTAGCAAAGATAAAGCAACTATTTGTTTTCATTACTTGTTAATGTAGCCTATAATGTGTGAGGAAACCCACTTAAGATATATCAAATTCTCTGAAAACTTTATAATAAACAGATGACTAGATGTGATAACAGAAACCCTCAAACAGTGAACAAGGGAAGAGAGCAATGGATTTCCTTTTCCTGCACATTCATGTTCTTTGCCATCTTCAGTCCTTTTTCCATTCTTTTTTCATCACTACGGGTATATTCTATCTATTTATTTTCTCCATTATTTATTCAAACTACCACTTTCCATAGTTTTGCTGGTTGGGGTATGTCCACTGGTTGACACCTTTCCCACTTTCATCAAGACAAGGTTAACATTTGTTGTAAGACTTCACTGGCTTTATTTTAATTCTTCTGCTTCTTTGTTCCAGATTCCTAATTCACCCTTCATGACTAGATCAAATCTTTCATTTATCATCACTGTCATTCATTTGACCTGAACTTTTCGCAGAACAGATTTTTTGTTCTGACCTTTTTTTGATGGATTTTTCCATATAAGCATCATGAAATTTCCACATCGTCACTATTTTTCTCAAATGCCACACATATTCTCTACTATTCTCACCACTGTGCCATTTTCAGTGTGTTTAGTTCCTGAAAGTCTCTGCATTTTAGTTTGAAACAATCCATCTCTTCAGAACTTTAACTAAAAAATTGAGTTTAATAAAATCTGACAAGAGAGAAAAAAATTCAAAATATTCGTTTTGTGAAATTTTTCATTAAAAGTTTGAATATATTCTTATGATTAATGTTACAAATGTGAGGATTCCCAAAGTTAGAGTATAATTTCTGTATCTTGTACATACGTATTGCTCATTCATTTTTTTGCTCAATATTTTCAACTCTGTTTCAAATAGAATTTTTCTATTTTTGTGTTCTTATATACAGCCTAGTGGATTTTGTATTTTACAAATGTGTTTGATGTCTCAATCTATTTTCTCTTCACAGCAGAGGCATTTAGCCTATATAACAGAGGAGGGACAAAGTGTAGTTGTGATCACCTTCAAAGTACATTACTAGATATTCAAAAAGGGCTCCAGGGAGAATCTGTTGTACTAAGGGTCATTTGATCGCAATAAAAAAAATATGTTCTGTAACAAAAAGATTACTCAAACTATATTGGGCTGTTGTTGCTTGACAGAGAGTGGAGTAATTGTATTCTTATTTAGTTGCACCGGGGACCAGCTTTCCTCTTCAAAAAAATCCTGTAAATCTCTTAGAGGAAAAGGAGTTAGCTTGTTTCACTCATTTTTCTTGAGCATGAATTTCCTTAGTTCAGTTATGATGAGCATGAAGGTGATGCTTAACAAAAAGATCTTCCTGCTCAGACTCTAATATATTTGCTCCTTTGGTAGGAACAGATGGAATTTTGTTTCCTTGTTGTTACTGTGAGACAAGAATAAGAGCAATTAGATTAATGTGGACCTGGATGTAGCATAGGAATATACTTAGCAAATATACAGAACAAATCATCTCCGAGAGTAATTACGACTAGTGCCTGATCTATTAATTAGGGCCTATCATTCAAATAATCATCAGTGAATACTGTTGTTTTGGTAAAATCTTTAAGTGATCAAACCTAAGAAGTTCAAACTGTGTGATGACAATACGTACATGACTCGCATCATTGTGCCTCTGTCTAAGATGAAAAGTCTGCAGTATAAAAGCCTTATAAATCTATGAATACAGTGTTAGAAATAGTGCCTACTATGCAAAAAAATATCTGGAAATGGAAAATATATTTCTGAACACGGAAACATAAATACCACAGAAATAAAGTGACTATTCAAAATAAGTTGAGAACATCTTGCGACTTCTGAGTGACAAGTTTTCAGATATTTGAAAGTCTAATGAATTACTCCTTTTACTTGATTTTTATGATATTATAGTCTATTGGCAGAGGTTCATAATTTCGACATGGTAAGCTAACGAGAGAAGAATCTGATTCATCGGGGGTTAAGATTATAGAGTGTTCCAAAGAGGGAGTATAAATTAGAAATACAGAAGCAATGTTTAGAATCGGCCTTAACAGGTTTCATCAGTTACCTGACATCAGAGCTGACAGAGTGATGGAAAAGATTCTGTATATTTCTGTACCTATCATTTATTGGGCAATAGATAGGAACACTGATTTTTCTGGAAGACACAGTCCTTAAAACTTTTTTGTTTTTTTCTTAATTGATTATGCAATGGAGAAAAGGTTTTTGAATTTATAGACAGTGCTTTAAAGTGATAGCTTTATGCTACACTTCCTGTAGTGTAGCAGAATAGTCACCATGCTTGGACTTGAACTCCTAACACGGTAAGGAGCCTAATTTCTACCACTATTTCTTAAATATTTTTTATGAAGCATATGATTTTGATCTTCTTGTGCCTCTGGTAATGTTTTATAAAGCTCTTGTTAAGTAAAAAAGCTGTGGGGTTTGTTTTGATAAAAAAATCAATTTTCACCAAAGTACACAATGAAACTTGCATTATTTCACATATACATGTGATTTGAGATGAAATAAGAAATAATACTTTGACTAGAGTATCTGATGTGTAACAGGTATGACTGTCCTGTAGCAAAATACTAGATACAAAAATTTACTCAGGTATTTGGTGTCTGAAGGCTCAGGTTTTAACATTAACACCTATGAAGATCATGTGATCAATGCATAAAAAGAACAAAATCTAACAGGATTCAGCTCTATTATAATTCAAATGAGACTGCACTCCTTCTCTCATAGCAGCATAGACACAGCTTTTGCATTATTAGGAGATACATCTTAATGTACCTAGTTATCAGTACAGCATTCCTACTACTGTGAGTTCAAATTCTAGCAGTTAAGTGCATTGACAAAAGCTAACAAAACAGTAAAAGACTGCTATCTGTCTGATTATTAAAGACACAAAGATGTCAGTCATATAAGCAATTGTAATTTTTATGTATTAAGAAAAGCAGTTTCCTTTCTTGTATTCCACTGTGCAGTACTGTTCCTTATTTATCTGCAGATCTCCATCCTGAAGGTGAAAGCATTAGGATCTACTGTTTAACTGTACTTAATTAGAACATGATTCTTCAGTTACCGAAAATGTGAGGTTGCTAAAAAACCCTAGAAATATGTTATTAGTATGAACAAAGAACAATTTTGCATATTTAAAGTATTTAGGAATAGTATTTTGCATTTCATCCCTGTTTTTTCAGTTTCATCTGTGTCACGGGTTTCTTTGATCTGGTTGGTTTAACTGAGAAGTCAAGTTTCAGAGACATAGAGATCTCCTGGGTTTATTAATTTAAAGGACCCAAACACTACAAGGAAGGATTTAAAGGCATTTATGTCTGGAGATGAAGATAGGCACTCAACTTGAATTCTCAGAAGAAGATTGGGTGCTAGAAACACAAAGGAGAACATTTGAAGCAAGCCAGCTGTGAAACTAGGTAACCAATCACCTTAGAAAACAGTCTTATGTGCACAGGAGTAACTTCTAGGATAAGTATAGAATGCTGTACTCAGACTTTGAGTGTGTCCCAGAGTTAGGATCAAGTGCCCCTGTCAGAATCAAATGGATCCTATTAGGATTCGGGTCTTGTTAAAATAGAATATGCTCTATTTTTACATAATGTTGTGTTTATGGTATTCTTAGGGAAGAGGAATGAGTAACTCAAATAAAAAAAGAAGGGTAACTGAAAGAGTAGCGTAAAGCATCCAAGGGATTTATTTTTTGATCCTAATTTTCTGTCTCTGTGGTTTTCAAACCAGGAGTTCATCATGAAAAGATATGTAAGAAATGGAAGCCATGACATGTAGATATTAGTAGTGAAAATGTTTTTAGAAACAGTGTGAAAAATTATGAAACAATGGTGATTCCATTTTTCAAGGAAACATGCAATCTGAGAATTTATTGGTTTCAAAAGGTCTCTTATTTAGCTTAAACACAGTAAATTTGTTAAGATGCTGATGTGTGGGGAGGAAAGGTAAAAGGTAATTCTCAATTTTGACTGCAAATTCATCCCCTTCTCTGGTATGGTGGCAAACATTCTTATTTTGTGTCTATTTGATTTTTAATGAACACTGTTTGTAGACTTATGTAGAAAGTTTGAGAAGTACTTTGCCTGCCTTTGGGTTTTCTTTTTGTGCAGTAATATGAGCTTTGTAAGCAGAGTCTACAGCTCTGCTAGTTGATTTTTACCTTAATCTCTGTTCCTAAATGAAGCATATTTAAAGCACATTTTCATGTTTTTTCCTGTTTCTTTGTAAAAAAATTTATTTCCTGAGGTAAGCATCTTGTATCACAAGAGGAATGATTCCTTGAGGAAGCATTGAGATCCGTGAGCTGATTTTTAACCAGGTGGTGTCTAGCTCAGTTTTTTACTTACTACTACTTCCACTAAGGCTTTATATCAAAAAATAACATATGAAGCAAAAATCCCAACATGGAGAACACTGGTATTTTTTAAAAAATATGATCTATTATAATATCAGCATTAAAACAAAAATGTTACAAAATATGTATCTGTATAAATAAATTTAGCTGTTTGATTATTGAAGACTCAGTGTCCTTGGGTAAGACATCTTATAGTATAAAAGGCAGTATAAACTTCTAGGATTTTATTTAATTACTATGAGTACTTTGGTAAATTAAAATAAGTATGTTTCACTACCGTTTTAAATCTCTTGGATTAAGAGAATTAATCGTGGATTCAGAAATAACTGAACCTCCTTGAAGGTATCTATAATAGCCTAATTTTATGATAATATATTATAATACTTTGATTAATTATTATTTTGGAAAAAAATATTTTGAGGCCAAACCCCAACTTTTTTCACATGTGTATCCAGAGATATGGATTTTTTTTTTTTCTACGAATTGTACTGGCAGATTCTCAAAGTACTTTGGCTGATACACAGGGAACAGTCTTTCAAGGTATCACTTGAAAGCTTGGCCATCCAAGCATTCCCTGTAAATGGCTGAGAGTTAAATTGTAAGGTTATGAAGGAATTAATTTAGGATTGTGGACACTCTGAATGTATCTTTTGCATCCTAACTCACTGCTTCTTTCAGTAAGATGAACCAAGAGAGTTTTCTGTAGGAGAGCACATGAAATATGAGTGGGATCCTTAGCTTTTCATTGTTGTTACTATTCATATCTTCCTTTTTTTTATTAGCCCAAAAAGGGAGTTTTATTATTGTTAGTGCCCTTACTTTCAGTTTCTGCAACTTTTATCTCTTCCACTTTCAGCCACTTAACAATTCCCTGAGCATCCTTATCAGCTCTGGGCAGCAACTACTGCAGTGTGCAGAGTTGCTTAGGAACAAAATTGATGCTCTTTGACACGGTGAATTACAGCTGCAACATGCTGGTCCCCAACTCTCCTTCTTCCCACTGAGGAATAAAAAGCAGAGGGGTTGAAGATGCTTTCCAAATATGATTGTAAAGGCCCTATATATTTTTTTGGTTTAAAGTATCTAATCACTTTGTTATTGATATACAACAGGTTAAGAATTGTGGCCCTTCTACTGAAGACACAGCAGTATCAAAAAAAGTTTAGCAGCAACTCTTTATAGCTCTGTAATATAAATACCACAGTATCTTGCACTACTTATGGAATTGAGAATTTTCAGTTTTTCTAAGCTTTTTGGTTGGGTTCGTTATTGATGCATTTGTTTACATCAGTTGATGAAATCCAGGTTGAGGCATGGATATCATAGACTAGAGACAGGAGAACTGGACAAACAGAGTATATACACCTATTCTCACACATCTAGAGAGAGCTATGGGAGCAGCTGTCTCTTGTGTTTATTTGACATGTACTTATATAAAAAGAAACTTTGAATATTGTAAACTCTGTACTGTTTGAGAATTTAGGTGGAATTTGCCATTTTTGCATCTGGATGGAAGCTTGAAAGAGTACAAATTGAAGCTCTCCCACAGACAGATAGTTTAGAGTAAATCTATCCATGGACTGGCTTAATGATTTGACATTCTCAGTATTAGTTATTTTCAAAGTGAAAGGGAAGCTCAAGTTTTATCTGGTTTGTTTGTGAACAAAGTAATCAACCTATAGTATGTTAATCTTTGCCAAAAGGTGCTGAGTTTTAGAGGTAAATATTATAAAGGAATCTCCTTACAAAATAAGCCCTAGGTAATATATGATATGTATGCTATCCTTCTCAGACCAAGTGTTACTTCTGGCACTTCTCTCCCTTCATCCCATCACAGTCAGATCACTATAGAAGTTGCAGCTGCTGAAAGGCTGCAACCACCGTCATTCCTTTATCCTGCAGTTTCTTTCCTGTGAAGGCTCAAATTTTCAAAATTTAGTGCATTAACTGATTCAGGGGAGAAGCAATTTTTCTAGTCTTGCTGGCGAACCCTTCAGTATGGTTCAGCCTCTCGCCACACTGGCAGGGCTGTGACAGTCTCTCTCCTCCTCTGGCGACAGGCACAGCTGCAGACTGGAGATGATGCTGACTTGTTTTGTCTCGCACAGGTGACCAATGATTTTAAAATATAGACAGCTTTGTGCAACAGCGCACATGTGAGATAAAACCCTAGTTGTGGAGGGGGAGATAGGAACCAGTTTTGTTTCAGGTCTCTAGAAGACAGAAAAGAGTGCCTGGAATGAACTGCTGAAATCCCTTTGGATGCAACTGCCTTCTGGCAACTGTCTGCCCTGAGCCCTCTTCACACCACGAGTACAGCACAATGTCTGTCCAGCAGTCATCCATGGAGTGGATTTGCAGTGGGTTTGGCCATGCAATAGGAAAGAGGTTTGGGGTCTTGCAGCAGTTTTCCAGACTGTATGTGAGCTTTCCCTATTACTCTATGTAGTCACAACATTTCGTGTGCACTGCTTGCTATGTCTGCAAACAAATTAAACACAGAGCAAAGTGATAAATGATTTGGAATACTGGACAGAAAAATGGATGGAAATACGGATTTAGATCCACATAAGTGGTTTTGAAAGATACTTATATCAAAAGGCTGAAAACAGGTTGGTTCATTCTTTAGTCTCTCTCAGTGGTGTATCTTCTGCTTTAATATGCTTTCTGATACCTGTTTTCTAGCTCACTAGCTCTTCTCAGAGGTTCCTGTGTTTTCAAAGCAAACAAATCCAAATGCAGCAGAAAGGTTTCCTTAATTAAACCTTTCATGCTGTCTATACATAGTTCATTTCCCAGTCCCTATGTTTGTGTGGAAGGATAGAGCTAATGAATTTAGAGATTATATCTTAGGTGTGTGGTTTTTAAAGGAGACAATCAGGATATAAAACTGTTTTAAAGGAGACAAATAGGACATTTTGTACAATAGAATTATTATGGAAGAATCTGGAGGTGGAATTCCAATTTATTTCTCTGCCAGTTGCTTACTATCTCTGGGAGATATTTATAGGTCTTAACTTACTCCTCCAAAAGTTAAATAGTTCTGAACTAGTCATCCTTTTCTCACTCAGGAGGTAATGAAGAGAAGCAGGCATCTGGATGTGCTCGTTCTTCTGCACTGAGTATAAATGAAATTTATTATAATTAGCAGAGGCTTTAAATACCGAATGGAAATGGATGAGATAAATCTCAACCTCATGGGTAGTTGGTTTGATCAACTCTCCTTTTTCCCGAGTTACATAACTGTGAAAGGCCCGTAAACATACTCCTTTCAAAGATCATAGCAGAGTGCATGCTTGGCATTTGATGGCAATTCCCACATCATTGAAAAGGCAACATGTCTGCTACATTTAAATTCAAAATATTCTTGGTTTTTTTAACCCTGAAGACCACTTCAGTGGTTCTGCCAATTTTTAGTCCTTTTCCAAACAACACAGCAAATATTTTAAATTTGAAAAAACAGAGGTATAATGTTTGTGATGGTTTAGAAGAAGCCTCTAGAAATTTGAAAGAAAATTAAAGTATCCACTGTAATTTTCTGAAGGAATGAAGTCATTCTTCAAATAGCAATGCTTGTGAATTAAGATGGAAAGCTTGATTATCTAGATTACCCTTCGAAAGGTTGTAAACTATTTCTGTTCTTCTAAACAGGAAACCTGAAGACCAAGCCTTATGGTGGCCTTGTTAGCTGTTTCACCACTGTTCATTTCTAAAGTGTCCCAGTGGAGACACATCAGACGTATCCCCCCATGCTGCAGTTCTAATGTCTTCCAGGAGGTCTCGGAGCTCTAGACTGCAGTTAGGCATTGCCAATACCTACCTGTGAAGCAGACTGAAAATTTTAGAGACACGCTAAAATAAACTTCAGCAGGGACACCCTACTCATTGCAGTAGTTATTTTCATATTTAAATCAATTTAAAAAATACCATTTTCTCTAAAGCTGCCTCCAGACTGAAGTATTACAGAAGCTTGAAGGCCATGACAGGCAGGGTATTATGGTCAAAACTGCTTCAGAGTTTATGACTTTCTTGTTTTCCTTCTGAACTTTGTTCACTTCTCTGCAAATCGTACCAATCTGTCTGGTAAGGGAATTCTGTAATTTGGTATGAAATCCTATTATCAACAAAGATTTAGTTTAACTCATTTTAGTTTTTCTTCATGATCTGCTTTTCCAGAACAGCAAATCTCAAATTTGCCAGCTAGTACTGTTCTGTACAAGTGTGAAAAAACATTTCCTTCAGTATGTTCCTTTTCTTTAGTGTAAGGGTTCATGAAATTTTGTTCTTTTATGCATTAAGTGGCATTTTTTTTGTGTGTGTCTGTGAAAATACATGAATGAACTACAGAAAAACCAATATTTCCTCTTTTTTCTTCCCCTCAAATGGCCAGCTTTATCATAAACTTCCAAATAAGTTTTAAAGAAAAAGTGCTATCCTGCATAACTAATGAAAGGTTGTTTCTCATTTGAGGGGAAACAGTGGCTATGTCAGAATTTGGGGCAACAATTTTGATTTAATACTTTTTAAAAATAGTTCTCTTCCCATTTGCAGTTCAAGCTAATGCTTTGAAAAGCTAGAAGAGTGATGACAATGATGGGAAAGAAGCTCTTTCTTAAGCTTCTTGCTTACTCCTGAGTTGTCCTTGGAAAAAATCCTGGTACAAAAGCAAGTTTTTTACATGCTTCTGAGATGTGAAGTTATATTTTTAATATACCAACCCCTTTTCCACTGCCTTTAGAAACAAATTGAGAACAAGGACCTATGAAACCAGTGTGCAAAGAAATTTTTTGCCTAACTACTTTGCTAGAGAGAAATAAGTGAAGACAGTGTTAAAAATGGAATTGTTAGTCCTTCAAGAGAGCAGCCTGATGGTGGCTGATGTTCTGCACCAGGATGGAGTGGTGGGATGTGAGGTGAGAGAGTGAAGGTGCAGGATTCTTTCTGAATCTTGACAAGAAAGGCACAACAACAAATCACTTCATAAAATAGAAGTTTTAGTAACATAGAGTAAAGAGGAATATAGTTATCTAGTAAATGTTATACCCCTTCAGATGCTGGGAACCGTGCATTTGCTTAGCATTGGATGGGTTGGGGGGGATTTTTCCACAGCGTGCTGCACAGATACTGTGCGTGCAAAGATCTTTCTTTTGGTCCTTTGTGGTATTCCATAACTTTTTTTTTTTCAATAAAACAACTCTATTAATAAAGGATGTTTTCATGAGAACTTCTTGCTGCACTTTCAGATGCAGGCAAGGTCATACAGGTGGTGTAATCACCAGTACTGAGTTGCCTGCAGGCAACTCTTACGGTGATCTGGTCAGGTTTATCCTGCAGACAATGTGTTTGAGCGACAGAGGACAGCCTGAAGGCTGGGGCAGACACTCAGCATGCTCTGCTCTACTTGCTCAGTTTTACTGTTATGTGTATCACTAATTCTCCAGTGTACTGTGGTCTTTTAGTCGGGTTCACTACAATGGCTTCGTGGTGTGAGGTAAAGGAAAGTACACCTCTTCACGAGATTTCCTTTCTTTGATATAAAAATTGGTAACTTATTTAGTGATTCTGGTTACAGGCTTTGATCAGAGAATTATAAAAAAGCCAAGAACTTTTGCAGTCAAGACAAAGGGAAATGTCACTCCTATTTTCAAAAAGGGAAGAAAGGAGGATTTGGGGAACCACAGTGAGCTCTATGGGAAGATCGTGGAGCAGATCCTCATGGAAGTGATTATAAGGCACATACAACACAAGGAGGTGTTTCAAGACCGCCAGCATGGCTTTCTTCAGGCAAATTGTGCCTGTGTCTGGTGGCCCTCTAGGATGGAGTGACTGCATGGACTGAAACAGTCGACAAGGGAACACACACCAGTATCATCTACCTAGACTTCTGTAAGGCCTTCAGCATGGTCCCATACAACACTCTTATCCCCAGGCTGGTCAGACATGGACTTGAAGGGTGGACTTGGGAGTTCTCGTGGATGAAAAGCTGAACATGAGCCAGCACTGTGCACTCACAGCCTGGAAAGCCAACTGCATCCTGGGCTGCATCAAAAGCAGTGTGGCCAGGAGGGTGAGGGAGGGGATTCTGCCCATCTACTCTGCCCTGCTGAGACCTCACCTGGAGTGCTGCATCCAGCTCTGGAGTCGTCAGCACAAGAAAGGCATGGACCTGTTGGAGAGGGTCCAGAGGAGGGTCACAAAGATGATCAGAGGGCTAGAGAACTTCCCCTATGAAAACAGGACAGGGAGAGTTGGTGTTGTTCAGCATGGAGAAGACAAGGCTCCAGGGAAAACTTTTTGTGGCCTTCCAGTATGTAAAGGACCTCATAAAAATGAGGGAGAGTGAATTTTTGCATGGATGGATAGTGATAGGACAAGGAGGAACGGTTTTAGACTAAAAGAGGAGATATTTAGATTAGATGGTAGGAAAAAATTCTTTACTGGGAGGACAGGGAGGCACAGGAACAGGTAGCCCAAAGCAGTTGTGGATGCCCCATCCCTGGAACTGCTCAAGGCTGAGTTGTATGGGGCTCTGAGCAGGCTGGTCTAATGGAAGGTGCCCCTGCCCAAGGCCAGGGGGTTGAATTTAGGTGATCTTTAAAGTCCCTTGTAACCCATGTTGTTCTATGGTTTTAAGATAATATCAGAATAATTTGAACATGTTCAAATAAGTATCTAGAACCTTTCCCAAAAGAAACCTCATATTTCTTCTAGAAAA
Organism: Vireo altiloquus; assembly: GCA_013396875.1. Taxonomy (NCBI): domain Eukaryota; kingdom Metazoa; phylum Chordata; class Aves; order Passeriformes; family Vireonidae; genus Vireo; species Vireo altiloquus. The sequence goes on from VZRF01015759.1 coordinate 125,931, forward strand.
TTCACAATGAAACATCAAGAGTTCTTGCAATCTAAGGTAATAGAAAATCTCTTCAGGAATCTTTGAACTTTTTTTCTTATGTGAGACTTTGATAAAAGTAAAATGTACTTGGAAAACAATTTATGAATTTCTTGTCTCCAAAAATACATGAATGAAACCCACTTACTTTTTATTCATTTTCTTCTAGAAGTGGAGAACAAAACCCTAAAATTACACATTTGGCTTGTTTGATTTGAATTGCTTTTGGGATTTCAGTTCAAAGCAATTTTGATTTTTCATCTATGTGTGGAATGGAGAATACTTTTAGAAACAATGCTATGAAAACAATTTCATCTAATGGTGAAAACGTATAAACCAGACATTACTGGTCCATTCTTTTTTTGACTGAAAAAAACAATTAGAAAAATTAATGGCAAGGTATCCACCAGTGCAAATCAAANATAGTTATCTAGTAAATGTTATACCCCTTCAGATGCTGGGAACCGTGCATTTGCTTAGCACTGGATGGGTTGGGGGGGATTTTTCCACAGCGTGCTGCACAGATACTGTGCGTGCAAAGATCTTTCTTTAGGTCATTTGTGGTATTCCATAACTTTTTTTTTTTCAATAAAACAACTCTATTAATAAAGGATGTTTTCATGAGAACTTCTTGCTGCACTTTCAGATGCAGGCAAGGTCATACAGGCGGTGTAATCACCAGTACTGAGTTGCCTGCAGGCAACTCTTACGGTGATCTGGTCAGGTTTATCCTGCAGACAATGTGTTTGAGCGACAGAGGACAGCCTGAAGGCTGGGGCAGACACTCAGCATGCTCTGCTCTACTTGCTCAGTTTTACTGTTATGTGTATCACTAATTCTCCAGTGTACTGTGGTCTTTTAGTTGGGTTCACTACAACAGCTTCGTGGTGTGAGGTAAAGGAAAGTACACCTGTTCACAAGATTTTCTTTCTTTGATATAAAAATTGGTAACTTATTTAGTGATTCTGGTTACAGGCTTTGATCAGAGAATTATAAAAAAGCCAAGAACTTTTGCAGTCAAGACAAAGGGAAATGTCACTCCTATTTTCAAAAAGGGAAGAAAGGAGGATTTGGGGAACCACAGTGAGCTCTATGGGAAGATCGTGGAGCAGATCCTCATGGAAGTGATTATAAGGCACATACAACACAAGGAGGTGTTTCAAGACCGCCAGCATGGCTTTCTTCAGGCAAATTGTGCCTGTGTCTGGTGGCCCTCTAGGATGGAGTGACTGCATGGACTGAAACAGTCGACAAGGGAACACACACCAGTATCATCTACCTAGACTTCTGTAAGGCCTTCAGCATGGTCCCATACAACACTCTTATCCCCAGGCTGGTCAGACATGGACTTGAAGGGTGGACTTGGGAGTTCTCGTGGATGAAAAGCTGAACATGAGCCAGCACTGTGCACTCACAGCCTGGAAAGCCAACTGCATCCTGGGCTGCATCAAAAGCAGTGTGGCCAGGAGGGTGAGGGAGGGGATTCTGCCCATCTACTCTGCCCTGCTGAGACCTCACCTGGAGTGCTGCATCCAGCTCTGGAGTCCTCAGCACAAGAAAGGCATGGACCTGTTGGAGAGGGTCCAGAGGAGGGTCACAAAGATGATCAGAGGGCTAGAGAACTTCCCCTATGAAAACAGGACAGGGAGAGTTGGTGTTGTTCAGCATGGAGAAGACAAGGCTCCAGGGAAAATTTTTGTGGCCTTCCAGTATGTAAAGGACCTCATAAAAATGAGGGAGAGTGAATTTTTGCATGGATGGATAGTGATAGGACAAGGAGGAACGGTTTTAGACTAAAAGAGGAGATATTTAGATTAGATGGTAGGAAAAAATTCTTTACTGGGAGGACAGGGAGGCACAGGAACAGGTAGCCCAAAGCAGTTGTGGATGCCCCATCCCTGGAAGTGCTCAAGGCTGAGTTGTATGAGGTTCTGAGCAGGCTGGTCTAGTGGAAGGTGCCCCTGCCCAAGGCCAGGGGGTTGAATTTAGGTGATCTTTAAAGTCCCTTGTAACCCATGTTGTTCTATGGTTTTAAGATAATATCAGAATAATTTGAACATGTTCAAATAAGTATCTAGAACCTTTCCCAAAAGAAACCTCATATTTCTTCTAGAAAATTCACAATGAAACATCAAGAGTTCTTGCAATCTAAGGTAATAGAAAATCTCTTCAGGAATCTTTGAACTTTTTTTCTTATGTGAGACTTTGATAAAAGTAAAATGTACTTGGAAAACAATTTATGAATTTCTTGTCTCCAAAAATACATGAATGAAACCCACTTACTTTTTATTCATTTTCTTCTAGAAGTGGAGAACAAAACCCTAAAATTACACATTTGGCTTGTTTGATTTGAATTGCTTTTGGGATTTCAGTTCAAAGCAATTTTGATTTTTCATCTATGTGTGGAATGGAGAATACTTTTAGAAACAATGCTATGAAAACAATTTCATCTAATGGTGAAAACGTATAAACCAGACATTACTGGTCCATTCTTTTTTTGACTGAAAAAAACAATTAGAAAAATTAATGGCAAGGTATCCACCAGTGCAAATCAAATAAAAAAGATACCACTTCTGCCTTGCAAAGAAGTTACAGATTGCTGAAGGTATAACAGGTGTAGTATCACTGTGTTCTTGCCTTTGCTTATGTCCTACCCATGTAATTTACTTCCAGCCATGGACAGGGCTTTTGTTTTACACGGATTCATCTCCTTCACCTCCGCCTCTCATGTTCATAACTTAACTGTGGTTTGCATCAAGCTTAGATTAGGGAAATACTTTTTTTCTAAATACTTTTTAAAGAATTGTGGACAGTGGATACATTATAGCTATTCTTAAGTACCCAAGGTTCAGAGTCTCCAGGAATATCATAGAGCTTGAATACTGCGCAGACAGAAAAACAGATGCTTTAAAGTCACAAATAGTTGTTACTACTCTTACTTTCTTCAGCTATTTATATAATCAAACTTCATAATCTGCAAGGTGATGAGAAATTTTGTCAGCTGCAGAACACTGAAACTTAACAAAAATTTCAATGTAAGGTGCATAAATGCTGCAGCATCTGCAAGTCCCTGAATGTTTTGCAGGATTTAGTGCTATTCGCTTGATCCAAAGCCCATGGAAATCGAATAGAGTCTTTGGTTTGACCTGAGAAGGCTTTGCATCAAACTTTTGTATAAAAACCTCTAGCAAAATATTGGCCAGGACAACAATTACTTTCTTGCATTATCTCAAACTCCAAGGATTTTATCCCAAATCCATGGGAGTGTTAACAGACATTCCTCCAACACTTATGTTGCTCTCACTAACTTATGCAGACACAGTGAGAAAAACAAATGATAGAGTTCAATTATATGTATTTGAAGCACAGCTTCATCAATGGGAAAACAGTAAGATAGTACATTCCAACTTCTGATATAACAGGTTTATCTGTTTTTTGTCAAGAGGAAAATCTTAATGGGAAGCAAATGATACAGCATTTCCTCTGCTAACATGGATGTTGAGTCATACATGAGTCATTATGACCATTTCTGTGACATACATTGAGTATGTCACAGAAACAGTGATAATCAACACTGGAGTAGAGAATTTGCTCAGAGTTTCTTACAGCTAAAAGGGGAACAAGTTGGCAGTTTTTTCGTTAGCTTATCAAAAGTCTTGCTAACTCACAGAAGCTTTCAGGCAACCTTGAAAGTATATCACGCACTAGTATCATCAGAGAACATGACAGACAGAGCCTGATGTATCTAATTTTGGATTGGTATAACAGTGCTATTTAGAGCAATAAAGGTTTTATCTCTTGGTTGATCTGTTTACTGAAATAGTCAGTGAAAAATGTGCCACGTATTACATCTCCTCATTATTCTTCTGGCGTAAAGGACATTTGAATGGATAATTCTGCCTATATTTTGGGATTGTCCTGCTAACTGTATTAGGATAAGGTCATATACTGTACTCAGCACTAGTAAGGCAGCACTGTGACCAGTTCTGGGCCTCTCACTACAAGAAAGACATTGAGGAGCTGGAGCATGTCCAGAGAAGGGCAGCAGAGCTGGTGAAGGGTCTGCAGAATGAGTCTCGTGAGGAGTGGCTGAGGTTCTTTAGCATGGGGAAAAGGAGGCTCAGGGGAGACCTTATCACTCTTCAACTGCCTGAAAGGAGGCTGTGGCCAGGTGGGGGTTGCCTAAGTAACAAACAATAGGAGCAAACAGCCTCAAGTTGTTCCAGGGGAGGTTTAGATTGGATGTTAGAAAAAAAATTATTTACTGGGAGGGCTCAAGCATTGAAATGGACTGCCCATTCAGGGAAGTGGTTGAGTGACCATCCCTGAGTTGGTAAAGACTTGTAAATGTGGTGTTTGGGGACACGGTTTAGTGGTGAACACTGAAGTGCTGGGTTAACAGCTCATCTCAATAATGGTAGTGGTCTTTTCTAACCTAGATGATTCTTTGATTCTGTATATAAAATGGGCATAAAGAAGAAAACCTAATTTCCCTAACAAGAATCCGTCAAACAATCAGTTAAAATGAACGACTGGCTAAGACTTATCAACAGCACAATGGTTGTTGTTGATAAGTACTTATGTGCTTGCTTGCCTTTCCACATTAAAATCCATCATTTCTGGTGATCATCACACTTCCTTAAATTCCTCCAGTACATAAGAACCATCAGCCAAATAATTTGTTTAATGAAAAACAAATAAATTTGCAGTTAATTTTTTTCTGATGTGAGAATGCCAACACACTGGAAATCCTGTAAGGGCTGAGAGAGACTAGATTTTATTCTTGGGTTTTGTTCCATTTCAGAGAACATTGCAGCTTTGTTGGCATAAACGCAGTGCATGAATGACTTTATGCATATTCACAACTGTTTCCTGAAAGGAAATGGCTTATTAAACAGTAATCATATAGCATGTGTAAATGAGTTTTGTGGATAAACATGTATCTTTATTCTTATTGCTTGAGATTGGTTGTTGACTAAAAAAGTTTTTTTAAGACATTTAGTCTTCCAGAATTTTTACCAATCATTTTATGTCTGATTTCCTTTCCTACGTGAGAAATTTTTTTTTCCTTATCTTGTATGTAAATAATGCTGATTTTTCTCTGTTTCTCTTGAGTCACATACTTGAAGAAAAAAAACCACCTGAATTTAGGAGTGTGTAAGTATTAGCCCAGGTGAGATGCTGAAATATATGTATCTGCTTTCACGTTAGGTAAATCACCCTGTAGACTCAATGACTGCAATGGGAACTTCAATACTAACTCATGTACAAAAACCTACATACATAAAACAAAAGAGTCTTCACTTTCTACTTGAATCCCATTCAAGAAGAAATTAAATGGTTATGATGCCAGAGCTGAGAATTATTTTCCTTTATTCCTTTTTATAATATTTTGGAGTATCATGTTTATCCACAAATTTGAAGGTCCTGCTTTGTTTAATGATATAATGCAATTTAACTGTTTCTCATTCCATTTTCAAGCTTTTTTCCCCAAGTTACTTTTCCCTAATTACATTGTCCACTCAAAGAGAGTGGCAGCAACTTTTTCAGGAGAAAGGACTCAGAATATATTGAAGAGGTGACCTCAGAAAAAAAATGTGTTCTCTTGAGGCGTTATGGTTATATTACATATATAACCTCTGTATTTTAAAGAGTATCTGATACTCTTTAAAGCCTTTGTCTTTAAAGAGTATCAGATAAATATTTTTCTACTAAATGAATAAAAGAGGAAAACCATAAAAAACCCAGAGCATTTAAATCTTCTGTCCTTGACAGTGCATTTAATAAACAGTGGAAAACACAACTGAAATTTTTGTTCCAATATATAAAATATTGCTAGAAGAAAAGAATGTACTTATGAAACCATACTACAAACTAGTGAAAGGAAATGAGAAAACCTACAATGTGTAAAATGAAAGAAATATGCATTATGAACACTATGTCTTATGATTGAAAAAGGCCAGTAGAAACTACAGGAAACACTGTACTTGTATTTGAAAAATATTGGTAAATATTTTGTCTTTTTAAATGTAGAAGTAATTTCATGGGTTTCTTTTAATTTGTGACAGTCTTAATGATTTAATAAAAACAATTTTTACCTGTGCATTTTTTTATTAAGCAGGAATCTACATAAACGGGTGGAAAAGTTAATGATTTCTACCAGCATTTGGGGTCAAAGGCAAATCCCACAAGAGCTAATGGAAAGGCTTTCATTTTCTTCAGCAGGTTTTAGATCAGGATTTCAGTTACGTCTTATGGCATATACTGTAATATTCCTATATCATGAGTTCATTCCAGTGGGAGCTGGAGTGTCAGATTTTACCCACGTGAAATCCAAGGTAAAAGTTTTGACCTTCTTTTCTTATAAGAAAGGAAGGCAATGCTCTTATGATGGACTGGTGGAAATGTTAATGAAAACTGAAAACACTTGTAGAATTTTTGGTCTTTTAAATGTTAAATGTGTCATGGAAAGGTTTACTTACTTTGTGGAATCCACTTTAAAATGTGTGTCTCAGCTGTCAGGTTGGAACATATCAATGTGTAAAAAATGCAATTACTCTTTGGGGATGAGGTGAACTCTAATAGTTAGATGCTGTGCAAGCTTCTGAGACCAGACACCGTGACGATTTTGTAGGCATCTCATTAACGAATTGTAGCGCTGCAGCATGCTCTGCTTTACTTATTTATTGAAGAGATAATGGGAAATAACTGGTTTCTTTGTGAAGTCATAAATAATATGACAGAAGGATATTAAATGCACTGAGATGTGACAGAGAAGCTAAAAACTTGTGGAGTTTAGTATTTTATGGTGCCAGTTCTCCTTTACCAGTACATGTAAAACCAACAGATATGTTTTAGCTGGTTTTCTGAACAATTACTAATTTAGTGTGCTAGCTACTGACAAGTGGATGTCTTAAATCATAAACAGTATCTCAGTTTTGCTATTTTGCAGTAACATGCAGAAGTTAATAAAGAATCAATCTTCCTCCTCCTCTTTTGTCATTCTTTTTTTTTTTCCTTCAGGTATTTCTCCTATTTTTTTTTTAATAGAGATAGTCCCTATATTTCTAAATTTCCAGTGTGAAATATCTGTTCCATAAAATAGAAACATTTCTGACATTCACTCTTTGCATATTTTTTTTCTCTGTGGTAGTCTCCTGATACGGTGCAAAAATTCACACACAAGGACCATTGTGGCTTATCAGTAGTTTGCAGTCTTGATTAAAATAACACCTACCTTCTTTTTCCTCTGTGTGTGTGTGTATCTGAATGAAAAAGAGAAAAATGTGTTTTATTCCAACGTGCAGACATAGCACTGAGATACAGATTGAGGCAGCACTGTCCTCTTCTGTCTTCATTGCTGTTCTTTTAACTAAGAAATTTATCATGCAGTATATTGAGAATTTCCTCAGACACTATGGTGACTAAAGAGGTAGCAATCTCATTGGTTAGTCTTGGGAATATTTTGGAGTACCATGACCCCACAATTCTTTACTTTAGGTTTGCCTCTACATTTAGCATGAAGCTAGTATAGAAGACAGAGCTCCACAATAGTGCAGCAAGTTTTATTTAGGTTCCTGTATTCTGTCCGTCTTCATGGTATCCAACCACCTATATCGAAAACATCCTTCTACAATTTGAACAAGTTACTTTTTCTGGAGCAATAAAAATTTCTTCTGGGTTGGTAGTTTAGACATTGTTGCAGCAGGCAAATGTTGAGGTCACAAATGTGTGGATGTCAGCCGCTCTGCCAGCCATGAGCATTTGGTTTTATAGTGTCCATTACCACCTCATCTAAAGACTAAGCTCATCTCCTGAAACGTGACCTTTTTATTGGAGGAGTTCCAAGCATTTTCAGAAGGGGTGCCGAGGCTTGTTATTTTTGCTTGCTTATCCTGCTTATGTAATTTTATAGCAGTGTAAATCTATTGTTTCACAAGCGTCTCCTAGTTTGCAGTAATGTGAAAATAGAGTGAGGCCTGATCTGCCATGCTCAGCCTTTGCACTGCCAGCAAAATAAAAATTTAATTCCTATGTTTGAAGTAGGAAGAAGCAGAAGGTAGGAAACAATTCTACTGCAATAGAAACAATTCTATTGCAACTCAAGTGATGTGTATATAAAAATTCAAGGTTAGAAACAATTTCCGTCAACTATTCTAACTGTTATGTGATGATTACTGTAGTAATTTAAAATTTCTCTTTGTGGCCAGCAGTGCCATAATGACTTAAATATTCATTTTTCATTGAGCAGTGGAGTGGTGACTTGGAAAAAAGTAGAGTTTCATCTACAACAGTTCAACTGAGAAAGCACTGAATAAAATATCATTGAGTTCTGCAAAAACAAGTAAGGGCCAGTCTTTCTCAAAAATTTTAGGAAACTACAGAATACTTGAAGTAGATGATACTCGTGTTTTGATCATATCTGTCCATTCCTGCTAGCTGTTTCATAGGGACTAGTCTTATAACTAACCTTTCCTTGTTTGCACATTTTGGATCATCCATCAGAGAAAAATATCCCCAAATTACTGGTTCTTCTGAACTTGGGGGTCTAATTTTCATACTATATGTCATTGTAACTATCTTTTTTAAACTCTTTGGGAGGTCTCTGAGACACAGAGCGTTTAACAGATTATTTCTATCACTGATCCATTCATCTAAGCAACTACACGTGGATAATCAAGGATAATAAATAGACACTGTTGCCCGGAGTTTGAAGCAAGAGAGTAATAGATTGGATCACTGTCATATTTTACCACAAGTGGCTTGCGGTAGAATAATCTTGCATTCATTCCTTTCCATGTTTAATAATATTACAAGCTATTTTGGAAAATAATTTTATGTTTCAGAAAGAATGTACTTAACATAGTTTGGTAAATTCTAGGTAATTTTTTTTTAGAATAATACTGGATATATATTAAAATGCAATAAAACAGTTCTGTTCATCAAGAGCAGTAGATATTCATTAATCATATCAAGTACTAGATGCATTTTATTTTACATTTTGCCTTTTCTTTCTGCTGAGATGGTAGTTATAGGCACAGATAGCCCATATTCACATTGTTATGTAGCTTAGTCTAATTTTTTCTGAGCAGTTATAAGTTTTGAATAAGCTTTTTTAGAAAAAAGAGAATAAAAACATTATTTTGTATGGCAGATTTTACTGTTGCTTAAAAGACATGAAGTACAAAGCCTGTCTCAAGCATTTCTTGTTAAAGTGCATTGGAGGAATTTTTGGTTTTTTCAGTATATATTGTGTAGTAAATGTGCAGTAAACACTTATCCATGGACCACTTTGTCAGGAAAAATTTTAAATACATATGTTAATTTTGAAGGTCAATAAAAAACCTGTTGCTTTAATATTTTCTCAGTTATGTATAGAAAACAATTTGAGAAAAAAATGTCTAAGATTGTTATTAGGCTGTTCAGCTGACTGGTGGGATCATTCTGTTCTGTTTCCAGTTCCAGGAAAAGATCTGATTATCAGGAAATATATCCTTGTGAGTGCCCTTTTTTGCCTACTGCAACTTTTTCCAATTACATAAATATTTAATAGAAAAGGGCCCTAATTAAAAAGACTTCCTCCTTCCCTTTTCTAGTGCAGAATTGTTCTGTCAGAAGAGTCTGGCACCCTCTGCTCTGATGGGAGGAGAACATAGATTGCAAGGATTCACAGGATCTTAATCTAAAGGGTGTTCTCAGTTTATGTTCCCAAGTGGTGACATGTCTTCTTACCCATAATAGATGCTTATTCCTTCCAAACAACTGAGACTCTTGCAATTTTTTTCCTGAAAAGTTTGTGGTTTCTCATGCAACTATTTTCAGAAGACTACACTATTATTTTCCTGGCTCTTTCTTAAAAAAAAAAAAAACAAACCCAAAAACCAAAAAATGGAAAACCCCAAAGAAAAAAACAACCCATGTTTGAGATATCTAAAAGCTAATTTAGTGCTTATTTTAATTTCTCTTCTCTACACATGCTACAAGAGTTATATGATATTTCACTATATATTTTGGCATAATAGCTGATATATACTTCTATATGTACAAGAGTATTCTAATCTTGAGAAGTGCTGCTGCTCATTTTTGTCTGTCTGCATCTTACTTTTGTCTGCTACAGAAACTCTTTTTTTGAGTGCTTTATTTTTCCCCACTTAATTTCAGTAAGGCATCCTGCATATATAAGGACTCTAAATCTAGGGGTCTCTGTTTCCAGATTCTAAGACACTAGCTAAACACCAACATCGTTACCTTGAACATCTCTTTTCTTTTGAAATTGGCAGGGAGCCCAGAAGTTTTCTTGATCAAAGGCATTTCATGATTTTTTAACCTTTTTAAGTTTCGTGCCAATTTGTTCTAGTGATCATAAAATTAATCAAAATATTTTCCATTGTTTAAAACCAAAGATATCATTTTCACAAAATGGTCTTAGAGCATTTAGAATATAAATTAAATTGACTAGTAATGACAGAAAAATAACTACACTTAAAGCTGTGTCCTTGAGGCAAATGGTAAGTAAATGAGTGGCTGATTCAAAAGCCATTAAGGATCCTGTTCTCTCAATAAACAATCTTTATTAGAAAATAATTTAGAAAAGAGGAAGAAACCAGATATCCATAAACGTATAAATTGCATCACAGTTCAATCTTCAACCACAGCAATTATCAGATTTGGGCAAAATTTGTGAAAAAAAAAATCCTGAAAATGTTTGATGAAGGAGTATTTTATGATCTACATTTCTCTTTAAAGTTGTCCTTCTGAATTTTGTAGTCTAAAAAATGCATTTCCAGAAATGCTTTTTTCACAGGTAGTCTGTGTGTAATGGCTTCTTCGTTTTATATCTAGATTATTGCTTTCTGGAATTTTTTGTAAAATCAAAAGGAAGCTGGTCATGAAAAATCAGTTGCACTGTGGAGGAAAAAGAGCTGAGTAATTTCAGAACAAGAATCCAAGACCCAAAAGTGTAGCTGAAAGTTGAGGTGCCCGAAGAGGCATTTGTTATGAGAACATGGAACATCCAAGGGGATTTTGGAAAGCTCTGGTTCTCCTGCCATGAGCAGAGGAGGAGATGAGACTCAGTGCAGGGCAGTGTAGGGCGGGTCAGCAAGAGGGCAGGAGTCATGTCAGCAGGTGGTGCCCGTGTCCCCTGTGGGCCAGGTTCCTGTTGCTTTGGTGTGAGTGTGTGTTAGGTCTTGGGAACACATGAAGAGCTGTTTTAGTTTGGTGCTATGCATGAATAAAGTTCCCATTTTCGATTGGTTTCTAATCAGTGAACAGTCCTGAAAAGAATTTGCTTTCCAGGAGCCACTCATCATGGTTGAGGTTCAGGGGGTAAAAAGGAAGAAAGATATTTTGTGGAGTATATAATTACATTTAATTTTACTCCAGTTAAGTGAGAGGAGAAAGATAAAAAGTAACATTGATTTGGGGAGAAGAAACCCTGGGAGCCTAAGGTATCTGTCTATTTTTAGCAGATTGATGCCATTAAATATTTGCAAGGGCTGTCTCAATGCTCAGTCTTTCAAAGCACCGTAAGTAAGATATGAAAAAGAAAACCAATGCCTTCTATATAGAATGTTCTGCAAGAAGCCTGGAGAATTATTCCATGAAATTTTTTAGTTGTTAACTTATTCATCAAGCATATAACATCAACAGTATTCAGCAGACACAGTCATGACTAGGAAGACCTCAGAAATGAAATAGAGGGAATAAATATTATGAAGAATATGTTTACTAAAATTGTGCTAATACAGGAGAGCAAGAACATATATAATATTGTTATATATCAAATTACATGTCAGCTAACTGGTAGACCAAGCTAAAATATCTGAGTTGAAAAATTTAACTCATTTTTTAATGATTTTATGTAAATGTAGCAACTTTGAACATTTTGCGTGGTTTTACAATTTTCAGTTCTGCTATTGTAAAATCTATGGAAAAGACTTGCATCCAGAAAAAAAAAAATCTTCTGACAGTGTCAGATTTTTGATTATGAATGCTTTAACATTTCACTAACCCTTACTTTCATCCTGTATTAAGAGGTTTTATAGTATTTAGGAACTCAACCTTTTTCTTAAGATTTTCGACAAACCAGAAACTCACTGAGCTCTGCAGAATCTCACATAATAGATGTTTAAAAACTTACTTTCACTCAAGGGCATACCTAGGCAAATTCATTGAACAGAAATTCACTGGTATTTGTAAGTACATAGAAAAACAGTCTACTTCATAAAATTCCTGAACTGAAAATAGATGGAAGATGAGACACTATTAAGGGAAAGCATCAAATATGTTTGCTCTTTTTTTACTCTTTTCTGTGGAGTCAGTAATGGCAACAACATCCTGGCCTAGATATATGTTTGATCTGACACAATGTATGAATTCTTAAGTTTTTATGTCACATCAAAAGCAACGGAGCATGAAATTGCTGTGTTTTGGGTAGATGCATCAAGCCTATGTGCTAGAGGAATGGATATTCCAAAATCTAAAAAATGTTCCTAGTTTTACTTTGTATGAGTCACCAGAAGTCCTAAGATTTTTTAATAAAATATTTTGCATTTAACACATAGTCATCACATTGTCTCATCAAAATATCATATCAACACAGAACTTCTGCCATGAAATTTCCCGTTAGCAATATATATGTTGCTTAATGCATACTTAGTCTGAGGAATTATTTTTGTTTTAATTATAAATTATAATGTGTGGCATTTCTATTTTTAGCCAGAAGAAGTGTATTGGACAAAGAAATGAGTTAGATGGATGTTACAATGAAAAATGTTTCCAAGTTCTAAACCATTATTTCCAGTGATTTCTTTGAATATCTTACTACTAAAGAAAGTTTCAAAAAATGTCTTTAAAATCGCTTCAACAGGATACCAGCAATGTGTATGTAACTTTTTTGTTTATAAGGCTGTAAAAACTGAGTTAACGCTTGCAATTATAAATCCCACAATTTTTAATATCTGTTCAAAACACTTTTAAGAATTTGAAGCCATTATCTTAGGAAACTTACCTCTAACATTTTAGAACACTTGTTAGACCAGGTAATTAATAAAATAAGTAACATTTCATTGCACAAGCTTGTTTTTACTACCATGATTTTCTAGTTAGAGCAATACATCTTATGGATACCAGAGACAAGTTTGTTTTAAAGACCCTCATGAATTACCAGACATATAAGTAAGTTTTCTGATTCTCTGAAGTCCCCTGACTGAGTCTTTAATCAGTCACAAGTTGGGGAAAATCTAGTTTATCATTCAGCCCACAAAGCACTGTGTTGTAGGGGATATAGCTTTGTTGCACAATATATTATGTTTGAAAAGCAGAATTGCAGGATAGAATTAAGGTTAAAAGGGACCTCTGGCAATTGTCTTGTCCAGCCCCTCCTGCTCTGAGGAGGGTCACCAAATGGATACTGCTCAGGGTCATGTCCAGCCAGCTACTGCTGTCTCCAAGGGTGGAGGTTGCATACCTGGTCTGGGAAATCTGCTCCAGTGTTAGAATACTCTCACGATTATTATTTTTTTTTCTTACTGTCAAATGAAGTTTCCTATCTCAGTAGGGGCTTATTGCCACTTGACCTTCCTCCAGAGAAAGAGCCTGGCTCCATATTCTTAACTTTGACATTCATCCGTTGTTTGTATATGTGAATAAGATGCTTATCTGCATATCTTCACCAGGATGGACAATACAAGCTTCTCAGCCTCTCAGTGTAGGTTACATGCTCCAAACACTTGATCATCTTCATGGAGCTGAGCTCAATTTACTTCCATATTTTCATTACCCTCTCTACCAGGGAACTCAGGACTGGACCTGGCTCTCCAGCTGTGGCCTCTCCAGTGCTGAGGAATGGTGAAGGATC
>VZRF01015760.1:0-292847 GCA_013396875.1 Vireo altiloquus
AAATGCTTTTTAAGATTCCTGAGGCTCCAATACAGTTGACTATTCTTTCTCAGACTTCCTGATTCAGAGACTGAAATATTTAGGTTTAGTGTCTTCAATAACTTTCTTAAACCCTCTGTATTTTCATCAGACATCCTATGTCTCATGACATACATTCCATTTCACTGACTTCATCTGATGGGATTTCCAATTTCTGGAATATTATTCTTTGCCTCATGACATTTTTGATGTTTTCATTAGGTGTTCTGGATTTGGTGCTCTTCTTTTTCGAGATAATGTCCCAGCAACATTTATTTCTCCCCAGTCAAACAGAGCTCAGGGATAAACCAGCAGGGTCACTCCAGAATTTAGCACCTCTGTTGGTAAGTGTAGACCAGCATAAGAGAAAGAGAGAAAATATTTCAAGGGAAGTCTGGCTAACTCTGAAAAAAAATGGATTCTCAGCCTTTGACAAGTCACCAGTTTGCATGCTATTTGCACAAAATACCACAGGTAATCTGAAAAAAACCCACAATTAGTGACTTTTGAATTTATTGCCTCAAATCCAAAAAATAAGTAGAGAACGAAATTAATCAGGGGTATTACAGTTCCTACAACAATATTGGATTGGTGTTTCTGCTTAGGTTTTCCTCGCACAAGATCGTGTTATATCTGTTTTTATTAAAGGCATAGCTGAGACTTCAGGTGACCTAAGCATGTGGGTGATCTGACACCCTGACCACTGAGTGTCTGTGACTGTCGGTGGTATCTTTGCCATTAACTGCAGGAGACAGAAAATCAGATCCTGATGATAGAGAAAGGTATTTTACTTGCTTGGAACTGAAATTCCAGGTACGGATGAGAATAGCACTGCTGTCTACAGAGGTTTCTTGCTATCTACAAACTGGGTCTGGAGGGTAAGCAGGGAAGATCATGTGGGCTTGATTCCTTACCAAACTCTGATGTCCTCTTCTGCAGTTAAACAGAAGGGCTTCTTGATACTGCTAAAAGGAGACTGCTATTTCCAGCTTATTTTTTTTTTCCTACATATTCTCCATTTTCTCCCCACTCCTGCATTGCTAGCTTCCAAAGGAAAGAACATGACAGCTAACAAACTAGTGATATTCTTCTGCATCACAAATATCCCAAAATCCCAACTGGTCTTCATTTCTTCTCCACATATTTTACATCTCATTCTGTAGTTTCTGCCACTGCAGAAAATATTCCAAGGCAACACTGGCTTTAGAGACCAAATCTGTTGAGATGGGCCATGGTTTGCTCTATGAACCTACGGTCAACTGGCATCTATGAGCTGAATCTAAGAACTTTGTGTCAGTATGAACCAGAACACAAGGGGACTCTAACACTTCAAACCCGGTGTTCGATTATTGCACCGAAGAGGAATAATCTTATCCTTTTATTCCAAATTTTCATTAAGGAGTATTCTGGTAAATTCCTTGCCTTCATACTTGTCTTTTTTCTTTGGTGTTCTATTTTTAAGATTTTGAAGATCAAAATATTTCATCCAGGACTTTCACATTATATGTACATAATGTCTAGGTGGATTAGTTCTTTAAAACAAAACACAGAGAAAAGCTGAGAGAAGGACCCTTCACTCCCTTTACTCAGAGAGAACACAAAATGGCCTGAGAATTCTTGCATTGCAGATAAAAATGTGGACAAAATGTGCTTATTGTGAAACTTTCCATCAATTTTAAATAAATGTCAGGTTATATTATGACCATCAATTGATGTTCTTATTACTTCACAACTTCCTTGTGTAAACTTGACAGGCTACATTTAAAAAGCCAACCTATTTGTCAACGTTAGCAGTTTGCCTTATCCGTTCTTTTTCCCATTTGGATTTCTTCTATTTTTGGAAACCAATCAACTACTGACTCAAAAGTTTCCCTGGATTTTCAGATAATTGACCTTAGATTTTAAACAGGACTGAAAGCAAAAGCAGGTGGGAAGAATCTGCAATTTTGTTTACAAGGACATTTTTCCAGAAACCTTGCTTGAACTTGGTGGAAACACAGCTTTAATTTTCCTTCCTTAAATGACACCTTAAGCGAGGTTGCTCTGCTTCAAACATTTGGCTGCATGCTCTAGTAGCCCGTTAGAGGCCTGTTGAGGTTATGACAGCAATGTGACTTTGTGTGACAGTTTTCACCTTTGAATCCACATAAGAAACCTGAGGAGCTGGAGCCAAAAGGAGGTTGTCCTCAAACAGTCCCTTGGAGCATGGAATGGTATGAGGGCTTGGAAATGGTCTCCCTGCTTGCCATCAGAAGTCTCATAATCAAAACTTAGCAAGAACGGCTGACATGAAAACAAAATTCAGATAATAGTGCACCATTCAAAATTCAGCATAGGCAGAGCTTTTCAATAGCCTTTGGTCTAAGAGCAGGGAAGAAAACAATGTAAGAGTTTGCATCACTTTAAAAGGAAAATTAATATAGTCCTAGCTAGGTGTTTTGTCTTTATTATTTCCACCAAAAACACATGCTAAAGAATAATTATCATTGCCTTCAATATGGTAAGGAAGATTTCAAAGTGTAAAGTAATGGATGATAAGAACTTACCGGAAAGGTGACTATGGCTGAGTCAGAAGAAAAGCTGCTTTGTACTTTGAAGATACAGAGGGCCTATCAAAAGAATTGAGGGTAAACTTTGGGTAGCCAAAAGGCTTTAGATGTTTGTATCAAGACTGGGCTTTTGAAGTTATCCAGCTGTTTTTTGTGCATCTACTTAAAACACAAAAATACACAAGATTTAGGAAAAAAAGGAAAAAAGAAACTCACTGCAATATCTGCATAAATGGTTATTTAAAATAGTCTGAAGTATTTTCTTGTATTGGTATGTTTTTATATGTTATGTCTCCGCTACAAAGTAATTCTCCCAGGGCTATTTACAGAATATCAGATAAAAATGTCATAAAAATAACTGAAATATGTTCCAAACAGAGGTAGAGATGCCAAAGCAGAACAGAGTTCTTCCAACACACTTATATTATGCTTCCTTAAATCTCACTGGCTGGTCACTAGAGTTGTGAGACATTCCTGTGTGGGTCAGTGGATTATTGCTGAATTAAGCATCATAAAGAATTCAAATGGTGTTTTGAACTAACAACAAAAATGAATTGAGAACAGCAGTGGCCACAAATTAGAGAAAATAAAATTTTAAAAAATCTCCACCTTTAGAATGTTGCACATATCTTTTATTCCTAGCTAGAATAAAAGCCTTTAGTCTTACAGACCAAAATATTTGGCTTTATAAGTGTTTTCCATTTGCCCAAAGAACTGCCAGAGGAATGGGTAATGACGACCTAATTTATCACTTCATTAGACCAACCCAGATCAAAGAATCCTTTTGTGGTTTTCAGAGACGTGAAAAAGAGGTAACTACGAAAACTGACTCCCAACTTTCCACTATTTTTACAGTTGCCTTTTCTTGTTTTCATTTCTCAAATATGTGCAACTCTGTAGGTGATGAAAATAAAATAACTTCTTTTACAATCAGAAAAAAAAAATCTATATTTTCCTTTTTTGAAAATACTTGAAATGGTAGAGGAAGATACTGAGCATGAGACTTTTATATTTTGCTGCTGCTATTGTTGCTGTCACTATTATTGTTTGCCAGACAGTGAGGTAGGTCTGTGTCATTTTCATGAAATGAGACCTCAGGACTAGTAGAAGGACTTTTTAATTTGGAAGATAGATTTTTTTTCAATAAAAATATGAAATTTTCCTTAAAAAATCTCAAAGAGAGAACACAGAAATAGAAGAACATAAATCCTTTCTCTTTATCCATCCATTCATTTCTTTCATGGGAAGCCTTTTGCTCCAGACCTCAGCATCAGCAACCAAGGAACAACCAGTGCCACAATAAATTTTACAGTCTTTTTGAGTCCTTAGTTAAAGTCTAAGAAAAAGCCTAAGTATGTTCTGATCCTTCTTAGTGTGCCTGCCTGCACAGATGATGTAATTTAATAATTTTTCTCTGATATTTTTTCTGCCCTTATGTGCAGTTTTTTATTAATTTCTGAGTGATCTTTTTGTTTTGTCCTAGCCCTTTAATTGCTTTCGTAAAATACCCAAGAAAGAAGCACTGAAACAGCTGCACAACAGCCTACAGTCCCTTTTTAGGGGACACTTCACACAGCTAATAATCTAGTCCCCTGTGCAAGGGAACTCTATGCTAATATGGTTATCATAGGAGAAAGTAGATGGAGGGGCAGACGTGTTGAAAAATAAAATCAATGCTTCTCAGGCCATAAGTACCCAATATTATACTTAAGGAAAATAAGGCTAGAGAGGCCTATATCTCTTGTAAGGAATTATGAAAGTTGGAACATCACAGTTGCTGCAGAAGGAATTAAATTTATCTTGTTCATAATTTTCTTATTTGTTTTACCTGCACTGGTGGAGGATGATAGAAGAGTACTGAGCACCAAACAGGAGCTGGGACAGGCTGTGCAGAAGTGACTCTGCACCTCAGCAGGAAAAATGAGCACAACTGCTCAGGTAACATTGTCTGAAAGGCTTCTTCCCCTTTCACTTGTTGCTTAATCAATTCCTCCACTAAGGAATGACAATGAATGGAAGAAAGTTATGAATTTACCAGCTTATCTTGGAATAAGGTAAAATAAGATTACTTCTGAAAATGTAAATTGCAAGTATGTAAGACTGCTCTCTCTCTGTATATATATGCTGACATATCTAAAGCATCTCCTATTTGGATGAAAGACCTACTGACTGAAGATCTCGAAAGTACTGAACTGCTCTTTTTCGAAATTTACATTTTAAACTTAATTTTGAAAGAAAATTTATTTCAGTGCACCTTGAACACTGGAAGCACTACTGTTACCTCCTTAATTCACTGGAAAAGTACTAGGGAGCATATAGAGCTTTACATAAACACTTTGCCATTTTATCTTGTCTATGCTTGAACCTACTCAAAAGTCAGGTACTTTCTCTCCACATTATCCTTTGGAGATTAGTAATTTATACACACAAAGTAGAACTTATTCTAAAGTTTCTTACTGTTTCCCTTTTCTTAACCTTGCATAAACCTTCTCACCACTAATATATGCACTATCTCTAACTATTTGGAAACAAAAAGAGTATTTTTAATAAGTTCAGATAAAAACCTCAGGAGTGGTTCTCACCACTCCTGCTCTGCTCTTGGATTCATTCATTCTCTGTGCACATTATGGCTTGGTTTATTAGGCTGTAGATATGGTATTGAGGTAGTTTTCTCTCTTTTTGGTGTGGATTTACTTTGTATCAGCAACTAAACATTAATTGCGTTGGACAACTAGAGGCCAAGTCTGTATGGTGGGATTGGGTGTAATTGGGTGTATAAAGCCACAGTTCAAGACCTTACTCTGTCTGATTGGGCAAGCCTGTTTTACCACATACCTGCCAAACACTGTAATGACCCCCACCCCACAACCACAAGCAATTTTAGGATAAATCTCTCTCCCTGCTTCTTTCCTTCACATTGCTTTTATTAGAAATGCCATCCAGTTGAAAAGCATGGTACTATAGTCATTTTTTTTTCAAATTCACTTCCCAGAAGATTTACAAATGAAGCAATAATGTTAATAATAATAATAACAACAACAACAACTGAAAAAAGTTTAAAAAACCAAATAACAAAACCAACCTTTGTCAAGATAGTAGTAGCTTTTCAATTGCCATTAATGGTCAGAAAGGGAAGCCTTATTTTTAACTGAAGCTTTTACTGAAGCAAGCAATTCCTTTTATTTTCTACCAAGATGGGAGTGTCTGGAATGTTACTTTTTATTTTTGAAATAAGTCATCATTTTCACCATCAGCACTCAGATAGGAGCCACACTGATTTCAATACTAATGGTTGAAAGGTCTGAGCATTTTTGTGGCTTGTTGAATAAATATCAGTAATTCAATTTTGGTGTTCTCAAATTTGTGGAATGTGATATTTGGAAGAGTATAAGAATGGAAAATCATTCCACTCCAAGACACAAATGCTTTTAATCTTATAACACTAGATGGAAGAAGGGCTTTCTGGTTTGCTTTGCTTTTTCACATAGGGGGACAAGAACAATTAAAGTCTGTGCAACATCTAACAACAGCAGATAAAAGTGTACTCACAGATTAAAAGATTTTGTTTCTTTTAGACATGCTGATCACACTTAGCTCATCAATACTCTGTGTTTCTGTCCAAGAGTAGCATTCAGACTTGATACTTTAAAATGTTTTCTGTGAGTGATTGTAGCGAAACAAGCTTTTGAAGTTCCTAATTTGATTTAATTTTTCTCAGGCAGGAAACAAGGTGGTTTCGAGCCTGACAGCCTTGATTATCTGTCTCTGCTCAGTGTCTCCAGATCATACTGCAAAAATCCAGTCCCAGGAACTAACTCAATACTACAGTATTTATTTTCTGTTTGAAGTCTGCAAAGACAAACAAAAGATCATTTCAAAAATAAAAAAAAAAAAAATTTTTTTTTTAAAGGTAACATTTGGACAGAACTCAGTGCACAGTTAATGCTGTGGAGTATTCTTTATTCTCTGTTACTAGGTTCGTGTCACAAGGAATCACCTCTGCTGCTCTACCTATCGCCAAATGGGACACATTCACAAGAAAGCCCCATTTGAAGTAAACAACATCTGGGAGCACTGCATACAGTAACTATTCTGGTCAGAGGCAGAGTTTCTTCCCTTGGATGATAGTTGTCATGCAAGTGCCAAGAATGCCTCTAGCTGGAAAAGTCTTATATTGCCAAAAAATAGGGTGACTAACATTCTCTTTGGTGCTGCTTGAAGGATCCAGGACCCTTGAGACCCTATAAACACTGAAAACTACTATTTCCATAGCATTTGCATCTTTAATTACAGGTAACTGTCAGAAGTGTTACTCATGAGGTTTTAGTTTGGCCTAAACTGAATAAAACTGATGGTCCAAAGGAAAATGAAAAAAGACTGGATGGATCTGCTATAACACCTGGATCTGCTAGAGGAACCTAGAGTACTGCCTGCAGTTCTGGTGCCCCAAGGTAAGAAGGGCATGAAATTGTTGGAGCAAGTCCAGAGGAGGGCCAGGAAGGCCATCAGAGGGCTGCAGCACCTCCCCTATGATGGCAGGCTGAGGAAGCTAGGGCTGTTCCACCTGGAGAAGAGAAGGTTGAGTGGACACCTCATGGCAACCTTAGGGGGCCTACAGGGAAGCTGGAGAGGGACTCTCATCAGGAATTGTAGTGATGGGACAAGGAGTAATGGGCACAAACAGAAAGAGGGGAAATTTGGGCTACACATTTGGAAAAAAATTCTTTACTGTGAGGGTGATAAGATACTGGAACAGGTTGCCCAGGGATGTTGTGGACAACGCAACCCTGGCAGTGTTCAAGGCCAGGTGCCCTCTCCTGACCCATGGCAGGACACTAGACCTGTCAGAATGGTGGTCCCAGGTGTCACACACACTTCTGTCCAGCCACAAGCAAGCAGTGAGCAACCTCTCTCCACTCCCTGCCCCCACAAGAAGAGCAAGGGTGCAATACTGCTAAGTGAATATTAGGGAACTTTTAAATTGCATCTGACACCATTTCTTTCATCCCTAGATACAACCTTGCAGTGTAAATATCATGCTGTGAAGATTTAAAAAGATAAAAGTCTTGAACTGCATTTTTTTTATTTTTTAAAAAAATACGTAAATTCTGTACAAGAGGAGGGGTCGCCTACATAGCAACCCAAGTCAATGGCTTTCTATTTCAGTTCAAGAGCTCACAATAAAATAAGTATCTGCCTATTATACAGTCCAGCTAGAGGCTTCTGGCAAATAAGAAGTTAAACAAACTCAGAAAGAAATACGGTCAGTTATTAGAAAAACCCAAACATTCAGATGATGTGTTGATTTCTATATAGAAATAATTCCAAATAAAAGCCTGTTTTTGTGTGCGGTAGAGCTGAAAGATTTTTGGAAGGATTTTTCTGTAGGAAACATAGAGAAGTAACCAAGCTAGGTGCATGGCTGATGTAATTATGATCTTATGCAGAACTTATATGCAAAACTTCCCTCCCAGATTCTTAGAGGAAGAATATTAACCTGGCAGAAGTAAAATCTGGCAGCTGGTCAATCACTAATAGGGAGATGTATGAGCAGAGAAAATTATGGGTGGAGAAAGAGAAGATGGGAGAAGTCAGGGGTAGGGAGGGATTGTGTAGTTTAAGATTGTTAAACAAACTGGATTCCAGAATGAGGGGATGACTGTGTGGATGGGACTGATTTTGATTACTGGGGCAAGCACCAGAGAAGGAAAAAAAAATAAGATATCTGAATAAATTAATTTCAAAATAATTTCTGGAATTATTATATGTTTCGGTTGAACTGCTGTCTTCCTTCTCAGTTTTCAAATTTGTTCTCCTTCCTTAAGTTTAAAATAGACAATGAGAATCAATGCTCTCAAAGCTGAGACCAAGAATTTAAGATTTTACCTACGAGCGGGTCTGGTATGTACCTAAATACATTTACTGAATTAATCCCGATGAAAATATTATATTACAGGGACATGGGGAGGGAGAAAGGGAAGAACATTCATTCATACATGGAAATTGTGGTGACAGGGAATCACCTCTTTTCAAAGACAACCTTCAAAGTTAGCACACACTCAAATTACAGTCGTTAACACATATGTTCATAAACAAACCAGGTATCCCTGGTAGATGTCCATCCTCCCCTCCAGTCCCCAGACAAACAAACAAAATGTGCAGAATTTCATGCACAGGTTGCACAGAATGACACTTTGCCCTTCCCTTGAAAAGCTTCTCTGTTTTTACAAGGCACCACACTGCACACAAGGGCTGTGCATGGCCTTGCAGCACTGCGAAACCAACTAGGGAGGAAGCCTCTGCCTCCCTCTGTGCCTGGTTCCAGAGAGCCAGTCTGGTAGAAAATAATGTGCTAGAGGTAATCACCACAATTATTACTGCAGAAGAAACAGTAACCGTGATGTGGTTTAATTCCATTCCACTGAAATGTCAAGAATCAGAATTACATGGCTCTGAGGAGTAAACAGTATCTGTGGCTACCACAGCCTTTACACGGGGGCTTCCTTTGTTCCTTTTGTTTTAACAAAAAAGCTCTGAAAGCAATGCTCCTCTGGCACTCCAGTTATGCGTGTGCGTACGTGTGCTAATGTGCATGGAACAAAAGGGTGGAGAGGAGCTCTGGGCTGTAGTTACTACTTGGAATATGTCTGCTTTGTACTTAGGAACCTTCTACTGCTTCCAAGAACAGCTCGATAAATCACGCCTCTTCCACTGAAACTGCATGCACACACCACGGTACATTTTCAGCAGGGATCCAGATGTAAGCAATTAGGCCACGCTGTGCTGTTCTGCTGCCTCCCATATATGAGACATGTCTAAATAAGAATAATCCAGCTCCTTCCTAAAAACATGCACAGTTCTTCCCAGACAGGCAGTGGTTAGCCCACGCTGGCATATCCAGTGAGCGCTTTCCAAAGTCAGGGTCTAAATAGATGTCTAGACAATGCTCTGATTGCATGTTGGGACAAGGTCCTATCATCCACCAGATCTAACTTCCCTCTTGCTACGCTGATATGAAATGCTCTGGCTCTGAGGGGCAGGGAGGTTGGATCAGGTGGTCCCTTCCAACCCAACCCATTCTGTGATTCTGTGAAGCATAATGTACCCTAGAGGTCAGGGACAGCTCTTTGGTCTGGGCCCTACAAGAATTGTGTTCAGGAGTGCTCTCAATCCTTCTTGGACATGAGGTTTACCAGGCACCTCAGAGGATGTTGTCATTTCCACTTGCTGTCTGTTCTGTGATGAAATTCCAGCAAAAAAAGGACAGCTAGGAAAAAGCTAGACAGCTAGGGTTCTCAATCCCTCTTGGACATGAGGTTTACCAGGCACCTCAGAGGATGTTGTCATTTCCACTTGCTGTCTGTTCTGTGATGAAATTCCAGCAAAAAAAAAGGACATCTAGGGAAAACTGGTATGCTGGAGAGAAAGGTTTAGGCCTTTGGTAATGTCTAAACAAATGGCAATAAGCCACTTGGGTTGAGTTTTGTTTCCTCAAGAGATTTCAGACTGCTCTGAATACAATAAACAACTGCCACCAGAGAAGGCAGACATATTTTTCTTTTCTCTTGAGGTACTGTAGATGTTATTCTATGTTCTATGGTAGAAAAAAAACATTTCTTAAAGCAATTGGAAGGTTCCCATCAGACATGCAGAGGGAAAAGCCCTAAGCAAGCTATTTGGTTGCTCTTTGAAAAGATGCCAGAGGTGGATAGGAGCTACAGAGACGCTACAGGCAGGCTTTATGACATGAAAAATAACATTCCAGCCCTCTTTCAACTGTAACACTGGATTAGCTACTACTTGGTTACCATGATAGTTCAAATGTTGTTCTAGTATTGAAATACTTGACAAGACCATTGGACTGGGCTGCACTGACCCCAACAGATGACTATGGTAAAGACATTCAAGTCACCCTGCATTTCTGCCCCTAGAGTTACTTTTGCAGAGTGTAGCCACATATTGAACTATGAAAGGTATAAAGATGTCCGTGAAAAAGGAGGCTTTTTACAAGGAAGTTTGACACTCTCCAACTCTCTTCAAGTTGTGAAAAAATTCCTGAGAAACTACTGGGATGAAAGGAACATCCAGTTACTGGGTGGGGAAGAAAGAAGCTCATGACTATTCAGTATTTGTGGGGTAGGGGAGCACAGAAACCTTTAAAATGGATATAATGACTTCAGTATCCTGGAAAAACAATATTTAAGCACAAAAAATTTCATACACACAAAGAGTATATTTATAAAAAAAAAAGTTGGCCCTTTACTTCCCATTGTGCTTACATCACTTCTGTACAGAGTCTGACACACACTAACATCCTAAACATTTCTGGAGTTCAGATATCGTATACCATAATCATATCTTTTTGCTAGATTGTCACATGCATGAAAGCATTTCACTGTCTGGCCTTTGAAGGCTGGAGCCCCCATGAAGAGAGCTACAGAAGAGAGGTTTGACTCTGCCTGCTGGCTTCACCTGTCAGAAAGTCCTTTCCTTTTGGTGCAGATTCCTGGTTGACTCAGGCAAGCAGTAACATTGAATGCTGCAGAGAGAACTCTCTGCATTTCAGTTCCCCCACAGGAATGTCTGGGGCTGTTCCTCAGGAAACATCCTCCTCTAACTCTGCAGACAGCCAAGGAAACAGGGAACACGCTCCTGATGGCCAGCATACCCTCAAGAAATGTCCATCTGCAGGTCTAGCTGTATTTGTTTGCTACTAGTCTGTGACAAAAAAAAGGTCTTCTTGGTAATGGTGAATTTCATTTACAACATCCTTTCCTTTTCTAGACTCCTCTCAGTCTGTCTCAGCACACCACCAGGCTACTCAGCAACCCCAGAAGCATTTGTTCTTCTTATGTTCCTTCTTGTCTTTTTTTGTCTTACCCCTATTACAGATAAAGATAAGACTGTTATCCAGGGAGGCATAAGAAAATAGCATCTCCCCAGTTTCCCTTTCTTGAATTTCCCTTTCTTGAGACTGTTATCCAGGGAGGCATAAGCAAATAGCTTCTTCTTAATTTCCCTTACTTGAGAAGGTGCAAGTTACTGATTCTGGGCTTAGAGGGCAAGAACTGCAGGCAGCCTCCCACTTTGACTACCAAGAGCAAACAGTGTTTGCATGTCTATAGGCAGCAATTAAGAGATGACTTTTAAAACTTCCTCATACTAAGATCGTGGCCAAAAGCAGTACGAGGATGTATTTTCTCTGACCATTTCAGCAGACTTTGATTCAGAGAGATGGACCACATGTCCATGTGGAGCACCTACAGCACAACACAGCAAGGCTATCCCCACCTGTTCTAATCTGCAGACCTTCTGAACATTCACCAGGTGACCAGTAAAGAGATCTTGCCTTCCTGAGAGCAGAACAATATACCTTTCTAAAAGTTTTGTTTCTCGGCAGCTACTTCCAGGGCTGGTTCTTTTCTCATTGGGTTTCTAATTTCACTTCACTTCCCAGCTACCCAGAGTTTTACCTCACAGTGGTCTCTGAGACGGGTTCACTAGTTTTTCATCACAATCACTCACTTTCGTACAGCCAGTCCTTCCCCCTAACCAAACAGTCATTTGGAGATATAGGACTATTTGAACCCAAACTTTAGGAGCAAGCTCTGCCAAAAATTTTCCTTTAGATAAACATGACCGCCCCTCAGATTCTGCCAACAGCTGTTACAAGAGATCAGAGTTCCTCATGCAGCATGAGAGGACAAGCTTGTATTTTGACTCCTCTGGCAGATGATGGAAATAGGGCTTTGATATGTTGTGGAGGATTTGTTGGGTGGGTTTTTTTTTTTTTTTTTTAGTTCAGCTGCAAACTAAGGACTAAAGTGGTAGTTTACAAGCCCTCAAAAGCTGAGAGCATGGAACATTTCTCAAAAAGAGTGTATAAAAAAGCATCATATTTATCTCCTGAAGTTATAATGTGGGCAGTAATTATCAAGAACCTTCCTCTGTCATTCCATGCACAATTCTTTCCAGTCTCTGCTACATGGTATATTAACAATCCCTTTCTATCCAAAGCAGTGGTAAGGCATGCTTCAAAACAGTGCATTTTTTAAGGCTTTGTGTGACCTTTTCATTCTGTTTGCCTTTCCAGAAAAGGATGATGAATACAGTCTAGCTTGTTTGAAAGTTGCAAGTGGTCAACAATGTTTCTGTGGCATGTGGTGACTACAAAGCCTACTATAAAATACATGGAAGAATGTTTATATAAGAAGCTACAGCTCTGGTAAAACTGGACAGCTGTACCTCTGAAGAAGCCATCTGCAAAGCCACAGCAGGGAAAAAACCACACATTGAATCCAGCTAAAAGCTCTCTGAGACTGCTTTGAGGCCCTAACTGCAAGAGTAGGTATATACCAACACTTTTAATTTTTGACCTGACTCCTGGACTGCCAACCTGGACATCAGCAGCTGAGGAGAATGCTGGGGATGTGAAAATGGGGAGGACTGTCACAGTTTCCTGCCCAGTGACCCTCAGAACCAGCATGTGATGACTCCTCCCCAGCGCTCATGGCACAGCATCCTCTGAGCTAGCGACAGGCTGCTCCTGGCCACCAGCCCCCCAGCTGCCTGTAATCCCACATGACCATTGAAATAGATGCTATAACAGGCTGGGAAACTCTCACATTCCTTGGGACACCATAGTTGTGCAGTCCCGGGTTTTAAGCATGCATTTTCTCCTCTTTTGATCAACATCCATGTTCTCCCATCCCCCTCTACATCTCCTTTCAAGATCGGCTTTTGTTTAACCCTGAAGTGCAAGGGGATTAATCTAGGTTAAAAAAAACCCCAAACCAACGAAAAACACAACAAAGGACCCCCTCTCTATTCCATCTTCAGACACTTCTGCAGCTGCACACCAGAGTGCATTTTTTTTTTCCGTTCAAAGCCACAAACTGGCCTGAATTTGCTATGGGCTGAAATGAGCGTGAAACCTTCAGCACGCCTGTGAACTGCCCTACAGCTCAAGAAATACTGGTCTGCCTGTTTTCCCCCAGGAGCCCCCCAAATTTGCTGCCAGCGCCGCCAGGGCTGCTGTGAGCATCAACATCGCCCCTTCGTGGCTGGAGCTGTCCTTCCTGCGGCCGGGCCAGGGGCCCCTCCAGCGGCCCTCCTGCACGTGGGAACTGAAAGGCACTGGCGCCTTTACAGAAAGGGGTGGGCTCCCCCCGTCATCCCACCCTCTCCCCTTATATTCCAGTCTGAGCAGGTCAGACTAAACAGGCTGTGTGTCCTCCAAAACAGACTTTTTGTTCACCACCCTGCATCCAAGCCTTAGTCCTGAGTGGCCAGGAACTGCAGCTGATCACACAAATCTTTTGTGACATTTTATCAGCTTTCATTTTGAGCTCTGAAAATCAAGGTTCTGCTTATGTGTGAGACTACCTTCTCTTCCAGGAAACAGGGTACAGCAGCCTCAGGGCACATCTGTGTGGGGCAAGGGGGCAGGCAGTGACAAAGCAGGGCAAAAGTGCCTGCAACACACCTTTGCACCTCCTTACATTCCTGGCAGGACCATGTTATCCATTAGACTTTACACTTACAGAGTTTCTTTATTCTGCTTTTTGCAGCAGGCGAGAATACTCAGCACACAGGCACCTTCCAGCCTCAGTGTGACTGTCACCCAATCCCTACGCGCAGACTGCTAAAAGTGTGGGTAAGAGACATTTTCCCCACACATCCCTGCCTAGAATCTCATTTTCCTATCATCGATCCCAGTGTGAATTGCCAAGAAACACCACCAGCCAGAGCGGTAGAAACACAGAGCACTCGATGACTTTTTCGGGATTCCATTTCTCCATTGAAAACTTTCTTCCTCCCCCGCTCACCGCCCGCACGCCCCACTCTCCCAAGAAGCTCATGGCTCCTTTATCGGGATCAGTCAGTGCAAACTGCTGGATGACACAAACCAGACGGCCAGCATCCGCTGCAGACTGTGACAAAAGATGGAAGCAAAAGATAATAATGGAGCACAGCTGGCTGATAAGCATGTTTAAATTTTGCAGAGATTATCTGTGAGAACAGGAAGGAGTTCTTTCTCTCCCTTCTGTTTGTTTAGCTTTCTTTAATTGTTTATTTTTAGGATGAAAAACATGCCCGTGCAGAATTATCAAGCAAGGCAGAGGGGGAAATCTGTCTCATCAGAAACATGAAAGCCGCCCCAAGCCGAAAGCTCAGGGACTCGGCGTGTTGCGGAGCCACGTAAGCCGGCGAGGAGCGGCTCCCGGCTGCCCGCAGCAGCGCCGGCTGCGAGCGGAGCGCTCGGCCCCGGGGTCCGCCTGGCTCCCCTGGCTCCGCCACAGCCGCCGGCTCGCTCGCTGGGGGATGGACACGGCTCAGCTGGCGGCTTTCACTGCTCCTCTCACACGGCAAAACCTTCCCCGTATTTATCTGGGCTGTCGGAGAGCGCGCTCTAAGTACAGGCTATTCAGCCGCAAGCCTCTCCTGAAGCCCGTGAGTGTCTGTGCCTGGCTTCCACAGATGTAAAAACAAGCCCTGGAAAATAAGGCTTTTTGTAAGGGGAACAAGCAAACAAAACACATTTAAAGGAAGAGTTGAAGTGGCTGACGCTGCAGTCACAAAATGAAATGGAAGTTCTCCTCGTGTATTTTACACACAGGAGACACTGGTTGCCACGAGCATCTAAACTGCCATCACAAAATAGGGTGTTTCATTGCCCCTCTTCCCCTGCCTGCCCTAAATCTGAACCTGCCTCTGCTCAGTTCCCACACGTGCAGACCTCCAGCCCATTCTGTGGATCCCCACTGGTGTGAAAACTGCAGGATCACACCAGTGGTTTTATAACATCTCACTTCTCCCCCCTTTCTGACTGACAGCACACACAGGAGGTCCTGCATAACACACTTGTACAAAGATTAGGCCAGAAACTCTATCCGAGCTTCCTGTTCACACCTGGTAATGCTATGAAGAAAGAGGCCACAGGGTCAGCTGTACTTGGAGTGTTTCATGCCACCCTGGAGAAGCAAAGCTGTAGTGGAGCTGGGTTTCCTACAGCTGAGCATCCCGGGGTGCTGCCAAGCAGCAAGAGGTGTGGCATTGTATGTCATCACCCTTTGCTGGAACAGCTGGAGCTTGGGCAATTGTCACACTGTGTGAAAGCTTTTTGGTCCAGGTCTGTAGGTCTAGTCCTTCACTGGTCCCAAAAGGCTGGGACCAGGAGGGTAGTTCTGTGATGCTCCCCTCTTATCTTACCTTTCAAGTAGTTTCACCATGAAATGGAGAACAAAACAGAGCCACTGAGGTCAAGCGTGCTCTGTCAACAGTCATCTTTACTGGGGAGGGTAGAAAAGTTTTCTTGTTTTTCAGAATATTTTAAGAGACCATTACACTAATATGTGGACAAAGAAAGTACAACTGATAGAAACAATGTGCTTCTTGTGTTCTGAGTGCTGTGGCTTGTTCACATGAGCCATCCTTTTGGACAGCTACACGGGTTTGTTTGCAAGACTGGCAGTGCAGATGTACAGAAACCAGCTGTACTCATAAAGCTTGTTAGCTGGGTTGAAGCCTGACAATCCCCACAACTCAGCTGAACACTGACCTGCTTTTCCCCTGTTGTTCCCCTCATTGTTGTCATTGCAAGAATTTTTGTTTCACAAACATTCATGAAAAAAGACCTTTTTCTGATTAAAAAACTCACCCAACCCTCCAGAAGCTGATTAATATCTCTGAAAATCCTATAGTTTGCTTCAAAAGTCCCTTCAAAAAAATGATACAAATTTATGTCAATCCCAGAGGCACTGCAGCCTTCAGAGGGCTGTGCTGCTCAGGCTTCCCCAGCCATGTGTCCGTGTGAGGATCCATGGGGTGTCCGAGGGGTGATGCCTGGGGGAGCAGTGGTGGTCTGGCTAATGCCAGCACTGCCCCAGCAGTGCACAGCTGCCTGGACACTGCCAGCACCGCAGGAGCTCAGCACACTCTTTCTCTGCCCTTGATTGCAGAAACAAATCAATGATTTATTTCAATAGGTAAAGCAACTGAAGCCTCCTAGGTAATTATAATCAGCAGTAAAACACAGTGTTTGCCCTGAGAAGCTTCCTATCTAATTATACATATTACTACAAAATTATTACAAAGCATGTTTTTCTGTCTGGGTTCATAAATGACAAGTATTTTAATAACAACCTGAAGTACATATCAAAGATTTAAAATGTCAGAAGGAATTTCAGGTGCTTTGTAAGCACCTATTTTCTGTAAGAACATGTTTTTACGACAGCTCATGTAAGACAGAAATACAAATGCACTGTATACATAATTTGAGGGCCTGCATATTCCCTGTGTGTGTTTTTACGTTACTACGTTTAAAAAGATGAAACAGAATGAATCCAATCTGCACACTGGCGGTACTTGAGTGCTTTGCTGCAGCAGCTGTCTCAGAACCCAGAATACATCAATTCACCAGCATGGACCTTTCTCTTTTCTGGTAGTGAGAGTGGGATGGAAGGAGCATATTTGAGGTGCCAAAGGTGAAGGATAGGCATTGATGCATGACAAAAAAGCATAGCTTAAATCAAGAAAAGCACCAACATGGCTGCTGTGAGACTTGGCTTCCACACAGGAGAAACAGCAATAGGAGCACAGATCCTAACAATACACCCCAGCATTTGGGAAACAGATAACTGGACTGGCCAGATAATGAGGTACAATGCCTAATAATTGTTATTTTTTTCACTGTTTTTAAATAGGTCACCTCTTTCCTCTCTGACTCTGAATCGAATTTTCCTCTGTGCTGACTGCCAAGCACGTGACTCCTCGACGCTGTAAAAAAGAAAGCAGCAGCAGACCCTTGGGGTATAGAGATATTACAGCAGCCACGCAGCACATTTCTGCATTCAGAAAAGCTTTAGCATTGGGTCAGGCAACAGCTACTAAGCAAGGACATATGAATTTTTTTTCATGTTGTCAGAAGAAAATGTGGAACTGATAAGAAACACCTGTGGAAATAAAAAGCCATCTCAGAACCCAGGGTTTGTTTAGATGATAAAGAGATAAAATCTGAAGGCATGTATTGCAAGGGAAGATAATCTTTAACAGAATGTCTGTTTTGGGAAAAAAAAAAAGAAAGAAAGAAGTGGTACATTTCAGGTAATTGGCTTTCTGTGCAAAGAAAGGTCCTTGAGGATCATAAGGCAACATCGGTGCAATATGTAAAACTGGATGAGCTGCATGGATGTTGTTCATTCATTTTTCTTCATGGAAACGATGCCATTTACATTTTATTTGCATCTTGTAAATATTTTCTTAGAACCCCAGCAGGACACTGAAAAGCATAAAAGCACACATTACCAGCTGAACATATGTAACCAGAGTTTTCTCTTAGCTTGCAGCGCAGCCTGCTCCATGTGCTCTGATTTAAAGCCCTGTAATACACTTACCACATCAGAATTCTGTTTAGCTACATTTAACATTTTTGAGGGAAGGTTTGTCAGATCATTTGTTTTACTTAATGCGTACATATTTTCATGCCTTTGTCCTGCTTGATGTGAAATAAGCATTTTTTAAAGGACGTTGATCTCGATACTTCTTTTCGTAGTCTGGAAAGGATGCAGTATTCAAATACTGAGAAATGCGCAGTACAGTGTGCATTTAATGGAAACATTGCCACGATTCTACACTTATGTTGTGGCATTAAATCAGTCAGAAGACAGAGGCAAACTGCCAGTGTGTGCAATGCCCAGAGGAGAAGGCAGTTCCAGTAATAATTTTAGAGACTGTAAAGTGACTCTAAAATGGAAATCTCAGCAGCAGCTCTAGGAGGGCTCAGCTGTACAAGATGCACAAGCGCATGCGCAGTTTTAAACACACAAGTAGCTCCAAAATCAATGAGACCACCCACAGGTTTATAGTCCTTTGAAGGATTGAGCCCTTAATTGCTCAGTAACTGCTGCAAAAAGACGTCAAGTTTCCTTTGTTTCACTTATTATTAAAAAGAGCTTTGCCAACATAAAACACTGGAGGAGCCCAACCCAAACCAAATGGATAAAGTGAGGAGCCAAAGCAGCTTTGCAGAAGGACTGCTTTTTGCTAAAATTCTCCTGTTTCAGCTCAGGATGAGTTGCTTCTCCTGTTGTGGTCCATACTCAGCAGCACTTTAGGCAGCACCAAACTACGATTGCTTCCACCTTTGGATGATGACCAGGTGACAAGTTCAGACGGTTTGGTGATTATTTTCTTTGTACACAGAGTCCTACTCAACAACACTCTGTTAGAAGGGAATATTATTTCTGTAACAAATCTTTATAGACCTGCTTGGGATGCCAAGCTTCTTTGTCTGCCAGGTTGTTTCTACAGCTTCACAAACTCTGTTACATGTGAGGCACGTGAACTTCAATGAGCCGATCCTTTTGCAGTGTGCGAGGCAGGGAAGTGTTAATATCTCTGCTCTACAGAGACAACTGATCTGCAAGGGGTCAGAAACCTCAGCTGCAGAAAATCCGGAAAGCTAAGCTAACTTTATTGGAGCTGTGCTGATTTATACCAGCTGAACATATGGCCTCAGAAGATTAAGTAGTCTGTGTGAGAAATCTGTGGCACATCTGGGACACTGCAGGGCCTGAGTCACATCATCCTTCCTGCCCATAACAATTGCAAACATGCCTCTACTACACAGGAGCCTCTGCAAACTTTTTTCTTAACCTCCTGGCAAAGCAATAATGAAATTATTTGAATGACTGAGCCCAGGGAAATTTGGGGTTAGCTTATGCTGTTAGCAAAACCACTTTCTCTGATTACTTTGTGCACTACACTATTTTATACAGGTAAGCCAAAACTACATAAAATATTGGATTATTGTACTTGCAGCCATATTCTGAACAGAGACATAGCAAAAGGAATTTGCAGTCCAAGATGGGGGAAGAGTCTGTCAAAATCTTACACAACGGGACCTGGGTTTCATTTTGGCCTCAATCCTGTACTATGCTGGACATGAGAAGCTGAGGATCAATGTGTCACTGCAGACATATTTCCCTGTCTATACTATTTTTACCATCAAGGGGTTTAAGTCAGGGTGATGGCATGCACACACTTCCCTCACTATCTTTTGCCCAGGCAATACGGAATTTCTGGAAATACAAAAGATCTAAATAAAGTCACACATATGCTTTCATAGGCTACTAAAGCATGATAATTTCGTAACTAGGACAGCTATTTTAGCCACAGCAATATTTGGTTAACTATTGCTCCAGAAAAGAAAAAAAAAAATAAACCAAAGAGAAAAAAGTCAAAACCCAAACCAAAAAAAAAAGTTTAAATCTTATCCAAAGTTGTTATTAAAAAAAAAAAATGGAGCAAAGCCTGCACAGATTGTGGGGAGAAGAAAGGTGAAGCTGTTCACCTGCAGGCTCTGATTGATGTTTTGGCTACTGTGATACTCCAGGCTTGGCTTCAAAATGGTACAATGTAAACTGTTCACAATGTTCATGTTACAGTGATAATTTCAGAAAATGGTGAGAAAGGTAAGGGCATCCCTCACTCAAAAGAAACAGAACAATTCAATGAAAACTCATTTAGAAGTTGATTTTTTACTGCAATAATTAGTAAAAGGTTTCATATTGAGGGGATCAGTTTTTCAAAAGACATGAAATAGACATTGAAGAATAAACAACACTGCACAGCATTTCTAATTACCACGGGGAAAAGTAGAATTGAACTGTATTTAAACAAAGACTAAAAAAGAAAAGAAAAAACAAAAAAGAAAAAGAGAGAAAATGAAAGAAAGAACAAATATCTACCCTAGTCTGGAAAATTAAAGAAAAATGTAATCAAATTACTCCTGAAGTAAGGAAACATAAAACCACTCCCCCAGTTTTCAGAAAAATATGACACACAGCAAAACTTTTAGAGGATTAATAACATATTCTGTGAGCTATATTTATCCTAACCTTACAAGTATTTCTTTTAGAAGGGTTTATTTTTTAACACATTTTGTCAAGCTACGTGATGAAAAGGGGTAAACATTAAGTCACCCTCAATAAGGAGGGGAAAAAACAGAGAAAAAGTTTGCTTAGCATCCATTTTCCGCCTGTTATTCAACAACGAAGCAACATCTGCAAGCAGTTTCTCGAGCGCTCTGTGCAACTCAGCACCACCACCTGCTGTTTGGGAAGGAAGGCTCGATTCCCCATGCCTTACACTTTCAATCTCCAGTATCATGCAGGCAAAGGGAAAGCATTCATTCCAAACATTGGGAGACGAGAAGGAGGACAAAGAAACAACGCAACATTTAAACCGTGGGGCGATCCTTCCTCAGAAAAGGGGTGAAGAAGCTTAGCTGGTCACGACAGCCATAACAGCAGGCTCTTCTGCTCGCTTGGCAAGGGCTTCCCACAAAATCTTTATTATAGACTTTGGCACTGCATATGACTTGCCTCGAGTGTGCTGCCTGTCTTCCCCCAGATCCTGAAGCTTATTGGCAAAAGAGGTTCTGTTGGCTGTGTTTTGGCTCTTCTGCTATGGGGGACTGCTGAAATTTCCTCACTTGATGCTTTCTCAGCAAAGGTCAGTTGAATACAGGCCTCCCAGGTTTATACATGTGGAACACAGTAAGGTCCAAAGCTTTTCCTTCAAAAAACCTAGTGAGAAAGTCCCTCATTCCTTCCAATGGGCGTGATGGAAAAGCGAACCTGTGTCATTTCCTTTTTATTAGTAATGAACCAAAAAGAATGAAAAATGTAGCTAAGGATGCCCCAAGAAAGCTAAAAGAAGATATTCAATACCAACCCGTTGCCTATATCTGACAATGCAGCTAAGAGCCGTGCCAGTGGCACCTGAGAATTTGACCCAACTCGGCACTGCAGGAATAGCTGAATTACAACCGATGGGAACAGCTGTGGGAGAGCCATGCTCCATTCGCAACATTAAATGACAGCCCAAAAGCTGCCTGGATTTTTTTTTGTCATCAGCTTTCCCTTTAGGCAGGTAAATCTCCAGCTTGTCCTATCTGCATATCCAGTTCTTCCCAGGACCAGTGCTCTGTCCTATATCTTGTGCAGACATGCATAGAGTGTGTTTTAAAGGGCATGTCACTGTTTAATGGCAAATGGTGCAATTCCTAACAGACAGTGAAATATCCCCCAGCTGCTAATCAGTGCTGTCAACGAACTGTGATGTTAAGCACGTGCATTTCTGTGGTACAAGGCTCATGAAGTTCCAGGGTGTGGTTTTGGTGTCCAAAATTCTCATTTACGTCAAAGAGGAAAGGGTCTGGGGGGATGAGGAGTCTGTGTGTGTTGGTTTTTGTGGGGTTTTCGTTGCTGTTTCTTCGCCCCCAAATGAGAATTTATTTGTGCTTTAAGGCTGCTCTTTCTGCTTTGTCTGTTTCCATTCAGCTCCTATGTTGAAGTGATGAGGTTTTAGTTTATTTGCATGTCCAGTGCACACCTGGGAGTTGTAGAACTACACTTATTATCAGGTTGATGCAGGTTACATTTTTACCCTCTCCTGCTCTGGAATCCCAGAGCTGTTGCATGAAGCACAGTGCAGCCTGATTGCTTCAAAACAACCAGACCTCAGTTTGCAATTTCTGACACCCCTTATTTCCCTGCTCACTTAAGCCATTAAAAGAGCTCATAGCAATTTTAAAACTAGAGGGGGTTTTGTGTTACTATCATTGTTATTTTATTTGTTTGCTTGTTTGATTGATTGAATAGGATTTTTTTTATATACAAAATGGAAGAAATATATCCTCTGTATCAACAGAGGTGAAGGTACTTGAGCTTGGAGCTGGACCAGGTGAGTGGTACTAGAGCTGGGGAGCAGGCACACAGGACACTGCCTGTCCCACCACTGCGGAGGGCAGCCAGAAACCTAGACAAGGCAGAGAAGCAAATATCAGACACATGGGTTGGAGTCCCATTTTCAGCCTTTTTTCTGTGCCAGTCTCTGCAGCAGTGAGGCACTGTGAATGTAGTCTGCCACAGCAGCCACTGGAGTTAGGCGGGAAAGGCTTTACCTCCACCTGATCGCTGAGATATGGATAAAAAAAGGATCGCTTCCTCAACCACTAATTCACAAACACCTGAGCCAATGCTCACCTTCACTAAGTGATCAGTGTTTAAGTACTAACCTGTTTCTTTCGGCTGAAAAAGAGCTGAAGGGAACTGATTTAAATGAGGGTGCTCCTGTGTGTGCTTCTGTTCAAGTGCCCTGAGGTTGGAGGCTGCATCACTATTGGCATCTCAGATGACTACAAGATCAGAGAGAACACACAGATGTTGAAACTGTCATGTGTGCAAAATGAATATGAAACTAATACCTAAAAATATATCTGAATTTGAGTAAGAGCTAAATGAATGCAGGAGAAGTCTGAAACATGTCCTAGAATTATCCTTACCCTAGCACTGGATTTTTGTAGTGGAAAAGCTGCAACACAACTCAAAAAATATAGACCACTAAAACACTCTGATGGACTCCTGAAATGACATAACAGCACTAAACTTATCAGTGACTTTTAATCTGGATATGCTGGGAATTCCCCTTTGACATGCTTAAGATTTCTTAAAAAACAGGTCATCTTTTAACTGCAAATATGCCAAATGTCAATTGCATAACAAGGACCATAAACATAGAAGAGTTCTTACTTCACTGAGAAATTAAAACATCAAGGTGTTTTCATTTTAGTTACCTCAAGAAAACTGAGTATAGAGGTTTTTTAAAACACTATTCCTAAATATTCTAAAAGAAATCTGGTGTTCTCCTACTCTTTTGCCTGCAATTAACTATATTTATTTGAACTGTTTATTACTGAATCAGCAGAGGTCAAAAGCTCAGACCTATCCATCCTTTCCACCTAAAGGAAATTCCACTCTGATGTCTCTATGCTCTCTTCATCCCCTTTTCAATATACTTTTAATAATACTGGACTTCCTGAGAGCCTTGCAGGTGTCTAAGTGCACATACCCCAACACTACCCAGGTTTATCTGGTTATTCACTAACCATGCAAGAGGAAGATAGCACTCAACATTATGACTACCAGAGAAAAGTCTGATGGCATAGACTGAAAATAAGTATTTAAGAGAAAAAAAGATAATAACGTGATCAGAAGTTGGTGATTAATTTCTGATGACTTGTTATGACTTAAATCTAAGGGAAATGGACCTTACAGGCCCTTAAATCTTCCATACAGTACACTTTTAGAGTACACTTCCATAGAGTACACTTTTATTTCAGAGATCAATCTAAGTGAGATTTTCTAGTTTCAGAAATGCCTCTTGCCTCATTAAATCCTCCTTTTTGTCAAGCCTGAGCTCTTTCAGAGATGAGGGCAAATTCTGAGGTACTCCAGTGAGCAAATACTCTGCCAAGTTCAAGTTTTCCAGTTTAATCGTGTTACCAAAAACTGCCTTCTTAATGCCCTTCTCAGTAATTTAATTGAGACTGAGATCAAGCTTTTCTAGCTCTGACAGCTCACTGAAGACATCAGTAGGAATTACTAATATTTTACTGGATGCTAAATATAATTCCTTAAGGGCGAGCGGGAGGATAGAGGGAATGAATGCTTCTCAGTTGACTGAAGTTCTTCATGCGCAAAGATGCTACAGAATCCAACTCCACTCTGGGGAAGGGCTGGTGGGTTACCCTGCTGCTGGGGGGGCTCAGCACTGCCAGACCCTGAGCTGAGTCAAAGCCCAATCTATGATGGTCCAGGTGCTCTGTCTCCACCAGGGCACATCTGCTGGGATGCTCCTAAGATTATTGTCAGCCTTGTAAAAACACATGTACCTTTGCAAGCCTTCATAGGCTTCTTTTATAGCTCCATCCCTGACCTGCTTGTTCTTTAGAACTGAGAAACCTGGTGACAAATGTACCTTCAGAAGACCGAGCCAAAATAATTTTTTCCTGTTATTCATAAATTGTAAACATCTAACACTACAGGGAATTCCTTTTGATAGCCATTTGCCTGAGAACTAAACCATTCTGAACATACAATGAGAACAGTGCAACTATCACTGTTTTCAGTCAAAGAAGAGTTTAAAAGCATTTTGCATATAAATTCCTTTCTAATATTCTGTATTAGTTATATTGCTGTAATAATAGCTGCAATAGATACATTACCATTTACTTTTCTGTATCTGTACTTGAATATAAAATTGTTAGTGTTTAAGTTAGAGCACTAGCCCTCTGTCTTCAACATCTTTTATAAACTAAATTCTCTGGGGTGGAATAATTTGTTTTATTTTGAGCTCCTTCTCTCATTTGAGTGCCTATGACGTGTGCTCTGACACCAGTATACTTCTCTAATGCTTTTTTTGAGCATCTGCTTTCTACATTTTCACAATTTTTTCCAAGAAAGGGTAAAATAATAACTCATGCTTTGATGTGTGCTGATGCACAATTTGCTCATTTGGTAATCCCATGCATGTGATGAATAACCACAAAGGAACTTTATATTAATGTGCCTCTCATTATTTATATCCTCTGACTGAGTCATTATTCGCCTATGACTTTCCAGCACACGTCATCATGTATCGCTACATACCTTACAACAATCATTTTTTAACAGCTTACCCTCCAAATGTAGCAAGACAACTTCAGCTGGAGGCCTCAACTGCCAGAGCAGGCACACTGGAGGGCAAGAGTCATCCTCAAAACAGGCTGTTGATCTGATCATCTCATCTTCCACATCCTTATAGCATTACCGCTTTAAAAAAAAATACTGTTCCTCTGCCTTTCACACCCTTTGCTAGATTTCTGCTTGCTTCTGAGCTCCTCGTACTTGCTTTTTGCTGTTTTAACAGCTTTAATAGACCACACAGCCTTTTCATTTGCATTTTTTTGTTAGCTCTTCCTTTTTCTTCCATATACTGGAAGGAATATTAGTGATTGTACTCCTGACACTTTCTGGACTAACAGTGCAGCAGTCTCACACCCTTGTTTGTTTGTGACTTACACTCCCACCAGCTGGGAGGTGCCTCTGCCTGCCCGCAGAGGTGCTGGGAGAGATGAACTACTGGGGTGTCCCTGGATGTTAGCAGTGATGCTGCTACCCAGGAGACTGGCCTTGATCTCTGCAGGGGACACCTGTGAGGTGCAGCAACAAACAAAAATCTCTCATCTACGCACAGGTTTTGCCCTTCTGCTCTTCTGCAGCTTGCTGGCTCAACTGTGAATTTCAAGACTGAAGTAGTCCTAATATGTTTCAAAGGCAAAGCTGCATTTTTAAACTTCTTGTTGTACTTATGAGCCAATTTGAGTGTTTTCACTGCACTTTTTTCCTATTTTCAGGGTTTTCCCTGTTCCTTGTGCATTTATGTCTGTTAAGGTAAAGACACAAATATTTCTGGAAAAAAAGACATTAACACATAAAATCATAAACTACACAGTCTATTAGCATAAAATTCTGTTGATAAAATTTTTAAATTACATCAATTCAGAAAACTTTGATTGATACTCTTGCTTTTCTAACAACCCTGGGGACCTGGATCTTCTGGTGAATGAGAATGTAATTTCTTCCTCTGTTATAAATGCTTGAGGATATTGAAGCTATAAAATACATTCATTGCATTTCAGCGTGGGTCTGAATAACATTGCTCTTTGAAATGTATTTAACCTGCCTTTTAGCATATTATAAAGTAATTTCAGTGCCTTCAGGTATAATGCAATTTTCTGTCATACAGAGAATACATATTGCTAGGAGAGGTTTATAATTATCAAAACCTTGTCAGACATAAATAGTTTATATATATCTGTTGGAACTGTGCTTTTTAAATAATTTTTTTTTTGTTTTGTTTCCTGTCTACTCCAGGAAAGTAGAAAAGGATGCAATATTTATGATAGCTAGTTATTCACATCCCTACAATTATAACTAATTAATTTCTGAAATTGTTATATTCTTTCCTTTCTCTTTGTCTAACTATTCATCCATTTTCCAACAGACAGACCACTAAGCTATCCAGTTTCTCTCAAGAGTTACTCTGTTTTATCTCCTGATACTTCTGAAAATATTCTCATCCCAGGTGTTCAGATAGAAAATCTAAGCTTGCTTAAAACTCATAGTCATTTCTGCAGCTCAGAGGAAGAGAAGTAATTTAGCCATAACAATCATCGTCCCCATTGGCTCATAGAAATTTTCTATCCTTTGCTGAAATGAATATTTAAAAAAAAAAAGAAAAGAAAATAGTTAACAATTAAATTTTGAAGAAAATGAAAATATGTCTTGCAAGATTCCTTTAGTTCTATTCTTACTCACATCCTGAAAGTATAATCTCCCACAGCCTTTCATTTGAGCACAGAGGTGACCTGCGTCCCCTGTGAGGTCTCTTTGCACAGCCCACTGCCCCACAGGCAGCAGAAAAGGGCATCCTGTGGCCTCGAGTGCCTCAGGCTCCCCTTCCCAAATGGAGTGTTTGCCTGGAAATGTCTCTTGGAAGAGAGAAGAAATGTCGACTTGGAAGATATTTTAAAGTGACCTCAAGAAGGGTTAGAGACTTCATAAAGGGGCAAGGCTGATGATGCCACCTGATGATGATCCCTTTGTAAGGGATATGTTTGACAGTAACATGAGTCCCTGCAAGGCTCATTATCGCTTCATTATTGTAGTCTTGGAAGAGAATTTGACAGGAATGAATCTCTAATGCAATATCTTGACTTTCCTTGCCAGGTTGCCCCCAGCTCTGCCAGACAAGACCCTTTGGTATTTGCCATAGACCCTGCTGCCTGCAGCCACAGGCAATACTCCAAAGGCCCTTCCTAATGAACATCCCATTTTTCCCTCTTTATGTAAGTTTAACTTTCTTCAGCATGCTCGGCTTCTTTCTACATCACAGGTCTCCTCTGAAAACCCTGCTTTTACCCAATGCCACTCCAGCAGAACATTTGCAGTCCTCCATTCTCCTGCCT
The DNA here is from genome assembly GCA_013396875.1 of Vireo altiloquus. Classification (NCBI taxonomy): domain Eukaryota; kingdom Metazoa; phylum Chordata; class Aves; order Passeriformes; family Vireonidae; genus Vireo; species Vireo altiloquus. The sequence goes on from VZRF01015760.1 coordinate 27,424, forward strand.
AACTTTGTTTAGCTCCTTGCTGAGCACAAGATACAAAATCTGCTGGCAAAAAGAAGTTTTAATTGTACTGGGATCCTGGCAGTCTCCTTCCCTGGTGAGAGCCCTGTCAGGGTTTCTTTGCCTCATCCAGCTGCTGATATTTTAATGAAAATTTAAGAACCTTAAATTAGGGTTAAGAAATTATAACCTCACAAATGAGATTAAAGTAAAACTTTGGATGTCTATAGAAAATTAAATATTTTGAATCTACAATTAACGGAGAAAATTAAATCCCCTTAAAGAACTTATTTAAAAAAGAACTATTTTAAAAAATTAGATTAAGACATGGGATTTCCAACCAAAAACAAAATAAATTGCAAAATTTCAAATTTTCCTACCATAGTTTTATTTTTCAAACTCTTATACAACAAGGGTATGGTTAGGTTTTCTCAACACTCTAGAAGTTATATTGCTTCTAAAGAAACAAATACTATTAAAATAGCAAAATATGAAAAAAACCCCACTTTTCAATTAATATTCTCATTTATAAGTAAGAGGAAGGGTTGTTTTGTTAGCAACTGTAAAAATCAGATGGAATTGCACTGACATTTTTCATTATTTTAATCTAAGATATATATTTCTGGCTGCACAGTAATGCGTAATGATTGTGCCAAATAGATTTCTGACCACTACATTTTTGTATAGATCTCTCATCACCCTTCTCTGATACGTGACTCTACTTTACGTATCTGACTCAAGCACTTTTTGATACACTAATTTACATAACCATGAAGAAGAAAAGAACACACAAATATTTGCATTTTCAGAATGAAAGTGGCCGAGCTTTTCCAGCAGCAGTTTCAGCAACAGGATCCCAGTTCCACGAGAAAGTTGTGCCCAGCATGTGCTGCACCCACAGGCAGTGCTGGAGCTGCCAGTGCTGTGGCTGATGCTAGAATGATTTTTTGCTTTTTCTTTTATACCCCTCTTACATACTCTTTTATATAGTTTTATATATTCTTATTGCTTTTAGCCTAAATACTTGTAACTTTCCAAGCCTGATAACTTAGCTGAGACACATTGTTCCATTAAACCAGGAGACCAAACAGTCTGGAAGCCCCAGACACCAAGGGCCTCTCCAGAACACACTTTTTTGTACTAAGATAGGCCCATCCAGGGGGAAGGTTCCTCAGAAGAGGGGGTTCACTTGAGTCTCTCACTGGGGAATCTTTGATAAATATGCCAATTTTGCAAGGCCCATAAATGTGTGTATTTTGGTGTGACATGGTGCATGCATTTTCAGGACATTCCACCTGGACGAAGTGCTGTACCCAAGGATCCTGAAATAAATACCGAAGTAAAAACCCCTTTTCCCCATAAACCGTGTTTTGGTTTTAATTTTAGGACCAGGGAAAGGCAACATGGCACCGACCCTGCCGCTCCCTGCTGCACAGCCCAGCAGTGCCACATCTGTGCTGCCAAGAGCACGAGAGAGGGGCTCTGAAACGCTCCTGGCAGCAGCAGCAGCACAAAGGCAGCTCAGCTAGATTCAACAGCACCTAAGTGTTTATATTAAGACGGATTGAGGATGGTTTTGCAATGAAAGCAGAGGGTACGGAGTCATCCCTGAGTGCTGTCACAACCCTGCCAAAGGCTTTCTGTGAAACTATAAAACTATAGAATCTTTTAGATTCAAACTGTTAACCCAGCATTGCCATGTCCACAACTGAACCTTGTCCTCAAGCACCACACCTAAATACCTTTCAAATATTTCCAGGGATGTGCCCCAACCACCTCTCTGGGCAGCCTGTTCCCGTGCTTGAGAGCCCTTTGGGAGATGAAATTTTTGTTAGTATGCAATCTAAACCTTGCCTGGTGCAACTTGAGTGCTCTGCTCCTCACTCGTGGAGCAATAACTCCACAAATACATATAGGCACCACCTCACACCCAGAGGAACCAGTGAGGCTGGGTACAGGTTACAGAGACAAACCAGTGATCGAAGGCACTTGATTTCTTTACCCCTAAACCAGAGATATAACCATCATGCTTGCCATTTTTACAGTTTAATTCTTTAGTACCTGCAAGCTGTTCTGGGATCTCTGACCTGAAGGTCTGTACTAGTGCTTTGATTTCTGAACCATCTCTGCAGAGATTGTCATTGAATTAAACAAACAAAAAAAATAAAGGAAAGAACAAAGTCTTTATCAATCACACAGCTCCACTATGCCCCCCCCAACATTTTATTGATTGACTGAAATATTTAGAAAGCAATTACATGACTACCTAAACAGAGAGGTAAGATTAAAATCTTACCTCTCTTTGGGTTTAGAGAGGGTAAGATTAAAATCCAGCAATCATTTTCCTCCTGAATGCTTGAAATAGGAAGGATTGCTTCAAGGCTTTACATTACAATTATTCCACTGTGAATTATTTTTATAATTATTTCCACTCCAACTATGTGCTGACATCTACATATTATGTTATAGGTTTCAGCATGTTCCCAGCTCTGATTGTGTTTTGCACTGTAGGCTAAATTCTTGTGTTATTACTGGTGTTATTTTTCTAATGTGTCTCTCTGAACTGTCCACATGGAAAATATTCTGGCCTGATGATATGCTTTGTTGGGATTAAAACTGGGTCAATTAATAATGGTCAGTGATCAGAAGCACCTCTCAGCTAGGTTACTTAGTTTAATATGACAGCATAATTCTTTTGTCTTCTTTGACAAGTCACCTGTCCCTAGAATGACACTAGTTCATGAGAATGACTGAAAGACTTGAGCATCTTTTTTTCTAGGAGCAGACTCAAAAGGATCAGTCTGGTGAGAAATACTTAGTTGACATGATCACAAACAAGTCACAGAAATGGAGTAAAAAAAAAAAGGTGATTTAAAACTCCAAACATTTTTTCTTTACCTCGAGTACTGTGTCCAGTTCTGAGCCCCTCATGACAAGAGGGACATTGAGGTGCTGGAGCATACCCAGAGAAGGGCAACAGAGCTGAGGAAAGCAACCAGCAACAGGACAAGAGGAGATGGCCTCAAACTGCACCAGGGAAGGTTCAGGTTGGACATCAAGAAGAATTGCTTCACAGAAAGTGTGGTTAAGCATTGGAACGGGCTGCCCAGGGATGCAGTAGAGCCACCATCCATGGAAGTGTTCAAGAAATTACATGGTGGGGCATTTAGTGCTATAGTTTAGTTGAAATTCATGGTATTTGGTCAAAGTTGGACTCAATGATCTTGGGGGTCTTTTCCAGGCTTAATGATTCTATGACTCTATGATTTTATTTTCCCACTAATCAAAAGAGTTCAGCCAAGACTAAGAAGCTGAAAGTTGCAATCAAAGAAGCTTTGAGGAAAATGCAATACTTATTGATGTCAGAAGGTAATTAATTATTACAACACCTGTAATGAGCTGTTGGAGCTCATTCTACAGTAAGTGTCTTATTGTGGTTGAATGTTTTCCTAAAAGGCATAATACATTTTCATACAGGATTTAATATGTAAGTCCCATTGCTCATGGAATAGAGCAATTCAGGGAAGATGTTCATAATGTTTCTGTCCTTAGAAACTTGATTGTATGAGCCTGAACAACAAAACAGTTCCTTGGAAAAACTTACTCTTTGGTACAGACATGAATCGTTCCACATAAACTATATCTGATCTGCTCTGTTTCTCTGACTCTGGAATATCACCATGTCCATTTTCAATAGATTTTAAGTAATGTTTCCCCATTTTTATCAATGATGGCACTCATTTCCACTAACTCTTAATTTATTTAGTAATCAAGCATAAAGGTATGGGGGCTTTTCATACTCAAGGTGATATTCACCCTCAGAGAGAGATATTAAAATTTAAGTCTGGATGTGTAAACTGGGGAATGCTCTGGATGTGAGCTGGAATTATCCTAAACAGCTACTTCCAGGAAAGCAGGACTCTGCTTTATGTTCCAGGCTTTTCCAAGTAAAAATGCATATTTTACAAAACATGAGTGAAAAAGACACAGGCTGATAACAGAGATCAGAGATACAATATGGAGATCAACCAAGTGGTTGATGGTGTTAGGATAAAGTTTTGACTGTCTGGTATCCTCACTAAGGTCGATCACACACCTGGATTAAGCAAAATCACTTTCCTCTGGTACCTAAAAAGCTGCTGACTTAAAAGCAGAGGCAGAGCTGAACAGAGGGTCTTGAGTCACTGCTGAAGGCTGAAGATTCAAAAAATCCCCCAGGAAATGTAAGGAAGTTGGGGTAACTAGTGCTTTGAGACATTTTACTTGGCTTTGCAGGGGCTCTTCTACAGGCTGCAAATGGAGGAAGGAGGAAAAGAGGAGAGCAGGGGCCAACGACCACCAACCACCAGAACTTCATCTGTCAGGGTTCTGTCAGGGATTTTTCAGCAGAATACCTCTCATAAAGTAAATTAGCAACTTCAGAGCAATTTACATGGACTGAATTATATTGCTTAAAAGGAACTCACAGAAAAATTATTTCTGACCCAGCATGCCCTTTGCCTGGAGTATTGTGTTTCCAAGGAGACAAGTGGGATGCTAGACATGGGTTTTCTGCTGATTTTCCTTGAAACTTAATTTTTGGCTCAGATCAAAATGCAGTTGAATGAATCAGAGATTAGTCAATATGTGTAGTTTGGTTTTGAAATTTCCAGAGCTTTCCTTCTAAAAGCAGCCCTTCAGAATTTTGTTTATTTGTCTAAAGCACTAAGGTAGATCATATCCTCACATTTTAAGTCAAACACCAAAGGCTCGCTAGTTGGAAAAAAATCTGGAAAAATAGTGTGAGCTAAAACTTCTTCCTTGATCAGTTTTCCTTCTGTCAGCCACCTGTTGCCTCCAAAATCTGAATAATTTCTCTGAATAGTTAAAATATATCTATATTACTGCACAGCACATGATCAGACTCAGAAGGGGAGCAGTACCAAATGTACCCCGGCAATCACTTGTGATACCCAACACACACTTATTTAGCTGTTAACACTGCTGGTACCTGAGTCTCTACTCAGGGGTGTGAGAAGTTGTGAATGGTTACAAATGATGCCTCATCTCACCACCAAAACATTCAAAGTGTATCTGCCAAGCTAATAGCATTTCCCATTCCCATCTCACAATTTCCTGTTTTCTTACCATTTGGAAACACAGCTGAGGTACCAGTGTTTGTGATGCTGCTTCTCTAGTGAAAGCAAGCCAAAGACAGACCCAGAAGCCTCAAAATGTCCTACTCCAAAGCACAGGATCATTGAGTAAAACTAATTTTGCAGCCCATTTATCAGCTAGGGAAATTATGCCCATGTTCCCAGACTTGACTCAAGGACCAATAGAGACTCAGTGAAAGTCAAAAGCAGCCTACTGTTCAAAAGTTTCCACCTTGCCTGACAGTGAGATAGTACTGCACTGTAACTGGAGAGTGCTGCAAGATTTTCTGGGTTGTGAAAAAAATTCCAAGTTTCCAAAAAGGACATGCCTTTCCTATTACTTGGGGGAACTTTTGAGCATAGCTATACACCTTTAGGTTATACACTAGTCTGAAGAAGCATAAAGATTATTTTTCTCTGAGGTAAGGGGCAATACTCTTCCCACATTTCTTTTTATGATCTTTGCCACAGTCACAGTAAGAAGTTCCATTTTCATCAATGTTCTTTTATCCTTTCAGGCTATTTCCCCAAGGAATGGAATGCTAACAAACCCCATGTCGTCCATCTTCCACACCTCTGAATTCTAGTGCTGTCTTCCAGATGCACTGTTTTTGGACTTTCTGCTGCTCGTCTCATTTGAATCTCTTCTCTACTTACAAATCCTCCATCCTTTTACTTCTCTGCTGTTGACAACTGCACCCTTTCCTCCTTCTCAGACTTCAAATTTCCTGTAATCTTTGATCCTGCCTCCCTCAGCCTCTGTGCTACACGGAAGTTCTGGAAAAAAATTCTTCAGACACTGTTAAGGTTTCAGTTTGCTGAGTTGTGTTCTTCATTGACACCCTAGGATAATAAATTGCTTATGTTTAGACAACTCTAGCTCTCTATATTGTAAATTTGTCCAGCCTAATTTTGGCTGTACTGATGCTAATGCCATCCAAACAGCTGAAGCATTCAAACTTCGATCTCAGAATTCAAACTTCAGTCTTCAATCTCAAACTTCTTGTCAAACAGGGCAAGTTACCCTCCCCATTGACTTTGTGCTCAATTCAGTCTTACATGATACTCCATGCGATAAGTTTAAATTTCTCAGACTTGAAGGTCAGCATATTGCAGTCCAGCTGAAGAGTTCATAAGTGATTCATTCAGTCCTCACGCTAGCTGCAAAACTTCTCTCAGTTTCTTATCATACTTTTTTACCTCATTTTCAGGATGTGCTTAAGCCTCCTTGTAAAACCATGCCTTACTATTTAGTCACAACACACAGATTTCTCCCTGGCCTTCAGAAAGGATGTCTCTGACAGATGCAAGCCTTCTGTTTTTGCACATCATGAATAGTCTCAGATTTCACAGAAAGGACTTACGACCAAGGCTGGGATATAAATCCAAGTCTGCCAGCCTAGAGACTCCAAAACCTTAGCGAGATTTTCTAGCTGAAGTCATCAGCACTCAGACCCAGCTCCCCCACTGATCAGTCCTCAGAGAATAGATTCTTGGCCTCTGCTTGCTCACTTTCCACTCAGCACTGACTACATCATCCATGTGGATCACTCAGGAAAATGAAAATAAATATAGTCCATGGCAACCCCTCCTATATCATTCTGTGTCTGCTTTCTGCATCACAAATGGTGTGCTATGTGGCTTTCTCACCACGGTTGTTTTTTCTAGCTCTGAATTCTTTATCACTGCACCTATTCTCTCCCATTAGACTAAATTTTGCATCCAAATGACAAATCTCATAAAAATTTTTCTGGATTTAGCCCTCCTCAAGAGCCAGCTAAGGAGAAATCTACTGCTGACAGAAAGACAGAGACACTCCAGTGCAACTATATACAGATGTTTGGGCAGAAGACCACCTGCATTCCACTTGCTGTTACTCATTCTCCCCCTTTTTTGAGCCAACGAGTTGTGTAATCATGCACATCTGTGCAAACACAGCATGCAAAGAGCCCCTGGTTGGCAGTGTCAGCTCGCTCTCTCCTCCTTGTGGTTTTGGCTGCAATGATGTTTGATGATGGACAGAGTCAGCTTCAGATGGAAGAGCTATGTCAGACAACCTTGCATGGAAAGTGTATGCTGTCCATGGGCTTTGAACCAGACAGCTTGACACATGACTGATTTTGCTTTCAGTTCCAAATCTAAAGTAATTTTAGAGGTTACACCAGTGACTACAACTCATTCTTCACAAGTGTGAAGAAGTCACTGACGTCGTGGAAGAAAAATAAAACAGAGGATGACTCAATGCTGATAAGAAAAAGTACAAAAATGTATCTAAACCCTCAAGATTATTTTATCTGTTTCTCTTCTGGGACCTGTACATGTGTATGAAGTAGGGTGTGATAGGGAGCTGGGAGGAGGGCAAAGATGTCAACATGCGAGTGAGTCTACTGGGAGGTACCTGTGAAAAGTCAGCATTTTCCCATATAGAAAGAAAAGTCTTTGAGAATTAGAGCATTGGAAGGTGACTGGTGGCATAAACTGTGCAGAAGTATATTCTTATATATGCCTGTACTGGTATTTTTAAGGGTAGATTGACCTCAATATCAGTTTGTTTCATGGGGACCAGCAGTCTTGTTTCTTTCTTTAATAGAAAAGGCTGCATTCTGGAGGTCCAGGAATATTTCTGGCATGTTTATGAAGAAAATTATTATCCCTAGGACCTCTGCAGTACTGTGGCAGGTGACTCATTAATCACCAGTCTCCAAACTGCAGCTGAAGGCACTGTTCTGTTAAGCTGACAAACGCTGAGTGCCTTTGTGATGTCATGTGAGACAGAGAGATTGATGCAAGTTCACACAACCACTCCATCGAAATGATTCAAGTTACTCCTCTTATTTCCTGAAGGTCTTAGTGGTTTCTTTCCATGCTACTCATCATATTCATTTTATTGGAGGTGATGTCCCTCCATTGCTGTCAGTCAGTCACAAATTTTTAAAGCAAATATTTTCAATTTTCTCTGATCTGATCCTTATCCTTGGGAAAAGATTCCAGTAATCATACATAAATGAACACAATTTTCCTTTCCCTTCCTCCTAAAAGCCTGATACCTCTGCTTGTGTTGTGTGCTGAGGCCACCAGATAGCATATTAACAGGTAAGGTCGTCTTATTTCTTTCCTACAGATCTGTTTATATTTTTTTCTTCACTAGAAATGCCTCTTTTGGTGTACTCTGTGCCCAATGTTGTGGAGACCTAGTTTTTCACATAACACAGAAACACAAATAATTTAAAGAAATATGTGAGTGTGCATATGTGAGAGTGGTGGAGCACATTCCCCCACATTTCTTGAGTGTAGAGAAGTAAAATCTATCAATAGTGCAAAATATGGTATTTAAAATACAGTTTCATTTTGGTTTTATCTGTCAGATAAAGAAACTGTCCAGAGTTCAAACTTTTCCCATTTGCCCAGTGTCCATCAGTCTTGCCAACAACAGAATAGAGGATGAAAGATTTTTTTTCCCCTTTTTTGCTTTACAACAAGAATAGAGAAATTTAACTCAGTTTCTTCCCAAGAAGGTAGCTCATTAAGCTTCCTGATAGGAAAAATAACTGTTTCCCAGAAGCATGCCAGAGCTTTGGAGAGATAGGCATTTTCTTGTTGGAGGGGCCTTATTCTTAAAGTATGCACTCATAAAAGTGAGGACTTAACACAATGAACCCCCGTGGCTTAAGAGTTATCTGGAGCTAAAAATGTAAATCAATTCTATCTACTAGACTTTTCTATCAGTTAAAACAGTACACTCACTATTGAGAATATACGTTTGAAGCGTCTTTATTTATCAGGCAAACTACCAGATATACCTGCTGTGATGACACTAGAAAGCAACACCCTTACAATGGATTTCCTTCCAGCTATCAAACTGAAAGAAGAGAAAAATAAACTAAACTGACCAGACAAACTAACAATTATTTCTCAAAAAACCCAAAATCACATCATGAACACAAAACATAAACTCCAGAATGACTAATGAAAACATACACAGAAACTCATCTGTTAACAATATCAGCTTACAAAATCAACTGGTTTAATGAATGTGAAAACATGTAGGAGGGATCACACACCAGCACAGCTATTTAAATTAAAAAAACTTGTGCTTCAAGCAGAGAAGTTTTTGATCTACGATTAAAAAAAAAAAAAAAAAAAAAAAAAAAAAAGTTGGCCATGACATGACTTATTTTGTTATCAGACCTCAGCACTGCTGACACATTAAATCATCTCTCTTGCACCTATTAGACATGGAATAAAAAACAGATCCAAGCTTTGGTCCAAAATTTGAGAAATTTATTTTGTGATAAAGACTGCAATTTCACCATTTAGAAATATTGGGTTTGTAGGTTTTGGCTTTAGTTTTTATTAACTGAATCAAGAAGTTCTGATTTCACCAGAGTCCCCGTCAAAGTCTATTAAGCATGTCCTTGAGTAGTGATTAAGAACTACTAAGCTAGTTCATTCTGTCATGCCTTTCAGCCTCCTGCTTGATCTCATGGACGCTCACTGAATTTTTTCTTCCTTTATTTTCATCTTCTTTTTGCCACAGTAGAAGCTTTATGGATGTCTTACAGAGCTATATTTACCTTTTTTGGCATAACCTTTGTACTGACACGCTGAAGCTTCCCTCCAGGCACTGATTTCAGGTATGAATCATTATGAATGGTCTGAGGAGACAGCCTAACAGTCTTCCCTTTCTCTTTCTTTCCCACCAACTGACCAGCACAAATGGCACTTAAAGAAGCCTAACAAATAATTTCTTTTATGTCATAGTTGCTGTTGTTTACTCTTTGCCAAATGTCAAGTCATGACCTTGGATCATGCCTACCATAGTAACAACAACCTGAATCTGTGGGATAGAAACTTCAGAAAATAAGTCAAATAAATGGAATAAAGATGATACTGGTTTTTTGTGGGTTTTTTTTTTGGTTGGTTGGTTGGTTAGTTGGTTGTTTGGCTTGTTGGTTATTGGTTTTTTGGTTTTTTTTTTGTCTGGCTACTGCATTTACAAGGTCTTTTTTCTTCTATTCCTTCTATATGCTTTTGTTCAATGAGAGTATCTCAGTTCACAATAGCTTCAGTTCTCCCAGGATAACTAGTCTGAAAACATTAATGCAAGCACAGTCCTCTTTTAACAATGCCTATGTAAACTAGGCATTGAGCAGCACATATTGTTCTACTGGTTTAAGGTAAAGTCATCAAGCAAGCAACGAGTTCCACTGTGTCTTGGCTCGTGTAGCAGGTTGTAAAGGAGAGAGGGAGCTGGTGTTGGTGTGTCCTTGGATGGAGATCCCACCAGTTTCCCTGCCAATGCCTGTCAGTTACACCACACCACAGGTGCACAAAAACACAGCCAGTGTCTGGAGGCATTTCAGCATTCAGCGTTGTTAGATCAATCACCAGACCCTTGGAAATATGAAGATTTTATTAAAATACATCAACATACATCTATGCAACTCTGACAAAGAATGTGAAATCTTCTTTCTATCAATGGCACATAATGAATTGAACATACCCAATACAGGTAGATGGAAAAGTAATGAACAACGTGTACATATTTAGGGTGGTCTTGAAGTTTTTCCAATGTAAAAAGGAACTTTCCAGGAATGAACTGTTACTTTTTCTCCTTTGTGAATAGCATATCCAGGCAACAGAATCAGGCACAAATTTCCACCAATTTTGAACAATTCCTACATCAGCTCACTTTGTTCATTTCTCTTCTAAATTTGTGGGCAACATTTCAGTGATTATGAATTTGGGTTTTATTTCTATCTTGTGTTCTGCAGACTGACTTCAAAGAATCACTGCAGCACGCAAGAATGGCTCATGTGTGAAACAAGTGCCTGTGAAATCCTCAGGCAAGAAAATCAAGGTCAGAATTACCGATCCAGCAGGAAATTTTGTTTTGAATAGGTATTTTTTCTCCTACTGCTTTCAAGTTATAAATTCGTTTACAGAATACAAATAAAACACAGTCAGTATAGAAACCAAGTACTTTGTATAACACTTAAAACACAGAAAATTTTGATCTATGTATAAGTTTAAAATTTTCCTGAAAAAAGAAATTATTTTGGCAGTCATAAACATTATGGTTGCCACACCTCAAAAGATGATTTTCATCTTTATCTCAGTGATTCAACTTTAACAAGCTCTAAGAATCAGAAATGGAATGAAAAACTATATTGCCTGCATTCAAGTGCTCCTATACTTTATAGAATAACATTCCATATTTACTTCTCAGTTGAAGGATCATGTTCTCCTTTGATTGAAAGAATATTAACCTCTGCTTATGCCATACAATCTGCCTCAGTTTCTGTGCACAAGGCACAATCTCCTTCACATCATTCCAGACCAAATGCAACAGTTGCTCCATGACAAAACTGCACAAATTAAAGAAACCAAAATAAATTAACCTCATTATGGGGAGCCCAGAACAGGGAAAAGGAACACAGGGCCTCAAGTAAATGTTGTTTGCTGAAGTGAATCATCAAAAGGAAGGTTATGTCATGCATCTGACTTCAGGAAAAAGAGAGGACATAGAAGTCCAACAAAGAAATATCAACATTTGAGACTTTCAAATAAAACAGCAACTTCCTAACTTTCTCCAAAACAGATACATTTCATCACTGTGAACATAAAAAAGATCAGCTCTGCGAATTGGAAAGACTAAAGCACTGCAGCATGGATATTTTGGAGGACTCTCAATTGGTTACTTTCCTTCTGGACACTCTTGCTCCCTTTTCACTGCCAGAGAATATTCATTCCAATGAAATATTAATTTTTGGCCTTTTCCTTTCTTTTCTTAATGATTTTGCTTTAACAAAGTCAGGGGGTTTTTTTCCATTTAGTGGGAAAATCTGTTTTCTACAGCCCCTTGAACCCTCAGGATTGGAGACAAAAAACAAAATCTCTGCTCAGATAGCATGTGGTCCATGATATTTCCCAGTGCACCATATGCACCAACCTTGCCCCATGGAAGTGTGGTGCTTCCAGCTGTGGATGTCCTACCTGTTCCATTACCCCAAGGCGGTGATGATTCAGGATGGCTCATGTTGACCCACAAGTCCTACTTTCCCTCATCTCTCATCACTGTTTAAAAACCCTCAGTTCTGCAGCTTGAAATTAATTTACATCTATGATCATGAAGATTTATAGAAGCAGCTTTCATTCCTTCAGTGAATAATTTTCTCTAACCAAGGACAGAGAGTAATGTCAAGTAATGCTTGCTTAGACCTTCTTCTCCAGAGGGAGAATCTGGACTCATTTTCTGCTAATTTGTAAAGAATGTCTGCAGAAACAGACGCATAGTTCATGGGCATGGGGTTGGCTGGCAAAATAGATGATATTTGAAACTAAGAGAAATAAAATATTTCTTACTTTTTCTGAAGTTTATAAATTAAATTATCAGTTATTCATATTAAATTTAGATAACTCAAAATTTCTGGCTATAAAATAGCATGGTTACGCTGAAAGGGCTAATGAAAACAAATTAAAAATAGAGTGTTTTTCCATCTATAAGAAAATTAAGATATCTGTGCATTTTGTGGTTTAGAGGTGAGAGGCAATTTTGAGGAAGAAGTTTCTTCGAGCCAAAAAGGTTGAATATCTTTTAATTGTGACTGTATGAGGTTAATAACCACAGAACCTGCTTATAAATACTTCTATTTGGCTGAAATATTTCTGCTTTATTTTAAAGTGTGGCACCAATATCTGTTTTATCATCCATAAATACTCCTACAGAGAGAGATATAAAACCAGTGGAGTTAAAGCACATTTACACATGGGCAGCTAAAAAATACAATATATATAAAATATAGTCCTTGATGTTGTGATCTGGGATGAAAAGATGAAACAAACACCCTGTAACTTCAGCTCTGGGTGGTGTAATTAAAGCTGGCAGTACCATCTAGTGGGCAGAGAAAGAATTGAAGAGTACAAATACAAGCAGCCAGAAATCCTGAGAACCTAAGTATTACATGGAGATTGAGGAAGCATAATGACAGTAGATAGCACTTTTAAGATTGTAATATCTATAAATTTTTCACATTAATATAAATTTTTCACATTTTTAACATACATAAAAATATATGTAATGGAATACATCTAGGAAGAACTTTAAAGAATTTGATACAATTATTTTATTACCAGTGATTTATTTCAGCTAAATATGATTGCTCTATAGCTTCTTTCTCATAATTTTAAGCCTTATGTTCTAGTCCTTTAACTCTGTTTTGGACTGTCCCATAAATCCGCATAGACTCATTTAATTTTAGATTAGATTCCTTCCTCTCCTTTTTTTCCAAAATAAACATCATAGTTCCTATTGACTCATTGTTATTTTAATGTAGCTCAAGAAGCACAACAGATTTGAGTTTTCCTTCCAAATTTATACATGAATTTTTTTCTTTTTTTTTGCCTTCTTGTGGTTTAGCTACTTTAGATTGCCTCGCTTTTGAGAGGTTTCCCAGCTACTGGTTGTGTATAATATATTAGTCTTAAGAGCTACTGAATTCTTACAGTATTTGGTACTGTAAAATCAGAAGGCAAAATGCTATTTACAATTCTTTACCTCAATCTTTATGTGACTTTGAGTAATCAAATTTATATATTATTCTTTACTTGCCTGAAAACTGAAGAATCCTTCTTTCTCTTCTGAGAAACCAGAATTAAGTTTTGATAAAAAATCTTCACAAGACAGTTTCCATTTTCAGTGATTTCTGCTTTTTTTCCTCTGTGTATGGTTCAAGCCCAGTCAACAAGCAAGCCCCAGCCCCGAGCCACTTGCTCGGTCACTTTTTTGACCCAAAAGCAGGATCAGGGAGAGAATTGGAAGGGCTGGAGTTAAAAAACTCATGAGTCGAGATCAAGACAGTTTAATAGGGATAGAAAAAGCCAGGCACAAGCAAAATAAGAATTCAATCACTGCTTCCCATGGGCTGGCAGGTGTTCAGCCATCCCCAGGGGAGCAGGGCCCCATCACATGTAAAAGTGACTTGGGAAGACAATTGCCACCTCTACAAATATCCCCCCCTTCCTTCCTCCTTCTTGTGTCCAGCTTTATATACTGAGCATGATGCCATATGGTATAGAATATTCCTTTGGTCAGTTGGGGTCACCTGTCCTGGCTGTCTCCTCCTAACCTCCCATGCACTCACAACTTCCTTGCCAGCGAGACAGCAGGAACAGCAGAAAAGGCCTTGGTTCTGTGTAAGTACTGCTCAGAAATAACAAAAACCTCTCTATACTGTCAATGCTGTGTTCAGCACAAATCCAAAACATAGCCTCACACTAGCCAATGTGAAGAAAAATTAACTCTATCCCAACCAAAACCAGCAAACTTTGTAAAAGACATTTATGTTTACATAGAAGTCACTACATAAAAATAACATTCTTCAACAACTAGAGTGCTAGTAACTGATAACTAGTTCTTCATTTGGGACTGAGTCTCACAAACAAGGATAATCACAGTACTACATGCATGTTTCTGTTTCTGAAGCCAATATTCTTCTCTGATCTTTAATTTGTCTTTCTGATGGTGAGTCACCAAATTGCAGTTATGTCTAGTTATCTCACTGCACAGGATGATTTGCAAGTGAAGAGTATGAGCAAAACTTGCCCCAAGAGTCCTTCCCTGTTTGTCATTGGCCTGAGGAACCTGAGAGGACTAAGTGCTCCTGAGTATCTATAACCAGCTGGGAGTGTCCGAGGATGTCTAAGAGAGGCAAAGTTTCATCAGGTTTATATAAACTTCTTGGGGCAAACACCTGGCTCATGTTCATTGTCATCTGCTCATCTCAGACAGAGCTAGGTCAATTTACAAGGCCCATGTATCCTCCTTTCTGTTCCACACACAGTTGATGCAGTGAGTTATGACTAATGAGCATACAGTTTATACTCCTGGCATTTATGGGACTTTTCTTGACAGTCGTGAAACAGGAGTTAGCTATGAGCATAAGTACAGAGAAGTGACAAGGATAAAAGTAATTTGGAAGGATGCTACTGCAGATGTTACTGAAACAACTGTGAACATCTGTACAACTGCTATCAGATAGTATTTGAATCTGGTGGCACTGGCAAGAAGGCGGCAGATAACTTTTGTCCTACAAACACCTCACAAACTATTCACCTCCATTTGCTGAAACTCAGTTTTAACTTCCAAACTCTGCAGAAATTTAATAAAATACAAAAGCAGCAGATGGTGACTTCCTGTGTTGAAGCACAAAATTTGAGTTAGAGTAGGTTCTACAGGCTTCAACTTTACCTTGATGCTTTTGGAGGGACTAGAAGTAAACCAATAAATACTACTTTAAGCCTCAGAGGTTTCTCCATGTAAAAGGTAATACATATGCTTAGACACAGACTATTTCACGTCTTATATAAATTATCCTACAGTATACATATTCTGGTCATAACCTGCCAGTAGTGTATTCAAGACTTTAAAACTACATTCTTCATGGTTTATTGCTCTGTTTGCTTCAGGGGAGAGCAAGGGTGACATCCAGTGGTGTATTCAGCATTCTGTACAGATGGACTAAGCCTTCAGTGAAGTTAGATCTCACTGAGGCCTTAGAGACATAAAATGTTACCTATTAAATCATGGATCAATATGATACTGCATGGTTTTCCACATGGGTCCCAGCCTACATCTTTTATAAATAATTTCCATTTTTCCATACACCTCAGTTGGGAATTAGGAAGCAAAGAGCATTAGTAAACAATTGGACACTTAAGGATATTCTGTAAACTGGCTTTTGCTCAGATGAAATAAGATAAGGTAATGAAATAATACTAAAAAAGTCCTCTCCAAATTCATCAGCTTCCATGTGGTGGATATTCAAGCCAGAAACGTCACTAATCAATGTTATCTGTGAATGTGTCATTAATATTTGCATGGCTTCCCCTCCCATTTTACAGAAGGGAAATGGTGAGAACTACTCACTATTCCTTCGGTTTCTCCACTTTTCTGCTGGTTTCAAGGATTTCAGTATCAAGGCAGGTATTATGTAGAGTATGAAGAAGACACTATTATTTCAGCTTAAATCACTTAAATTAAATCTTTCAAGCAATGTATTACAGAAGGCTACTGTCTCAGTCATTCCACATTCACAGGGTTGCTAGAACTCAGGCCACTTTACTGACCAGAGTTAGCCAGTCAATATATTTCTGAAACTCATGGCAGCATGTACTCAACATTTAATTTTGGGACCATAAGTAAACACAATGTTTCTCCTGATCCATCTGCCTCTGAGCACTGTATATGTCTCAGGGATAGCCGGCAGCATTCCCATGGCTGTTCAGGCACAGATTACAGCACAGACAAAAGCCACACGTGGTGCCTCATGTGCTCTGCAGGGCATCTCCCATCTGCATGGCAGGCTGGCCTTGGGAATGTGCTCACTGAAGGTCCTCATAAGCCACTGAGGAACTACAGAAGACAGACTGGATATCATACAGGGGAGACAGGTTCTTCAATGTTAAGTGACTTCCAAAAAATAAGGTCTAGGCATAAAATTTTGGGGTTATATTTTGGGGCCTGTCTTTTATGGAAATATAATATAGTCCTGTCCACATTACAACTTTTTAGTGTGTTCTTGTTACTCTCCCTTCAAGCAAAAAAAAAAAAAAAGTAGAAAGTGGCTTTTAAATCTCAAACTGGTTTTGAAGTATTTATAGTGATGTTACATTAGAGAGAGTTGGGGTTTTTTTAAAGTACACAGCTCTGGAAATAAATTAATTACTGGAGCAAAATGGGAGAAAAAAGACTGAAATATACCTGCCCATTCTAACATTTCTGTTTATCTCCCCAGTTCAGTTACATCAGGATAAGAATTTCTATGACAAGTGGACTGACACCATCTATCTTCAAAGTACTTAGAGGTTAATTAATTCATGAAGATTTGACAGATGGTACATTCATTCCCTAATCATCTGGACTGCACTCACTTTATCAAAATGTCTTTTCTGGTCATATGACATCATGATACAACTTCTGGTGTCAGGGTTAACAAAAAAAAAATTAAATAGGGTCTGTAAAACCAAAACTCTAATAAGAAAAGTGATTATGCATGCATCTTCAGGTACCATCTCTGCATGATAAAAAAGTATTATGATTCAGATCAACAAAACTACCTCTGTGTCCAAAACAGCCCTCATCTGAGCAGGTAGGATTCCAATAGAGGGAGGAAGGCCCAGGGAATGAAGTAACATTTTTACTAAACCAGCTGATGCTGTCAGAAGGAGATGAACTCATGAACTCATGACTTTAGACTAAATTCATGTAAAGACTGAGGCACCCTACAAACAGTAGCAGAGAACCCCATGGGCTGAGTGGGGATGTGCCTGCACTATACATGTTCAGTTGTACTATTTGAGTTTCTAGTCTGTGAGAAGGTGTTACTTGGGGCTGAAGGCTGTGAGAAGGTGTTACTTGGGCTGACAGGACATGCCGGCCTCAAGCTGATGAGCTTGAGCACTGACCTTGGTCTATGCCTGTCACGCAGAGCCAAGGTGAAGGAAGGAGTCTGCCTCCTCCTTTTGCACGGTGCTTCCCTGGTTAGTTCTCCTGTGAAGCAGGAGGGACGCTTGGGCTATGCTCCTCTTTGGTGCCTGTGGACACCTGAAGGTGCATCTCAAAGGCCCCAAGGGGCTACTCCAGCAAAAATGATACTCTGAGTTACAAGAGAGAGACAAGGTTCCTGCCTCTGCTCTCTGAGTATTTCACATTTAGTGTTCAATAGACCTTGTGCAGGAGTCAAGCCACCCCCATCCTTGTCCCCAGGCCATAGACGCATGCTTTCTCTGCCCTAATAATTACTTAATTACTGCCGCATGAAAAAGTTTCAACAGATGGTCTGGAGCTGAAAAAATTCTATTCCTGAAGGCCAAGAATTCAACAAAATTTGGACCCCACACTCCAGTGAGCCCTCTAGCAGCTGAGCCTGTGGAGCTGGCAATAAGCCCTGAACCTTTTACTGAATTATGTACTTTGTGGGTGTTTTCCCTCAGTGCCCATCAAGACCGTAGATAAAGGAGCACAGGGGCCTGAGCAGCAGAGGAGCAAGCATTTTAAAGATGTAAGTTTAAGAAATATATGACTGAGGCAGTTCAGAGGTACCTTTATTGATCTAACCGGAAACAGTTAAGGAGCGGGCACATTTGTAGCTTAAATCCAACTGATAATATTTAGGATAACTCTTTCTTACCAATAAATAGGTAAAGCTTGCATCATATCTTATCCTATCATTAGCTTTTTCTCCCACATTCCCCCTAGCCCTCCCCACAGTGTTGCACCTAGTGACTCACAGTCTAGCTGCTCCTTCTCCGAGTCCTGGATCTACAACAATATTCTGCACTGGAGAATGATGTTGTCCTCTGAGGTAATTTTTTCTTTTTCTTTTTTTTTCTTTTTCTTTTTCTTTTTCTTTTTCTTTTTCTTTTTCTTTTTCTTTTTCTTTTTCTTTTTCTTTTTCTTTTTCTTTTTCTTTTTCTTTTTCTTTTTCTACATTAGTATCTGAACAAAGCAGGATGTCAATTAATAGATCCTAAACTGAGAGGATTATGATCAGCTGCTTTGAGCATTTGTATAAATCATGCCAAGGAACCTCACCCAGCCCTTTCCACAAAGAAATGCACAGGCCAGAGATGTGCATATCACATAGCATAGATTGATCTTCAGCAGCAACATGAGAATACCTCAGGAGGGTCTGACAGGACAAACAAGGCTGTGGGAGGGCAGCCCAAGCCGCCAGAATAATACTGTGTGGCAGATCAAACAGCAACATTTATTTTAGGACTGGCTTATATATCCAAAAGAAATTAAATTTGACTTACATGAAATGACAGTAACCATATCAAGAAAGATCAAGAGCCTATCATACATTTTAAGTACATTTTAATTGGGCTGTGATCTGGGGAAAGACAAGAGAGAAGGGCTTGATACAAATTCCTGCTGGAAACACCTGTCAGCATATTCTGTCTCTGTTGGTGTCATCAAAGTTACACAAGATATAAGTGAATGCAACTCACTATCATCTGGAAAGCAGCATGTAACTGCTACCCACTGAATTTATACAATATGTCCAAGGATAAAGCAGATTATTTTTAGTTGACTGTGTGTAGCAAACAGGTCTAGAAACTGAGACTGAAATATGATAATGCAGCATTACCCTGAAAAGAGAAATGCAGTAACTAAAAACAAACATATGGTAAGAAATAAAAAAAAAATTTAGGATTGACTACTCAGAGCAGGAAACCTTGATGTATTCAAAGAAAGGAAGAGTTAAAAAGAAAATAATTTATTAAAATGAGCTTTGTATACTCTGCTTGTATTTTTACAGATCATTAAAGAAGCACTTAGAGTGACTTCGCACCATACCACTTTGAGATTTTCACCTCAAGTAGGATTGCTTTATGTCTATTCTCCAAACCACTTTGTTTCTGACTCCTTACATATGTTCCACCACCCAGTCAGGGATGAAGGTGAGGAATACTGCAAAATTTGTCCAAAGCTCTGCACTTGGGCTGACCAAGGTCAGCTGTACTTTGAGTCAACTCAGAAAGGTGCAGCGTGTGATTTTTCCTGCTGATTTGTTGAAAACAAAACTTTTCAGTCCATGACAGGAAAATGTAGTGTTAAAAGTGTCCCACCTGCCTCTGTAGCAGGTGTGTACGTGGATTCCCCAGCATACTCTGCTACAGCCCTTCCCAGAGCTAAAATACATGGGTGGGACACTTGGCTCCATCAAAGAGATTTCTGCAAATGCCGCTTCCACAAGAGATGTGGAGTTTCACAACCAGTAGAAGAAAAGCACTTTGCTGCAGCGGGAAGGAGGAGGAGCCCCAGCTTCTTTTTTCTGATCTGAGTTGCTTCACAAGCTTGTTCCTGGTAAATGTTGCTCATTGTTTCACTGCGTAACATAAAGTGCAATGTTTGGGGCAGGCCTCCAGGCTGAAGCAGAGCCAGCTACCAAAGCCTGCTTTGTCCTGTTAGGTCTGGCCAGAAGGTGGGGACCAAATGCAGGGCTGTGTCACCTCCTCCCTGGTCCCCATCACCCCATCTCTGGGCTCCTGCAGAAGCCCACTGGTGAAAAGGCCATCGGACACAGCAAGGAGGGACTGCACAAAACAAACACACTGCACTGAAATGCTCATCTTTAAAAAAACTCCTTCCTCTGGAGGCAATTAAAAGAAAGAAAGCTTTCAGGGCCTATTACCAGTTCAAACATTTGTGTTAATAAGAATCTCAGTTTTAGTTGTTGTTTCTGTGCAAAGGACACTTTTCAAATAACCACAATCTATTGAAAGATAAACCATGCTTGTACAACAAAATAAAAGTAAGGACTCGATAAACACTCTAACAATAACAACAATAGAAAAAAGTTGACAGAGGAACTTAAGAATCATTGAAAATTTTCCAAAGGAAGAAAACCAATCTGATAGGGTCCGCCTGAAATACTTAAAATATAAAGCAATCAACTGAGGTGTGCTTTTTCATACTATAGATTTCACTGGCACATCCTTCCACATCCTGCTTAGAGCTACCTGCATAAGTAATGAGTGCATTAATTAGCTAGAGATAAATAATCAGTGATATATATATATATTAATTTTATGTAAATTGTCTATAGCATATAGCTTGACTCCTGTGTCTTTGATCTGCTGATAATCTTCAAGTGCGGATTTCAGCAGGCCAGATATTTTTTATCTCTGCTGGGAGTACTTTTGGCAAGTTTTCCATCAGTAGGAAATGAGCTGGAAAACTCTGGTGAAACTTCAAAGCAACAGCTTAAGGTGATCTTTCATTTCATGAATTTCAGACTGTCTCTGCTGTTTAACAACATACTAGTTCTTTCTCCATAATATACTTCTAAAAATTGTGAAAAGAATGAATTTATAAAAATCATACATGACATATGTGAGAGATCCTGTCACTTTGGAATATAGGGCATTGTTTAAATTATAGAGATATTAAGAGATATTAAAGCCCCAAGTGCTGTCTTTTACTAGTGCATTAATTTGTACAAACAAATGGACTTTAAATCCTTTTATACCGGAGTCTTATTTGCTAGGATGGGAGGTGCATTGGTCATTTGTTTGAACAATTTCTGCCTTAATTTTTCTCACAGTTTTGTTATAAATGTCTATTCTTCTCCATCCCACATTCTATGATACAGAATTTATGAGCTCTAGTAATGCCCTCAGGTATATAACACATGTATTCAATAAATTAGGGACAAAGCAAAGCTGTAACTCACACTAGGAAGAGGGGCAATCTAGCTAAAAATCTGAAGGGCACAAAAGCAATCTTTTCCAGGGCTGAAATTCTAAGGTAAGGAAAGACACAAGTGGATATAATTAGAGGGAGAATGAAAAGAAGTCTCAGTAGCCATCTCTTCAAAAATATTCTAATAGGTCATCTGGACTCAGAGGCAAATGATGTGCAGAGAGCATTTAACTGTGCCTGCTCTTGAAGCAACTGATCCAGTTATTAACTGTCCAGTCATTAACAAGGGCTGTGTAAATGGCTTAACAAGCCAAGCAAGGTCAGGATATATTTGACTTCTTGAACATTATTTGCAATTGCATTTCTCTCACTTTTAGTTTAATCATTATTCTTAAAACAGTCTGCTTTCTTGTCAAAAGTCACTTCACAGCAAAAATGCTACTGAAAGTCACTGAAAAGAAGAAAAAAAAAAAAACACACACCCACAACATTTATATAATTATTGTTCCAATTCTTGGCTAAATACCTACAGAACAAAATGACAGGGTTTGAACTATTTGGTTGCCTTAATGTATAATCCCATCGCAAGAGAAAATTCAAACTAAAAAACTTTAAAAGTAAACAGTTATGCAAAGAAATTGTATCAATATGAACTGTTTCAATGTTTGCTCATTTGGTGATGGTGATCTTGAAGAAAAAACAAGGAGAGGATGCAGCTCTGGGAGACCATTTATTTTTTCAGAGCGCTGGAAGAACATGGGATCTATTGACCTGGAACAGCAGCAAGAACAAAAAAACAAGGCCAATGACAGCGCCTCTGGCAGCAGTTAAAAGCTGATGTTTCAGGGAAGGGGGAGACCAGGAGTCAGCACACACAAGTAAGCTTGCCAGAGCCACAGCACAAACCAGTGACGGGGACACATTTGGGGTTCATCTCAGATGCTGCCTTGCTTTACAGCTGCTTCGGCCGTATGGTACAGCATGGTTTCTCTAACCTGCACTTAATTGTGCACCCTGCTTCTGCCTAGAGTCTGCACACAGAGAAGGGCTTTGCCAAGAGACGAGACTACCTTGTTCTCAGTTCATAAAAGGCTGTATCAAAGCAATAAGAAGCAGAGAGATGAGCAAGGCAGGTTAACTATGCTCTGGTTAAAAGAAACATCGGCAAGGAAGAAAGAATGGGAAGAGACAAATCAGAGCCCCAAGGCAGAATCTGCTGCTGCACCCATCAAGTGAGGAATAGAGCGGGTACCCCACAGACACTACATCAGTAGGTATCTTGTGCAACAGAAAAAATACTGCACTCAAACCAGGAACAGTTCCAAATTTTATTCCTCATGGCTAAAAGACCATTACAGATGGTTCTAGTGAACTGGCAGCAGCACCAAAGAAGTGAAGGACTCCAGACACCATTGGATGTAGAAATCAGGCTGGAGTGTGACCTCAAATATATGGTTGTGGATGGTCAGTAACTTAGACTCACCGACCTGGGGGAGAACTGACACTAAGGGCAGGCTAGTCAGCACCTGGACATGAGTGGTGGTTGGAAAGGGGTGAGATTAGTCCTCATCTTTACATTGACTAACATGACTGAACTGTAAATGCTATTGAACTCATTCCCAGTTCTGAAGGCAGCACACACATCATCACTCTCCCACAAACTCAGAGAATAAGAAGCTGGCCAGATCAGCTGATGTAGCCAGACCTGTTGGCTCTGTATCAGAGATGGGGACTGAATGTGGATGTCTGGATTTCCTTCAAAGAACTGCTTCTGAGAAGCAGATGTAGCACAGACCAGAGGAAATTGGCTTCTATTTCTAGTACCAAAATGAATGCTTCCAAAAGATCAACTTCTTCTTTTAATAAATGCTTATCAGTAATGCTTCCACCATTTGAGGCTGCACATAGGAAGGGACACCCAGTAAGAAAATCCTAAAACTTAGGCCAGTGTGGTCAGAAGCAAATTCAATTACCAACCTCCTCCTAAGCCTGGACTAACAACTTCAAAAAAACCCTACACCATATTCTCTCTCTTCTTCCAATGCCTAGGATACAGCAAATAATATCCCATGGCAAGCTGCAGTGGCTCAGGACTAGGAACAAGAGGGAGGCACTGCCTTGTCAGTTCACCAGGGGTTCCATTAAAATATGTTTGTACAACAAATGCTGTAATTAAGGGTAGGCCAGGTTTACTCATCTCTTACTGCTCAACCAGAACACCAAATAAGCGAGTTTGCCCTCAGATGACTGAAACAAGGCATTTTTGCCTGTGAATATAGTTTGCTATGCCTCCATGACAAAAATAAAATAATAATAGAATGTCATGTTAGTTTAAAAGTTTTATGATGTAGTAATGTTTCTCCAAACTTGAAATCCTTTTAAAGGTGGCTTGGAGAACGAAAATAAAAGCAGCTTCCAGAGAGTTTCACTGGCACATTAGGTTACACATTCTAAGTCCTGGAGATGAAATGTTTTTAGCATTTATGAGAGCTCTGGGCCTCCAGTTCTCATGCTGAGACAGCTATTAATACATGACAGAAAGCATCTGTGATCTACTGCTTGCAGGGTTCAAACCCCAAAGCATCCAGAAAGTCGGTGCATAATCCTTCATTCACATGGCTGATTGACTGCACCACACATAAGTCAACGTGATGTATATGCTCAGATGTGACAGGTCCAAAACATAATGTACTTTACAAATTATTTGATCTTAATTTGAACAAGAGTCTTTTACATGAAAATTTTCTTTTATAAAAAGGCATAGGGCATTGAGAGATAATAATGTCAGCATCAGTCTCCATAAAAAAGACAACATCTATTTTAAGCCTTGCAGATATGAAGTGCACATTAAAAATGGGTTTATGCTATTTTGAATGGGAAAATGATTGCCATCCTAATTTCCCACTAAACCAGACTGGAGCATCCTTATGAACACAGCAGTCTTTTACAGGGAGAATTACAGCCAAGTCTTCTGTTGGAAAATGCCTGGTCCGTTTCTCTGATTTCCAGGCTTCTGTTAGACTCTGAGTGAGTGCACAGGCAAGTCACTGGTGCAGGACCAGGGCCAAGCAGCTGGCCTGAAGTCCGGCTGTAACTCACCTGTCTGAATCATACAGCCTTCATCACATGAATGCTTCTACCCTGCACTTTTTTTTTTTTTTTTTTTAACTGGAAGACTGGATCAAAGCTGTCTAGCTGGCAAGAGAGTTCAGTCACTTCAGTCAGCCTGGAAGTATGTCCGGTTTAAACTTGAATTTCGAGGACATATTTTCATCACTTTGGTCTTCCTGAGTAATGTGATTACTTGTTTTCACCTGATGTGGCATTGGCGCCTGCTATCTAGCAGCTTTTCCCTGTTGGTGCAGTTTCTGCAATTAAGATGTCAAGCTGATAAGCAGGGAGATTATGTAAGTGGTGTCTATGGGAATTCTTACTGGATGAAAATAAAGGGAAAGAAAAAAAGGTGTAAAGATAGTATCTGGCAAAAGTATGCATCTTAAAAGTAGAAAAGCATGTCTCTCTTTGCCAGCTTGTCTCAGAGCACTGCATGGTAGAATACCCCGTGCTCTCCAATGCTTTGTCCAAGGAAAGCTTCAGCAAGGTCTGCAGTGCAGCCTGTGAAGTGACTTGTCACATTCCTGTCGTGGGGATGCATCCCTTCGGTGCCTCTTGCCTTTCTCAGGCAGCTGTTTGCATTGCAGGGGTGGGTTTGCTTCTGTATGAGCTCTGTATCAGGGAGCAGTGACTGCAAGGCTGAGCTGCTGAAAAACTTGTTTTGCTCATCTTCCTGAAGTCACAGTATGGAAACACGGATGTGAAACCTCATGATCTGGAGAATGACTTTCCCAGGGGCTGTCTTTCCTTGCATCTCAGGGGTGCTGACCCTGATTTTCCCAAATGCAGGTAACTCAGCTGGCCTGAATTGTAGGGGGAGGGTGGGGATGCACAATCTTCCTTGACAAGAGACAGCTGATGTGCACAGCCATCACACGCTCAGTTAAGTGCACTGCGCACACTGCAACACCAGTGGAGGGGGATGGGTTTCTGTAACCTCAGCTCACCTAGGAAATCTGTGCATGTTCCCACGTGCTGGAAACGCACGATCTGAAACACATGACAGTACATCTGGGAACAGATCAGAATAGCAATTTCCCTTACTGGCTAGATTAACAATCGTGGAGAACAGACATTCACGTCCCAGGATGTGTTGGGGTTTCACAAGAGAATTGTGGTGGTAGCTTGATAGAAACTGCACCAAAAAAGAAAAAATTAAAAAATAATTATTACAATTAAAAAACCTGCTGGACTTAAAATAGGAAAAACTTATAATTTGGGCTTGGAGTGCTCAGACTGAGAATTGGGGTGCTACTACCCATATGTTCAGTATGGGTTCTGTGTGAGCCAGAGGCCATGACATTTGCAGAGAGAAACGGACATCAAGTCCAAATAGCACATTAGACTATTTTAATGTCCACAGTCATAAATTGCAAAGGGCTGCAACTTGTCCTAGTGACAATCTACGCATCCAGGGCTGTCTGGGTATTTTAGTCTTGCAAATGCCTTTTTTCTCCAAATGGGTTGCTCAGCAGTAGATTATTCAGAGAAAAGTGGCAGACAGGGTCAGGCAACAGCAGAATGAAAAGTGAAAACTTGAAAGATACTAGATGAATATTTATGCAGAGCAATCTTCACTCTCGAATTATGGCGCATAATGGGATCAGCAAAGCTAACGGAATTCACGCTGCGTGAACTTCCTCTGTGAGAACTTAAGTTTAATCGGCACATAAGACTGACAACCCGTGAACACAGAGAAAACGTTCAATGGCATGTAAAAACTTCATTGAAATAATGTTTCTGACTATATCAATGTTCTGGCAATGACAGAATAAACAACATTTTTTTTTCGGGCAGATTTTAAATCCACAGGCCACTTTTATGAAATGGCATTCAAACATTGTCACAGCAGACTTTGTTCTTTTGTTTCATTGCTGATTTGGTATGTCCTACTGGCAACTGAAAAGCATCCATAGGGATTGAGTAATGAGGACAAGGATTTCAGAGCAGCCTGGCACTGACCAACTCTTAAAGGCTGGTGATGACGAGGAGCAGCCAGCCAACGTTCCGCTCTGATATTGCAAGATTTGTCGGGGAATACTTTTCATTGCAAAAACAAATGGTAGTTGGCTGACTTTGAAAAATCTGTCTTATTGAGCAAGATTTTCTACTCGAGGTGTCCAAAACTCAGTGCACATGGGCAGTGCAATCCATCCCTGTGCTGTAGGGTCAGCACAAGAGCTGCAGATCAGTTTACTCCTTTAGGGGGCTGCAGATTTGGTGCACAGATTAGGTTTGCATTTCACACATTCTGTACTTTTTGTGAGCAGGTTACTACAAAGCCCAAGAAGCTCTTACGACCCATCACTATCTACAAATCCCAAAACAGTCGATCACTTGGGGGCTAAGTACTCATATTTAGACAAATAGCTAAACCTTTTATGTTTCTGCAAGGGTCTTTAAAAACTGGCTGAGCAGTTTTTTCCTTGACAATTCTACAGTAAGCTGATGTTTTTGCTGGTTTAAGTCTTAATTTAAAATATCAGAAAAACAGTTTTCCTTACTGCCTTTTAGTATTGTCTTTTCTGATCTAGAGGCCCTTCTTCATCCCTGTACTGAATGCTTCAGCACTTGTCTAATCCTTCTGAATTCAAGCATATATTAAAAAGCTCAATTGAATCCAGAGCTCTGTGAGAAACTGGGAAAGAATGCAGCTCCAGCTATCTAAAATATCTGAACTCTCCAAAACACCCAGTGTATGTATTAGCTAAATGTTTAAGTCTGATCTTTTTTCTTCTCAAATTACACATCTATCATTATCCAAACGTATCAGAAGCACATCAGACATAACTGGCTACCTTATGTGTGAAATTAATTAAATGAGAATATAAAAAATAATCTTTAAAAGATGCAGAGTTTAGCCCATACTAGTAATCCAACCTTTTGCCTTTTGCTGCTAATTCACTCAAGAGGCCAAGTCCTGCCTGAGTCGGAGCCCCCGGTCCTGAGCGGGCACACCAGCCACTCTGCACTAGGGCCACACGCGTATTTTATCCTATTCATTTATTTATTTCACATAATACTTTCCATTAGGAATTTTCTGATTTTCCTTAGAACTGCCTGAGGCGGTGGGGTTCCGGGCCTGGTTTTCCCCCTTTCCCTCCAACCGCAGGACGGTGCAGGGCAGCCGGGGTGTGACGCTGTTTTCCCGCACCCCTGCCCTGGCCCGGGCCTCAGCCGGCGCCGCTCCCCCGCGCCGTGCCCGCGCTCCAGCCGCGTGCCCGAGCGCACACCCACCGCCAAGCGCGTCTGTTTGTGCCGGCTAAAAATAGACGGGAGCGCCTGACAACTGCCTCCTGATTGGCTACCACGGAGGGGGCGACAGCCTATGGGAGCGCGGGGCCGGGAGCGCGGGGTCGGCGGGAATGAGGGCCGGGGAGGATGGGAGCCTCCGGGGAGGGGGCTGCGGGCAGGGGGCTGAGGGAGCCCGCGGGGAGGGGGCTGCGGGCAGGGGGCTGAGGGGGCTGAGGGAGCTGAGGGGGCCCGCGGGGGGGGGGGTGCGATGCCCGCCGGCGATGCCCGCCTGTCCCCGGTGGCAAGCGGAGCCCTCCGTCCCTCGAGCCCTCCCTGCCTCAGTCCCTCCGTCCCGGGCCTGGCCGCCTCCCCCCGGCCTGTGGGGGCCGCTGCCCGCCCGCGCCGGCACGGAGCGCTCCCGGCTGCGGCAGAGCATTGCCTTCATTGCCTTCCTCACTTCTTAACAAAGGCAGTGCGCGGAAGAGTTAACCCCTTTGCGGGAGTGTGTTGCTAGGCTGTTCTCGTGTGTTTTCGTGCACTCTAAAAGACATTTGGTGCACTTTTTTTGTACAAAGTAGTACCTTCAGTAACAGAGTAATAAATCAGGGAAACAACAGGTAGCTGAAAGAACAGAAATTGAATTGAGATGTAATTTTTTTTCCCCCCTTGGAATGAATTACCAAAGAACAGTGTTAAACCAATTGCAGTGGAGAGTCAGAAGAATGTCCTGAAATCTGTGCCATGAATGCATCAAATCTGTTCAATAAATGGATGGAATCAGTAATTTCACTGGAGAGAGGCATCCGCTTTGTACATTGCCGTGGTTATACAGACATAAAGAATAAAATTTCCTAATAAATAAGATTGCAACCGCTTTATAGTCCCAAAAAGTGTGCTGGGGGGACTTGGAAGGCAGAGACAGGAGCTGATGATCAGAGTGCTGTGTCCTAACTTATTCAAGCACTGGATAACGCCTCTGAAACTGTTAAAATACCTCACGGTCTTAAGAAGTGGTTTCATTCTTTCATATCTGCTTCTCCAGAACTACTTTTCTCATGGGTGCCTCACATTCTGAGCATCACAGAGGTGTGAGTCCACACTGTGGCAAAAGTAAAAACTAAAAAAAAAGGATAGTGAAAGACTGTCTTCTGAAGAAAGTTATGTCTTCTGATTTTTCACTGATCTCGTGCCTTGGCTCACACTGATAAAAGAAAGCAAACAGTTTTGTGTTCTGGCCCATTTTAAGTTAAGTGATTTGAAACTTCTAAAAGTCATTATTTTCTATTGCTTTTACATTATGCACAGGTAGCCTTCAGTACATGAGGATTATCTTGTCCGTATGAGCTGTTGGTGTCATCTTGTAATTTACATACTAATTGCTCACAATCTTTAGCAGTAGAAAAGTTAAATGTCCACAATTCAAAGGATTTCTTAATTATAAAAGGAAAGTACTTCATGGCAAAGAGTGTAGCCAGTAATTATCTACTGCTAAGTGTCAAAACACGTGTAAAATAAATGTTAACTGCTGAGAGCAGAAGGAAGTTGATTTCTTCTGTGGCAGTTTGAGGCTTCTAGCATGAAAGAGAAAATAATTGTTCACATATTCTGTTAGTTTCAAATGTGACAGTATTTTCTGTGTGGTGATGGCACTCAGGAGAAACAGTATAAGAACTCTGGAGCTGAAAATTCAGAGGTGTGCTAAGTTATACACAGAGGGACCATTGTCCTCATGAGTTCTGAGCGCTTTTGAGGGCTTGTATCACAGCTTGCAGCTGGTGGGACTTTTTGTTTGTGCACACACTCACTCTTCCTGTCAATGGGCAGCAGCAGAAATTTGGTGGGTTTTAACATGTCCCACCACCTGATCATAGCCTCTCCTGTGTCATCCCCTCACAAAGCCCGAATGAAAGGGTTTTCACCCTTTTTAGCAAGCTAAACATTCATGTTTCTCTTAGATTTAACCAGAGGATTTCTCATGAAAGTCATAAATGTGAAACTTCTTTAAATTTGCCCTTTTGCTGTATAAAAGAGTCCAGCTGGTTTTGGTTTTGCTGTGTGCAGCTGCAGATACTTCCAAAGTTTAGAAAAGCATAATAACTTGGAGATATGTGCCTAAAAAAGTTTTTGCGGGCATCTAATATGACATTTGCACACTTTTTGTTCCACAGCTTGAATATCTATCAAAACACTAGAAAAAACTTCATGTATTAGTCCTTTATTGAGAACATTTTCAGCTTTTGTTGTTTTTTGTACATTGGCTTAGTACTGCTAACTTTCTGTTTTCAGATTTATCTTACCCATATTTTAAATTTTCTTCTTAATCTTTTTCGTATATTTTGTTTTCAGTACTATTTCTTGTTATTTCATGTATATCTTCAGTCTCTTACCTTTTATAACTTCTGAATAGTTATTTTATGGTGACGTGTCTTGCTGCATATGTGCTGTTAATGTAAATGTGGTATTTTGTGTTGATTAAGGTATAAGGTTCTTGAGGGCATCTGTTCAGGTTTGCATGTATAATTTCTTTTCCTACAATGTTTTACTTAGGCTTTTTCTGAAATGTCTGTATTATATTTTCTTTACCTTTCTGTACAGTGAATCCATCTGGGCTGCTTTTCTGAGAGCTCTAATTATCATGCTGTTTCTAAGACAATTACATAATTAAGTGGTTTTCATTTTCATTCTGAATTTGGTAATTATAACAAAAACAGTGAAAAGTGCATCAGCTGAATATGAAGAAACTCAATCAGTAAAAAAAATGTTCCTAGAAGAGGAACACATTTGAGAACACTAATAACCAATAAATGAAATTGAAATTAAAAAGAAATAGAAAGAATTAAGCTTTCTGGACTCTTTGAGACTGTTGCTTTAAATTATAAGCTTTTTGTACCTTTGATGATTGCAAAAATGTGATGCTCCAATGAAAATTTATAAATAAAATTGTAGTAGTTAAACGTTTCCCCAAGTATGGTAGAACAGAGTGCTGAAAGCGCAGCTGTTTTATTGTTTCATAATTTTCCATATTTAATATTTTAAAGATATATTCTTGTTTTGCTCTCCCTACTTCTAGCACTGCGTCAGTCACGTGTGTGTACTTTTCATGTTTTATTGAAACAGATGGCATATCTCCTCTTTCAAGGCTTAGGCAAGGGGAGCGTAGGAAATAGGGTAGGATTAAATTATTTTGAAACAAGAAGACATCTTTCTGATATCCTATTTCTCATACACCTGTTAGTCTTTCAAGCAAGCAGTGACAGTAAACACTCAGAAACAGGGAGTGTGTTTTGGTTGTGGTGTTCTGAGAACCCTGCCCTGTTCTTCAGCATTCAGTTCCTATGACTACGTGTTTTGCAAAACAAAAGTCTTAAAGTTAGCTGCTGAGCTTGACAGAGCTCAACACTAATACTCCTACCAGCCACAAAGGGAGCAGATTTGGCATTTTTTCTAGCTCTATTAGAAAACGTCTCCCCTAAATCCACCAAAGTCACCCAAGGCTCAGTGCTTTTGAGAATCAGGTCATCTCTTAAAGCATATAAACATGAGTTCAGAAGCCTAATTTTCAGCTTTTCATTGTGAAGATGTTGGACAAGCTGAATTTGTACATAAATACTACAAAGTCAGGCTTTCTAGAATTTAATATTTGAAATGCTGTGAGTAAAATGCATCTTTCTGGCCTCTGGATTCTGTATTTATCATACAAAAATGTATGAAACGTTATCTGGCGACCATGCAGTGCCGGGCTTGTGAGTGGAACAGCAGTGGCATGTCTGGAAGTCCAGATGAAAGAATCGCTTAAAGCAGTTAGAGTTCCTGATTCAGTCAGAAGTTTCACATATGGTTATGATGCACATCCATGGGTGTTCAGGAAAGTATTTGTGCTCTTTGATTAATTTCCATTGGATCCTTCAGGAATGTCTGTTCAAATGTGTGCCTGAGATACTCACATTTCTATCAGAGTAGTGGCTATGAGTATTTTTAATTTTAACATCTACTTTAATACTTACTAAATGAATACCATAGTTGCATGAAATGTACAAGATGTTTATTTGGGGGCTCAGTCCTAACCGACTGCTGGTAAAACAGATTTCCCAGAGCATGGGGAATTCTCTGTTTGTGTTAGCATGTTTGTGCAAACAGCATAGAACTTGATCACAGAGGAAACCTGGTCAGGCAATCATTTAAAATTATACTCTTTCCTCATGTAAACATCAGTCGTAGAATTGAGACCTTCAGGATGTGTTTTGAAGTATATTTTGAGAATGCTGTGATTCTAAAGCTATAATTCGCTTCCAGATTTATGGTAAAAAAAGTTAAAAATGAAGTGCCTGCAATTTAGCATTTAAATCAATCTCTGAGTTATAGTGAAACTCAGAGTGAAACCTATCCTGGTAATCATGAGTGTCTAACTTCTTCATGTGACCAGGGGAAGGATTAAATGGGTCAGGGTTTTCATTTAGTAAAACAAATCCTGTTTTCCCAGAGGTTTATAGGGACCTTCTTGGTGCATACTGGATTATTTTGAGACGCAAAGCATCAGAAATTTGAGCTGGCATAATGAAATGTGTGCAGTTCAGAGCTGTGCATCTCTTAACTCCACGGCTGTCACATGGCTGTGATATGTGGCCCATAGCTAGTCTGTGGTGTTCTGTTAAACAACAAGAGCAGTACTGTTTTCAGTTTCAAGGCAGGGGAGCAATTCACGAGAAACTTTAACACATTCACAGATATTTGGCTCCTGAACCTGGGAAGTTGGTTTGAAGGACTAAGTTCTTGTGTGATTTTTTGGGGGGGCCTAAACATGCATGTGCCAGGTTACATTTCATATCAGAAATTTAATAACTACAGTCAAATGTTTCTCTTGTTTTCCCATAGATACATTTTACAGTTGTATCATAGTTTTTCTGGTAAAGCACACTTCAGATATCAGATTTTTATTCAACATTCACAAGCCCACATTTGTCACTCAGCTTTCAGTGAGCAGGCACTGCTGGCAGAGTGCCAAAAAGGTGTCAGTACAAATTCACATTTGAGAAGATAGAAGATCGCATGGGCATGCTAATATTCATTATTGATCAGAACTTTGTCTCCACAAATTCAGGTCATTATTTTCACTGGAGTCAGGAGTCATACTGCTTTGATGAAGAAGTAACTTGGACCTTATCCAGCTATTGATATTTCTGAAGTGGTGATCTGGCTCTAAATCTGACCGCAATGATGCATTGCCTCACCACACAGATCTTATTACATGTGCCTGTCATTAGTAATGCTTCTGACTTCAACTTTTGAATGCCTTGAACACAGAGCCTAGTGGTTTTTGTTCTAATAGGTTCTGTGTGTAAGGCAGTCCTTTTACTCTTGTATAGTGTTTCCAGTGGATTGCTTACTGCTGACAATCATGCAAAAAAGTTGCTGGATGTGCGAAATGTGCTGCTTGGGAGAACTGTGCAGTACCAGAATACTTTCGTATATACAGGTAATCTACACTGGTTTTCACCACAAGTTCTAAATCTAGTATTAAGTTCAAAATGACATCTCGTTTTCTTAAAAAATTTAATTTCTCATATTCATAAATGTCTCTCTATTACTCAGCAGTATTACGGGCTACTAAAAATTTTTACTGCAGCACAGAGGATTCCAAAGTCCATGGTCCAAAGTTGCTCTTTTCTTTGCTAGAGCTTTTATGAGTTGATGGAAATGTCAGTGAGGTACAAAATGAGTAATGAAGCCTGGATTTGGTCTGGTGTTTTTGGCTGCCGGTGACTCTACCTGCTTTGGTTCATGCTGTGTGACAACGCCTGTACCACAGCAGCAATACCTGGGTTCCTGTAGAGCTCTGGCAGAGCAGCCACTGCAAATCCACCCGCACCTGCACTGTCAGGCCGAAATGCAACCCAAGCAAGGCCAAAGTGATGTTTCTTGGAGAGCAGAGGTGGCCTGAAAGCCAGGGTTCCCTTTTTCATGCACATGCACTACCATCAGTTCAGTGCTTGTCTTGCTTAACCAGCCTAGAAAATCAGATGCCAGGTGATGCTCCTTTTGCAGTGCTGAGCAATGTTTTAAGTAAAAGCTTGATGACTGGACTACGTATGTTTGTCCCTTCCGGTGAAATTTTTCGGATCCTGGCTTTACAGATGTCTGTTCTAGGTCGAAGCCATCTCATTTTAGAGTACATGTCTGTGTATATTGTGTGCTATATGCAAGGGTGCTGTTGTAGATGTCAGTGTTTACCATTGTAGATACTCATATTGATAATTTGAA
The DNA here is from genome assembly GCA_013396875.1 of Vireo altiloquus. Taxonomy (NCBI): domain Eukaryota; kingdom Metazoa; phylum Chordata; class Aves; order Passeriformes; family Vireonidae; genus Vireo; species Vireo altiloquus. Next base: position 61,372 of record VZRF01015760.1, read on the forward strand.
TGCCATATTTGAAACGAATGCAAAATATGACTGCATTCCACTTTGTATGTTACTTAACCATGAGTACTTTCTTTTTTATTATTATTCCCATTAATCTCTTTGTGGTGAACAAGCCTGTTCAGGAGTTTGGTTTTCAAGCTCATTAGTAACAAGAGGAGTACATAGGATTCTAAAACTAATTCTGTCTTAACACTTGTCCAACTTAACTTACTTTCAGGGATGTTGTCAAAACCTCTTGACAATTCCTGATTTTGGAAGAAATCTTTTTGATGTCATATTAATTCCACTTGGGATACATGTGATAATAAGCAAAGGACATTTGTTAGTGTTTCATTATTTAAGGTTATATCCAGGCTTTCTACTATGCATGCACCTCAAGATTTTTGTGTATTTTTCATTTGTCTATATGATTTCAGGCTCTTATGCCATTTGCCCTGTGTTCATGCATTTTTCATAAGTCAACTAACAGAGTCATTGCTGCAAATATAGTAATTTTTACTTTTTATTTGTCATGAGCAACAAAAGCCCCAAACATAATTCTAGCTTTATATAGCTTCCTAAATACATTTTATGCATAGTATGGATTCAATGAGTGCTTTGGACTGGTTGAAAAAAACTTCTCATTTGTTTTTCTTTCATTATTTTAAATAAAGGTAAATTAATACAATTTAAAACTTTCCACTAAAAATTTTCATTAATCATTACTTGGGTGCATAATAACAGGAATCCCCCAAATTTGGCTTTATTTTTGTTTAAAAGTATTGAAATATTATTTAGTTGAAACCTCAAGCAAACCAAATCATCACAGTGCCTTGCCACCTTGAGTCTTGTACTTCGCCCACCCCAGAAATTAGAATATGGAAAAATAAAAAATCTAATACCAATGAGATAAAACCAGCACAATGCAAAAGAAGATAATTACATTACTCAGCTGTCACAAGGGCAACATAAAAAAATGAAGTGACTCATCTCCCTTCACAGGCACAGCCTGCTTAAACATACATATATAATTATTTATTTGTATGGTTTTGATTTTTTAGCCAAATGTCTCTACTTTATAATGTGGTTTAACCACTTGGGGATTTTTTTTCAAAGAGTTAATTTATAGTTTTATCATTGAACCACAAAAAAACTGTTCTGGGCTCCAATGTAATTAAGTCGCATGCAAGTGCTGTATATCATTAAATCTTACTCTGTATGAGTGCATGAGTTCAAAGACAGCTCTCCTGCAAAGATAAGATACAATATGCAGTGATCAAGGGCTGCTTTCTAGTGAAGTCATATTCCTTACCAAACAAGTGTATCAGGCAAGACGTAAACATCAAAACATTTTCATGTTGCATTGTAATTTTGACTTTGGACGTAAGTGAACAGTTGATTTAGACAATTTCTTAAAAGAAATATTATATTTATAATTCATAAGTGTATTTTTGAGAGTTTGACCTATGATGTTCTAAGCAAAATCTATGCAAATTGCAATATGCAAAAATGTTGTACAGAAAGAACACTGATATGGAATCTTTGAATAATAATTGCCATTGATTTAAAAAATTTGACAAAATATGATACTCCCACTAGGTGGAGAGTCTGAAATAAGAAAGAAAGGTTTTCAGAGTTGGAGATACGCTTTTGTAGAGAACTTTTATGCAATCCTCAAGCTGAACAAAGTGTAACAGTTTTGCGTTATAGAACTTAAGGCTGAGCAAATGGCATTCATGCTAATTTAGCTTTTTTTCTTTTTTTAACTGGAAATTATTCCCGGTTTTTGGACAGTGTGTTAGTGGTTCAAGTTTGCTGAAGTTACTTGTATGAATTTGAATTTTTGAATTTTCAGACAGTGGGTTATTTACAAATTGTTCCCTTTGACTGTTTTCCCTGCTCTATTGGTTCATTCTATTGAATCTAATTAATCAGCGTAAATTCCAATATGTGCAATGACTACCAGAGCAAATGAGAGGAACCCTTTTGCTTCTCTGAATGGCATCAGGAGGTGCTTTGGCAAATCAGACTGCATTGGCACACTCCCGCATTTTTGTCAAAACAAAAATGAGGAAAAAAGATAAATCTAGTAAAAACAGATCTTTTTCTGGTATTAGTGTGAAACCCAGAAAGCTACTGTTAAAATAGGAAACTTCCTCAGCTCTGTGAAAGTCAAACCATTGCAGATAGCAAGATTACAGAGTGAAAGTAACTGTAAACAAAAAACTTGCTGACTGCTGTCATTTTTTGTCAATCTCAGCAAATATCTATTCACAGACAAGCATCATGTAGTGACCCACTTCCTAGAACTGATTTTCCCTTCTTTTATTTTTTGCAAATCTTTTGAAAAATTAGTTCAAAGGGAATAAAAAAGGGTGACACTATGATTGAACTATCTGTAATCTAACTTGGCTGAGGAAATGTGGTTATTTGGTATGAGTTCCCTCCCGAGTTAAGGAAAGACAACAAGCACTGTCAAAAATTAGTTCAGCCGGTGCAATAACAGGTCTGTGGGAGAGGTCCTTTGAGGTTAGGAGTTTGTTTGTGCAAACTAGACAAGCAAGATGAGCTTACTTAGATGTAGATCCTCAATATGGATATGAGATGGTGCCAATGCCAAAAGAGATTGGGAAACTCTCATGGGTTCAGTACAGACCCACTGATGCAGTCGGAGCAGCTGTGGGAAGAGCCTGAGGAGCTGGAGCTGACTCAGCTGGGAGCAGAGGTGACTTTGCGTAGGCTTATGAGGCAGCCATCAAGAAGATGGAATCAGACTCTTCACAGGGAGGTAACATCCACAGGCTGAAACAATAGGAACTGAGGTGAAATATAGGAGAAATCTTTTCACACTAAGAACAGTCAAGCAGTCCCTTTCAATCTGAATTGTGATCCTGTTTTACTGTAAGATGTTACTGTCCAGGCCAAATATACTGTTGGGTCAGTTGTTGGATCTCCACTGCTGTCTTCTATCTTATGAAGTCATTAAAATGTTAAAAAAGAAAGTCACAGTGCTGTAAAAACCGTTTACACAGTGCATTGTTGGAAGATACTCTGTAGCAATCTGTATGGTTGAGAGCTGTTTATTGTAAGCTCATTTCGCCTAATTACGAAGGTGTGACATTACAACATCCTTTTTTTCCCCCTATATTTGGTGTATTTAAATTAACATTTGAGCAATATTCACCAGATTTCACTGTGACTTTTATGAGCTTTCTAATAAAAATACTGAGTTTTTGCCTGATCACGTTTTAGTCTTTACACCTGCAGTACCATTATTCCCTCACAGGCAAGCAGACGCAGCTGTTTGAACACAGGTATCTTGGCATGTCTTGTTCTTTTCTGCTTTTCTTAGAGATTTTTCTCGGAGTTCCCGTTCCCATATTAATCTCTGTTCAATATTGCTAAGATAATGAGTTTACCACCAACCCTGAAGTAGGTCACAAATAAAGCCAAGCTCTTGTTGCCTCTGTGAATCATATCCATCTTAAAAAAAATAATTCTAAACCCAGAATACTTTGTTCCTCACAGTACAGAACTTAACCCATCATTGCTAAAAAAAATAAAGTTAGTAGGTTAGAAATTTATCCAGAGACCTAAACCTGTTGGGGTTTTTTTCCAGCTGGTTAAATATGCTGTCTTATTTTTATGGTTTCCCCTGAGTTTCCACTATGTGCAGTTTAGCATACAAAGATACTAAAAACAAAAGTTGCAAATCTCGGACTTCAACAGAAGTCCCTCTGAAGATCATAATCAAAGTGACAGCTTAGCCATGAGTAGTCCATTCCCTCTTTTGGAAATATGAGATTCTGAGGAGAGGTACAGTGCACTCCAGCAGGATGAGCTTCACTTTCTGACAGCTGTATGGCTGATACAACCTGGGAAAAAAAAGATATTAAAAAAATCTTAAGGTTTAATTCCACGTTTCCTTTCAGACAAAATGCAGCTCAAGTCTTGCTTAATGGGTGGTGGGGTGGTAGGGGACACAGGAGGAAGACCTTCTTGCATAATTTTTTCAAAGACCTGTGATGCCTGGGTTCTAGTACAACATAGTGGATGATGGATCACCTGGGGAGGGGAGGCTGAGTCCCGAGTCTATGAATAAACCTTTATATTACACATGGCAATTAGAAGTTTTACTTGCAGATTTTCTGTTGGCTCTCTTATAGTTTCCTTGTCTACTTTTATAGGAATACTTTCAGGAAAGGAGTGGAGTCTGGCAGTGTGTTTTTTGAGACCCTTAAAAGTTCTCTAAAATGTTTGAAAATCATATTCTGGCTATTTCAGAAAACTAAAAAGTCAGGACAACCTGCTTGGTGGATTTTACCGATACCAGTTCTTGATTTGATTGTCTTAATTTCTAATCAATGCAAACATGTTCCCATCATAAATGATCTGTGATAATTTCACACTATACAGTCATTATGAAGAAAGACTCCAAAATAGTTAAATTCTTTTTTTTCATAATGGCTCAGAAACTGCATTTTCCATAGTCCGTTCTCCTTTCAGTCCCTCCCTGGGAACTATTGTGTTCACAGAATCATTTGCATGCTTTACATGGAACAAGGCTCTTCGGAAAGCTGCCTGTGTTAAATCTGCAGGGGTTTGTTTTGCTTTGTGAGGAAGACACAGAAAAAGACATTTGGAGTAGAAGGTGGAGTTTACTGACTCTGTACGCAATACCAAAAGCAAAATACAGACTCAAACCATGCTTTCCCTTACCTTTTATATCCTCTGTGTATTTCCCAGTACTATCTGGTTTTTTGACCAATTTCAGTCTTTTATTTCTCATTGCTGCTATTACTGGGAGTTATCTGGGGCTTGCTGTAGCACCAGAGTGCAACTGCAGTTTTAGGAAAGACTCCTTCAATAAAGCAACAAATGAAAGGTGACCTTAAGCCTAAAGGAATGCATCTGGTGAAGTGCTCACTCCTGAATTAATATTTTGGAGGGCATACTATTGATGCTATCACTGCCTCTAGGCTCAACATTTGCTGCTTTTTTTCTCATTTTGGGGATTATCATCTGAAGGGCTCTTTGGGACACATGCTCCTTAACATGAGTGACGAAGGTCAGAAATCTACCTCTGCTACGCCTCTTCTCTGTGATGCAGTAGAGGTTTTTTCACAGAGCACGAGTCATGCAAAGTTAGTAGAGGAGAGTTTCTTGATGGCTGCTGGTCTCTGCTATCCTCCAAAGACGTGTCTGAAGGCAGCCTGACTGGATGTACCCTGTCAGGTCCCAGAGCTAACCTTTGAGATGGTGTACAGGGCAGCTGGAGTCTCTGAAGCCCTGTGGGGCTGTCAGTAGGCAGAGGGGTGGTAGATGGATGTCAGAAGTAATCGGTGCTGGGGCTTTTTCTGAAAACTGATCCATAGCTGAGAGGGTGTAAGCCCTCACTTCTGGCAGAGAAAACACTTCTCTGTCTCACCAAAAAAAAAAAAAAAAAAGGAACAAAAAAGTACTTTGAGATAATGGATCACGTTTCTCTCTCATCTGTGTTACCCTTTTCCAGGGAAGGGCAGAGTCCATGATTATGCATCATCCTGATTTTGAGAGGAATGAGGAATGCCTCTTGAATGTACTGATGTGCATGGTGAGGAAGAGTGATACAGAACACTAAGAAATAGGCTTAGAAATATAAATTATAGCTCTAAGCTAAGACTAGAACTCAGATTCTAATTTAATACTTAAAACTAATTAGATAAGGGGTTGTTTTAATACTTTCTGTTTTACTGAAAGAGAATATTATGTTTGGTAGCACTGGGCTTTAGAAGTTAGGATTTGCAAAACGAATTGCAAGAGAACATAGAAGTTTTAAAAAAGCAAGTTTAAAGAAATAATTGCCACTTTCAATACACATTTTTAAAGACAACCTGTAGCTAAGAAATAAAAAGGCATTTGAATCAGATGACAAAAATTTCCTTTTTGATTAGAGTTTCCTCTGGTGTCATTGCACCACCTATGATTTTTCATTGTATTCCTAAAACCTCTTTAGTTACCTTTCTGTAGTGATGAATTGGAGGGCATGGTATTGCCTTTACATCTGTCTTGTTCTTCAAATCTGTTAAAATGACCTGTTCCAAAGTCCAATTTAATGTCTATAGGTTTCTGAAAAAAAAAAAAGAGAAACAACTAGGGAGGCAAAAAACCCACCCACCAGCCTCAATTTAAATAAGAATTACTATATGGGACAGCATGAATGCACTATTCAGTCAGGAAATTCAAGGGAAGAAGGATGACAGAGAATGAAAAAGGAATGGGCTAGTGTGTGATGTCCATGTGTATTACATATGGAAGGTTTTCCTAGCATAACCAACACTTATTTTTCAGACAGCCAAGTGCTTGACATTACAAAATGTGCAATTCGGCATTTGGAATTAGCCAGGCATACTGACTTTTCTTATGCTGGATGTCTGCTACAGTCTGGGGGTTTTCTTTGTCTCCAAATGGTATAGCTGGTTTTGTAAAGGTTGTTCTTTTGGCCTACTGTTTAAAAATCCATCCATGCTTGAGCGTGCTATAAACCAGGTAAAATTGTTTACTTGAGCCCTGCCAGACATTAAAGTACCAGAGTAAGGAGGGAGGGCATGGGGGGGAGGGAAAGGGGTGAAATGAGTATCTGTTGTTCTCTATTATACATGTGGGAAGAAAGCCATTCAAGGTGTGGGCCAATGGCACAGAGATGTGATCTAAATAATTGGGGCAAAGAAGATGAGATAGAGAAAATGAGACTAGACATTGTTGCTGCAGCAAAGAATTGCTAATTTTGAATGCTGGCACTTGCTGAGAAGGGAAAGACAGGTGATTAGGAAGGAAAGCCAAATGATACTGGGAATTGGTGATGAAGAGAAACAGATATCACACAGATCAGCACTTGGTGGAAAACAAATGTTTAAAATTGTTAAAGTAATGCCTGATCCCGTGGAATTGTGGTGTCACATATTTTCTTAACCCTTGTGAGCTTTAAATTATACTGTTAATGGTCTTTTAAGGGCAGTTAAATAGATGTAGCCTCTCCACACATGGCACTTTAAAAGAGCTATGTTTTGTGAGGTTTTACTCATATGTACGTGAATTGTGTCCTATATGTCCACTTCCATCATCTGAGCTTAAAACCTGGAGTGATATTCTCTCCCATATTACACAGCTGAGAGTAAAGAAAATATTCTTAAGTGTTGGCAGTGTCAAGAGCACTACAGAAAAGTGCTTTAACAAAACCACTTCTTTATTCCAGTGTGCCTTTCTGTAGAAAACTGGTATTCTCTCCAAAATTTTAATATAATGGAAGAACACTATAAAATAATTAAATCATTAGCAGTACATTTTGAAAAGAAACCTAACTGATTTAAAAAGAAGGAGAAAAGAAATATCATAGCAGCCTTTTAATGATCTCAAATAAAATACAGTGACTAACTAAAGATGTCACGAACTTTTCTGGCTACAGAAATCCATAAGAAGCTCAGAAACAGTTGATGTAATTTGTTTAGTTTATTCATGTTAATAAAGACTTCATTTGTTTCACTATTAAGAATTTTTTAATTGGCTCAAATATGCCATTTGTTTTGACTTTGTTTCACATGCTTAACTGCCAAAGGGTGTCTCAAAATTCTACTCTTTCAGAGAGGAAAGAAGTCCTTGGGAATAAATTCTCAGTTCTTCCAGTGGCAGTATTTGAAAAATCTGGGTACAATGGCACAGGAAAGTTAAAAACCCAAGGCCTCACTATGCTTCTTTCACCCGAATTCAGTCATCTTGTCATATCTGAGGAGGGATTCCTGAATTCACGGTATCAAAAAAAGGTCATTTTAAGAAACTCTAGCTTATTGGTGTACTTTCAGATAGCATCTTCTGAAAAATAGCTTTAATCCATTTGTATAGCGCTTTATCCTTGAAATAAAGAGCTGAAGAATAAGTAATCCATTTCTGTACAAAAAAACTTTGATGTTCCCACAGCTTTCTCACAATGCTCAATCACTTTAATCTTTTGCCACTGATTCTTTATATTTATTTCAGAGTTTAATTCCAATATTGCTGCAGTCTACAGAATTCACCAATAAAATCCTTCTTTAAAAAAGCACATTTTCCTGTGCTGGGTACTCACAGCCTTGAATATCCCCTGCGGTCTCCAGGTGGACCCATTATTGAACTCCTTCCACTGAATTTCCAAAGTTCTTCTGATGAACTTTGGGCCTTTTCTAGCCCAAACCTTGAACAGCTTCTTACAAAACCACTGGTGACCAAGTGGTTAGCAAACACAGGGCTAGCAAACTCTGCCTGGTTTATGATAATGGCCTTACTAGTGTTTATTTTTGTTGGTGACATCACTGATAAAGAGTTTCTACTTGTTTTAAAACAGGTACAAGGCCCCTTTTGTAAATTAATCCACATTTTCCGCCTAAGTCTCCTGTGCAGCTCTCTGGTGGTCGTGTCAGGCAGGAATCATCTGCAGGCCCCATTTTCAGCTCTGCTGCAGGATTCCTGATGCCTCTCAGTTGAGCCCTTTACGTTGTTTAATGATCACATTTTTATGTGGACAGTGGAAAGGCTAATTTATCTTTCCCCTTGTGTCTTATACTGAGGGCTCATTGTAGCAGGGAACATTTGTAGAAGATGTCTGAGATCACTTATTGTAAATCTCACGGATTTTATCTCTGGTCTCTATTGTGGTTTTCTCCTATTTAGGGATAGAATTGTCATCTTTAGCCTTTTTTGAATCCAAATGCGATGTGCTGAGGTCAGAAGTGCTAGATGTCATAATTGCTAAGAAAATACTTCCAGATAGCCAGTGGTTCAGTCACTGTGAGGTAAAAGTACAGCATATCCCATCCTTCTCTTTGCAGGGATCAATATGTCTGTACTTCCTTGACCCAGTGACATTTTTTTTGCTTTTTCATATTAAGCCTGGAGTGTAAGAAATATGAGGAATATCTCTCCTAGAGTTGAAAGGTCTTGTAGGCATTCAGAGACAAAAATCATACTATTCACAGCAGCCTTGGTGCTTGTTATTGTGAGAAGAACGAACACTTGTTAGTGTGAGGAGAAAATCCAAATCATTCCAGCTACCAACACTAATCCAAGAAAATAAGAGAAAAACAATGTTGTGTATTAATCTTTTTAACTGCAAACTGCTTTCTCAGCAATCAGAGCTGTACAGTGATGCAAATCAGATGCTTACGTAATGCTTTATGCAAGGACGGTGACAAGAGCTGCAGCAATTAAAATACTTTTGCTTTGTTCAGGCTGTGTTGTCCTTTAACTAAAACCCACTGAAAAATTGTCTGCTTGAAACTGATAATTCTAAAGTGACCAAAGAGTCAAACACATCTCTGTACTCTGCTGACTTTTCACCTCATTCTTTTTTGTTGGGTTTTTTGTTTTGTTTTGGTTTCCTCCCGAGGTGCTTCATGGAGCACACCAAGAAGAACATCCCGTTTTTGATGCCCCCTCTTCGGACAGCTCTCTCATACAGGATGCACATGCATGCGTTGTGCAGGGTGGCACATGGCTAAGATTAGGCTGTGGTCTTTAGCTGGCATACTGATGAAAAGGCAGCTCCTAATCTAAGGCATGTGCTCCTGCATCTCCGCACATCCTGACTTAATACAAATTATAGCATCTATGTCTGGCTGTGCAGCCTCTTTTTCAACAGAGCCATGTCAGGAATCGATTAGAATCTAATCTTGATTCTTCCAGTTAGTATCAAAATAAGCGTGTGTACACTAAACGCATCTAGTGCTGGTTTAAATCTCTAAAGAGATTTTTTTTTCCACTTATTTGTTTTCCTCCTCCATTATCCCTTTGCAAAGATCTAGTCTCTGGCAGATGAGCCAAAGAGCACATCAAATATTAAAGACTTGTTGAAAATCAATTTATTTAGAACCGATAAATGTGTTATCCTAATAGAAACTGTATTTGAAGAATTTTGTGTGCCTGTATCCACTACATTGTAAAAATGTAGTATGAACTTTTTACATTTCAGATATTCAGTGGTATTGATGACAGAGATGGTGGAACTACTGTAACCAACCAATTAGAGATATAAAGATATATCCTAGTAACCCTTTTTTCATTGCTAGATGACATGCATAAGCATCAAAGCTGTCTCAATCAGCCTTAATCATTTTGAACTGATTATTTTGTCCATGATTCTTGTCTTAATCTTACCATAGTATAAGATAAGGCAAGCAACATTTAATGCAGAGTGAATTCAGTCAAAGTTAGTCACAAATTGAAATAAAAGCTTGTTTGAAGCTTCGTGGTAATAGCAGAAACAAAACAGAATATATTGAGTTTGGGGAATAAACACAGAATATTTTTATACTAAACAGTGTGTTTATAAGGATATTAATATATAGAATTTTTTTAAGTACCTGTAGCAGATTCCTTTCCAATAAAATATTTTTACAGCAATATGAAATTACTGTCCATATAGTATAGCTAAGGCCAAATTGTGAGCAGGGCAGGATGTGAGATGGTAAAGAAGAAATTGTATCAGGAATTGGGATGATCTCCTTTTCCTTACTCCATATTTCTCCTGGAGTCACCAAAAGCAAGAATGCAGAGCTCTTTTGCTGCAAAGAGTGATGAACAAAGCACCAATAGCTGCACCAACCCAGGAAAGGAAACAGGTGAAAGACAAAAGAGAAAACAATGGTTGAAAAAGTACTGGATATATTTGTCCAAAAGTTTATACTATCCATATGTCAGTGGTACAGTATTGTGAATATTTGCATCACACTTAGAGATTTTGACTGACATCATGCTGTGTTGGCTATTTTAAAACCACATAGATAGGGGAATTTGTATCAAAAATACCCTGAGCATTTGAGACAAAGAGGGTTTGGTAGAAAAGTAGGTGTCTAACATACCTTAGATTCTGGATTTGATTGTGGTACTGACCTGGTTTAGATTGTGGTCTGACTGCTGGCCAGAAACAATATATTTTAAATGTCTATTTATATGTGAAATGGTTCACCCTTTGTCAGAATTCTGATCAGTGGCAGAGCCAGGAATAGATCCAGGTTACCTGGGAAACTAGTTTGTTTCCTCATCCTGAGGTTAACTTATTATATATAATGTCATCATAAATTAGCTGAATGAAATCCTCTCCTACCTCTCTTCATTTTAGATATTTGGTGGCATTAATTGTATTTCCACATTATCTGACTTCCCATAGTTATTAACACTCTGACCAGATAATTTGATCTCTTCTCCACATGAGATCTCTGTGTAAAATAATGAAAAAAAAACTAATAAGAAATGGCAAGTAAAAAAACTTGGTAACAACTGTTGTATCTTACGTCAAATGCGTCCTCTAACTCATAATGCCATAAATAAAAATAAATTGTTAATGAGAATTACATTATGTTTTTCAAACCCACTGCTATTATAGGTGAAAATTATATGGAAGACAGTGAAAAACTAAAGAAGTAAAGATATTCCAACCTTTTCTGAGCTTCTGCTACAATCACACATTCAATCTAATTGGTAGACTTTAATGTAGCATTTGTCTCCCTTTACTAAAATATGAAAAATAGATTTGCTTTCTTATGTGAAATATATTCAACAGTGAGATGCATCTTAACATAAGGTTTGTGTAGCTGTTCTTTTTGGTATGCTATTGCTCAGCCCATGTCTACTTGGAATATACTGGAAAATGAGTTAAAAAAAAAAGGTTTTGTATTCATGTCTGAAAATGGGAGGTAATTAAGTATCAAGAGCATGGCAAAATATGCCATTTCTGCATTATTTTGCAAGGCTGCTTTTTTTCTGGTGGGGGAAAAAGAGGTTAGACTGAGAGGAGCCCAGCCTCAAAAACTGGAGCATAGCTCTGCTGCCTTACAGAGCCAGACAAGATAAAACACATCTTGAGCTCCTGCTTCAGAAACAAGAAAGGGTATTTTGGACACTGATTGGCATCAACATTAAGTCCTGTCTCTGTAGTCACTTATTCCAACTGGGTATCTCAGATGGAGCTTAGATGTGGCCAGGAGAGATGTAATAATTTAAGATTTTGACCATTGGTTATAAGCATTTTTCCTGTACCACTTTTACTTCCTGTTTGGAAAATCAACATGCAATATTTTGCTTAAGACAAATTTCACATTGCCAAGTGAAAGATTTTGCTTTTAACTCTGTCTGCTTCAGCGTTTGATTTTGTGAGTCAGGGGGTTACTGTACATGCTGGAATCCAGGAAGATGTTTTTCACTGATTTCTGGAATGATTCTTCATGAGCTTATTTGTTTGCACATGAAATCATGTCACATATGCAGTTGTCATGACACTGATATAACATGGATTGGAAAGAGGTTTCCCCTTAATTTTCAGGGAGATTTTGACCCTCAATAGGATTAATTTTATTTCTAGTTTCCTCAAAGCTTCAAGAATTTCATAAAATGGATTCTATTTTTTAATGTGCTCCTCTGTTCTTATTACTGCCTCTGTCCCTAGGATGAGTCTATAATGAGAGTCACTACGGTTGTGCTGTTGCTGTAACTCATTATCCACAGACGGAAATGAGAACTGACCATGGCACGAGATTAATCCATTCTTATTCTGGCATCTTTAACTTAACATGAATGGAAGACAGCAGCATGTTTGCTTGTTCAGGCTGTGATAGGAATGAGAAATGGGACAAGGAGGCTCAGTTTCCCTCTAGGGATATGCTTTGAAATGTTTAAAGTCATGAAAATCTCAACCAATGGGTGATTTATGTAAATTTTTCTAATTGACCATCTTTTAAACCTAAATATTAACCAGGGGAAAAACTAAATACACTTTGCTCTACATCTTGATCCTACAAGAAACTGGCAAACTGCTTGTGAAAACAGCAAAGGTGACAGCATACAGAAAAGATACCCAGCACATGGGAGTCATTCACATAAAATACATAAAGCTTTCCATTCTCCAGCGTAATGCTGGTGTTATTTATGGTAAGAATTGTCAAAGCTGGATTGAAAGAGTTTGTTGTGTGAACTTGGTCCAATGTGTGAACATAATTGTAAGGATTTTTGTATCTCTGCACCATCTCCGGATCATGACATTCCAGTCTGAAAATTTCCCTGAGAGGCCACACCTTTGGGAAAAAATTATATTGCAAATTTATAGTTGCTGCTACTTCTAAAGTGTTGTCCTAGATTTCTTGTTCCTTGGCTGTCATCATGGCATATGCCAATATTTGGTGACAGTCCAATCCACATAGCTCAGCTCTGTTCCCTTCCCATGCTGCACGTTTCTGTGGTGTTCTTTCAAGAGCGTTACATAAAATGAGCTGATAGAAAGACATATGATAATAAGCATACATGCCTCAGGCTTCGTGGTTGTAAAATGTCATGCTTACACAGAGAGCATTGTTTGTTTGAAGTCAGCAGTCTCAATAACCCAAACAATAAGCCCTAGTTTCAACTCCCAGCCAAGCTCTTCTCTGCTGAAATGCACAGTACCCCATCTCACACCCAGGCTGCCATTTACCCCACAGGCATTATTTCAGCACATATTTTTCATAATATAAAGTTTCCAGCCCAAAACCAAAGCCATTTTGTGACTCAAGGGCACAATTATTTCATTACTTTGTTCTTGGTTTAAGTACCCTTGAAGTACCATGTCTCTCTTGCTCTGGATCGAGAGAGCGCAGTAGGTGTTGTGTTCTGCCATGCAGAAAGGAACTGTGAGACTCTGGAGTAGCCACATTCCCAGAACTGCAGAGGCTGAAAGACAGGAGAACCTTAGAAATGGTTGTGGGAGGAGTGAATTGTGTGGAATAATTTTGGTAAAGGACTTGTGCACAGCATATTCTCACATATGGAAGGGGGGAGGAAGGAAAAAGTAGAAATCAAGCAATCAAGCTCCTTTGTTTCTTCACCCTTCCTATTTTCAGCATAAAATACAGCCAGCAGTAAAAAAGACAGGTGAGGAAAAGTGCACTTTTGTGCTGCTTTATACTCTGAATTCCAGTCCATGTGTGGGACTGTCTCTCCCCTGCTTGCGCTGGTAACTGTTTCCCTTGAGTCAGAAGTCAGCTACAGTTTCAAAAGTTTTGGTGGAAAAGGTTCTCATAACTGCACTGATATGGGTTTCAGGACATTTTTGGCACTCCAACCTCTAATTCTAGTAACTGTAAAGAGGCATATGACAATTAAAACATTAGCAGAATAATCTCAGCCACAGATGATGTTTAGTGTGGTTTCAAACCAAGTTTTGGGCAAAGGTACTATTCTTATTTAGTAAGAGCTGGTTTTATTCTCCCTGTAATTTGGACATTGACTGGAGCTTTTTTCATTTGCATATTATAGATGTTAAATAAATATAATTCATATTATCAATTTTGGCAACCTTGATCTTGGCTTATGTTTGAAGGTAATTTGTAGTTTCTTCATTTTCATAATTAAGTTTTAATTCTGTTAACTACTAGAGGAAATACTTAGCTGTGTTGGGTTTGGATTTTTGTTTTTTTCTTTAATTTTATTAAGCTGCAAATTGAATCAATCTCCTTCTCTCTAAGAAAATTAGAAAAGCAGGAAAAAAAACCTCTTCTCATACTCAGATGGATTCTACAATGAGAGAAGCAGTTATGGGGCTGCCCATGGTGCTCCTTGGGGACATGGTAGCTGGTCACTTAAATCATGGATGACCTCTTTCTTGGGAGACCTTCACAGCTATGTTTTAGGAGCACGTCTGCCTGCGTTGTGTTTTCATGTCTTTGCCTGTTTTGGCAAGCCTCTCAGTTTCTTGTTTCTGTTTCGTATCTCTAGTACAAGTTTTCCCTCTTAGTAGCTTCTTTTCAGTGTTGAGTGTAACAGACAATCTTGTAAAGCTTTTGCCATTTTCAAGCAAAATGAAATTAAGCAGGTGATAGGAAACCCTGTGCCAAAGCAATTTCCCTGGGCAATAGTGAGTGGCACTGTGACCGACTTTCCTCCTAACCCACTGGGCATGCTGTAATTGCTCCTGTTGCATAGTCTGCATCTTTCAGCATGTTCTCTCCTTATTTTCTCTGAAAGACAGTTATTTACCTCTTTTATTCCTGTCTTGATCTTGACCTCTTTTTCTGGACCATGATTGAAGCCGAGCCACATTTAGTGATGCAGTAATTTTTCGACACTCTTTTTTTCATTAGAAATCATGGTCTTGGTTCTTCTGTTTGCTGAGTGTCATTGCCATTTCTGTCTTCTTTTTCCTGACATTTTGTCTTTTTCACTTATATTATCACTGGAAGTTCCAGACAATTCTGCGATTTCTGTGTAGTTGTGTGGGTCTTTAAATATCCAGTTTGAATGGGACCCTTCCAAACTGAACTTAGAATTTAATGCTCATTTTTTAATGCTGTTGAGTTTGGCTTTTTGCACATAGGTAAACATAGCAAGAGACATTGCCTGCCCAAGATGCAAACAGTACAAGCAGGTGTATAGAGCAGATGAAACTCAGAAGCAAATAAGCAAAGGAAGTAGGTCACTCCATTGCAAAAAATAATATAATTTATTCTTTTATTTTTCTATTTTGAGATATTTCCAATTAAGACCTTCTTTGGTCTTAAAATGTTTGGAGTCTGTGTCAGGGAATCTGAATTGTAGGATAGAAAACACTTTGGAATGTAAAGATCATTCAAATTTCTGCCATAGCCATGTATGGCTGAGAAGTGGTCTTCTGTTGCCACCAAGACGCTTTAAATGGCAAAGTAGTTGAGCGAGCTGTTATTATGAAAATAAAAAGCTTCTCCAGGCTGGGCAATCAGAAATACTGCTTCCAAGCTACTGGAGAAGCTGTTCCTCTTTATAAATGGGTATGTCCTATTGAATAAAACCAAAAGCCAAGGCAACATGGTAGCCAGACAGTGATGGAGCCCAGAGCAGCTGCCTGCAGAAGAAGCCAAGAGAAGACTTGTGCTCTGCCAGCCCCCGGTGGTTTGTGGCCCAAGAGCTTTCTGTGTCTTTGTATTCCCTTGACTTGCCACTGCCAGCTAAGTGGCCAGATGTTAATGGGATGCAGAGCAGCCCAGAGAGTAGGGAATGCTGAGGGACAGCGCACCTCATTCCTCTGCCATCAGCAAGAGATGAATGTACTCGCTCTGTTTGGGGGTGGCAGGTGACTTCAGAGTCTCTTCTTGAGCTCAGTGTTTTATGAGCATATCAGAACACTGACGCAGTGCCCTATTCATCAGAAAGTGAAAATAAACAGTAATTGGGAGGTCATGTGTTTAACGCACATTATGGTTCACCATCTTTTGAAAAGCTATTTCTTTGATCGCTCAGTCGCCAGCAGATAAAATGTTAATTTGTTATTTCCAGAAGAGTACTGAGGAAGAGTTATTTAAAAATAACTAAATCAACACAAAGCTGGGCTGATATTGAATCTTTCCGTAAAATATAAACCTAATTCTTCTATCTGATAGGGGGACCAAAGCTTGGCTGTGTGTCACAGCTCACTGGGTGTGACATTCTGAAAACAGCATCCGCTCCACTTCTGGCAGTCATTTTTAAAAAACAATTTGCACTTTGTCTCTGAGGCACCAAGAGATCACACATCAGCCAACACAGTCAAGTGTCTAGAGTGAATCAATAGCTGGCCTACCTCCCAAGGTCTGTCACCTAGTTTTATTACTGCTGACAGTGGAGCCACCAGTTAAAAGGCAGCGTGAGATGATCAATTTGTAGATAACACTAGATTTCTCACACTAGCTGAGCCTACTGGGGCACAGTTTCCTTTAGAGTAATGATATATCAAAGAACTTCCAACATAAACTTGCAAAGAAGTTTTCCAGTTTTATCTGCCACATGAAGGCCCATGAATGCTTTCTTAAATAGCAGGATAAAAGACAGCAACAATAAGAGTAACAAAACCGATAGGTATATACAAGAAGCAGTGTTTCAAAAAAACATTTTTTTTAGCAACCAGAGGCAAAACCCCAACATAAACACATAATTTGGGTATAAGGTATGTGGTAGCAGAATACAGTATCACATTTTCCATCCTCTTTAGGGAAGGCCACACATACTGTCTGTGGATGGGAAGCAGCTGGGAAGTAATCTTTATCAGCCTGACGCATATAGTAGCAATCTTCAGAGTAAGCTATATATTGCAAATTACACTACTTGAACTGCCAAGTGGAAAGATGTTTAATGGGAAGAGTTCAATAATGAAAGGATTTTAAGATAAAAATAAAAGCTCCATCTTAGCTCGTTATTCTCTGATATGGGAACGTAAATACTTGTTAAGGACAGTTGAAGACTACCCCTACTTATAAAACTGTAGTGCAGTGGCCGTATGTGGTCCTGTTGAAAGTGGCACTAAATCCTATGTCATGTCTCTGCATCATCTTCCATCGCCTCCCCTGAGTGTGCAATTCTGCCAGAACTTCTGTTATTTCAACCATTTTTCCATAATTTACTGCATCTCATAACTCTCTATGACTTGTATTCATCTTTGTTTCCCACTTTTTCTCTAGGTCTCACGATCCGTTCGCTTCTAAAGATTTAAAATTATTCCGGAGTTCTAATCCTGAGCATTAGTGGGGAAAGAAATTTCTGTCAAATGTTAGTACAAACTCATTCAGTCTCCTTGTTGGCCATGACTTGAGAATTCATTTTAGTCCCACAAGTTTTAGATGGATGAATGGTGTAGGTGTGAATTAACAGCACTTTAGTGTTGACTGTTAGGAATCAGATGAAGAATGTTCAGCCAGGATAAATTTAAAAATAGGTCCTACAAAATCACTCAGCTTTTTAATAGTACCTTGGACAATGGCGCTATATTTTCAAGAGACTTCATAGTTTGATGAGAGTCATTTCAAGTTCAAGGAGAAAGATGTCTGCATTATAGTGCAGCTGCTTTTCCTAAATATGGAAATTTGAAGGATCTAAGGTTAAAGTGTCTGTCACTCTTCAATCCACAAGCCCATTAGTTGTTTATCTTACCCTGGCCTTAGCAAGAATGGCTTTAAAATAATACTTGCAAACACAGGAATAGAGAGTGTCTGTGACTGCAGTTGGCAGAGCCTTTGGATGATTTGTCAAAGAGGGATAGAGGCAAGCTTTGCACCCTGCCTGTGGTATTACCCTAAATTGGACAATCTGAAGGGTATGAGGAATAGAGATGGGATGTTTGTGAAAGGCAGGGAGAGAGCTTGGGAGCATCTCACTCCAGTACTTACAGACATCTCAATATTCAATGGAAAGGATGTGGTCATCCTTTGTGTTTCTAATTTTTGCACAGTATGTTTACGTTCCCTTCTTCTTTCCCCTATAATTCTTGCATTACCTGTCTTCTGCCTTCCATCCAGTTAGCCTTGGATTTGACAGGAAATATCTGGTGATATCTGAATATGAGTCAGAATCCATCCAAAAACACAGTTTATGTACCATATTGATAGCCTTGGGCTTTTGCAGAATTCTTACTACTCACTGTATAGAACCAATTTTAAAGCACAGTATTGCTTTAAAAGAATTTTAGATCTAAAATCTGTGCCATCCTTCTTACTGAAGGGCAGGTGAGAGGTTTGCTCATTTCCTAGTGAAAATTCATTTTTACTGGTTGACTTGACAATTTGAAAAAGAAAATAATTTAAAATAGCTATAGTGAAGATAATTATGCAGTTTAATTTCAGGAACAGGTTCTCAGCATTACACAGAGTATTGTTTAAATGCTATGGATGACAATGATTAAGGCAAATAATTGATATCCTCTTTAGAGTTTTACATCTGTAGCCCTGTATTCTCCTCAGATACTGTCAGGTGCATACTAATGAGGAATTGCTAATAATTGGTGGGGGTTTTGGGTATATGGAGCTGTGAAGGCAGGACTAGGTAAAGGAAATATTTTTTTGAGCACACTATATCATATGTTTTATTTTACATAAACTGTAATTTCCTGGGAAACACTGGGTACCTGTTTATAATTTTTCATCACTTTGATGAATGGTCAGGTTCACAGCATTTGGCATTTTTGTAATACTCAACCAGTCCTTCCTTACTTGGTACCCAACCTTTTCATGTAGACACACTTTTATATACATATATGTTCGCACTAGAAATGCACATAGATATTTAAACTCTTTACCATATGTTCTAAGATTACAAGATGACTTCACATGCAGTAAACTTTCTGAAATTTCTGAGTTTAAAATGGATAAGTTTTCTTTCAACAATGTGTCTTTGCTGCTGTTATGCTTGTATAAAACCAATGCAGTGGTAAGCTTAAGGTAAATGTACTGCTGAACACCATCAAGGTCTTCCACCCTAAAAACCTTGAACAACACTAGGCTCTACAAGAGGGTCAAAATTGTACAGTTATTTACAGTTGTGAAGATGACAATGATTTCAAATAGAAATTTCACTGTGCAAGTATTAGTGCAATGTGCTCTTCTAGAACAGAATAATTAGAAATAACTTCAGAGCTGTTTTAAACCCATTCTAAATATCTTCTGGATGCCCTCAAGAGTGAAAGAGCAGAAACTGGGCAGGAATTCATGCATTGCAGATAAATTATAAAACCCAAAGACATGGCTTAGTTGGTAATTCAGTCTAACCTATCAGAAGCTGCCTTTAGTTTTTCGCATGCAGTCTCCAAGCAATCAAATTTGCTGATGCCTACAAGAAACTTGGAGTCATTCTGTGCCCTCAGAATGGGGCACATCCATCTCAAAGGGAAATTAGTACTTGTGCAGAGGCCACAAATGAAAACTTTGCAAAATGTTCTGTGGAGTTCAATCTGGGCAATAACCTGTGAGAGAAAGAAATTTAAATAGCACTGAAAAGATCTCTGGTGCTGAATTCACTTTTCGATTAACTCTGCAGAATCATAGTCACTACAAAAAGAGTACTTTCTAACTACCTCTTACAATGCTCTTGGTATTTTTTTGAAGGATACAATTTTATTGGTGGGTCTAAGATTACACAAATGCCCAAAGATACCCTAGATTCTTATCCTAGAAGCATGAAACCTGTGGTCAATGCATTTGGAGCAAAGAGCTTCATTCCACAATACACCGAAAAATATCTCTGTGGCTGGGGATGTTAGAATTCATCACACAGCCCTTGAAGGATGTCTGTAAGAAGTATAGAGTCCCCTTAGCAACAAGGAAAGAGAAAGACATGATTTCTCTCATCCCCAAGTAGATAGGTCAGATTAATAATTCCCTAGGAGTACATATTTCTCTCAATTTTCTATAAAATTAACTCATAAAGGAGGCATTTTTTAAGAGACTTATCTATCTGGATCATAGATACTGAAACTTTTGTGAGGTCAATCTCACCCAGACTGTCTTGGCATGCTGGCATATCACATAGCCTCAGTAAAACTTGTAAATATATTCAAGAGGAGTTTTGGGATAGCAGCACTATGCTGAGGTACTAAGTTAATAAAGTCGTTAACAGCCTTATGAATGCAATTAATTAATGATTACCTTGAAATTAATAGCCTAAATATATTCCAACTCACTGTATAGCCTAAAACATTAATTGAAAGGTCAAGATTCTTGTTTTCAGTTACTTTCTCATATGAGAACACTGGGGAATGAGGAAAATTAACAATATTTTTTGGTGTCAGTGTTGATGAAATGGGAAACTGAAAAATGGAGAAGTAGCGAAAAATGACACCTCAGCCTTCATAATCTTTGCCCTGTGTTTGAATTCACTGTGATTTGGTAAAAAAAATATTTAGAAGTGTTAAGAAAAAGTATAGAGAACAACAGTCTTTGACTACAAAACTGGTTTTTTTTTCCATTTATATTTGTAAGGTCTATTTTTGCAGGTAAAATTACTACAAGGTGTCTGTTCTTTGGAGTTCTCTCTGTACAAGTGTGCAAATTCGGTCTGTACCTTTGACAGGAACATCACCAGCCTTTTAAATTTTGATTCTTGGATTTAATCTTTTAATGTTGAATCACCATGCTGCCAAGAAAAGACAAATCCAAGGTGAAAAAATAAGCCAGAAGGCCTTGCCTAAAGTGGTCTTTTCACTAAAGTAAAACAAAAGTGACACTGCCCCCCACTTTCAAACCTTCATGAATTACAGCCACAAGTTTGACTTTCCTGACTCAGCTTGGCTTAATTTTGCATCCTCATATTTCCTTAAGCTTTATATAGTTTGATTTCCTTTCTGCTGTCAAGAGGGAGAGAGAAAGAATCATGTTTCTACATAAATTCTTTTCTCGATTCTGTAATGTGAGATTTGTTTAATAAATTACATAAACAGATACTCAAACAATACCTTGCCCACAGTTTTTTGGCCTGAAGCACTGACAGTACTGCTTTCTTTTGATATTTCTCTGTGAAAAATGTTAGACTTTTAGTTGCACAGAACGGCACATGTGTAGTAATTCCACTGGTAACAGAACAGTTTATTTTTTGGTTTGATACCTCAAGATCTCGTTGAGACTTCCAGTTCTGTGAGGACCCGAGCTATGTCTTGCCCCTTGTGCATGTCTGCTCTGCTGTCCTGCCCCCGCTGGCACTGGTAGCCAGCCCAGGAGGGAGCCAGGGCACAGCCCTGCTCACCTCTGAGAGATCAGCCTGGCCAGTGACTGGGATCACCAGGACATCAGGGTTGTGGTGTAGAGCACATCTTACCCATCGTCTAGATTTTGCCTGATCCTTTTGCCTTAGGGGTGTAAATTTTGGTTTGGATCACACTGTAGATCTCTGCATAGAGGATACAGAGCGACAGAGGATGCTCTTCTTTTGTGTGAGATGGTGGTTACCGAAGGCTAGAATTCAACTGTGCAGTGGGAACAGGTAACAGGCTACAATGAATCTCATACCTCTCAGAGATTTCTTTTTTTTGGTTGTAAACAATATATCAGACAGTGGTGAGTAAAATTAGTGGCCTGTAAATCCCACAATATAAATCAGTCGTGGGAAGCGGTAAAACATATGGTTGGAAACCTCAGTATTTCATCTGAGGTAATTGAATTAGTTCATAAATAAAAGAAAGATGTGTGACCCTTATTGACTTTTTCCTTTCTGAATATAATGGCTACAGAAGGGAAGAAAAGAGGAGAGGACAGCAGAGAGGGAGAGAAAGAGGGAGAGGAAAGAGGAAAGGGAAGAGGGAGGGGGAAGAGGGAGAGGTTTTTTGCAGAGTCAGAGTGGGAGCACCTCACAACACCTCACAAGGAGCACCTCACAAGGGCAGCCGCAGGGAACAAGACACTTATGAGCTAAATAGACTATGGGCAGTTTAAGAATCTGATCACAAGTTTGCTCTGCTGAATGTTTAACAAGGTAGCCCCAACTTAAAGCCACAACCGATCTGGTTTTAGGTAATCATCAGTAGTGAATTCACCCTGTTTTAATTACAGCATACTTAATTAGCTCATACTGGTTGTGTCTGTGCTGCAAAGTGGGTACACCTTGAGCTGTGCCCTGCTGTTCTGTTTGCTGATTGAAATCTCCTGGAGTATATCAAAGTCCCGTGGGCATCCAAATTTCCTGCTAGAGGACACTGGGATACATGGGGATACACTGCAGCTGGAATTCACAAAAGGAATTCAATCACAGAGATCCACACATTGCCCCATGGCATAAGCCCAGCTACAGTGTCACGTGAAATAATTTTCACAATTCCTTTGCTCCTTCTTCCAACATTTTAGATACAATCTATATATCACATGTGTACAATCAGTAATAAGAAGAGAAACTTAAAATGATGCAATTATTTTTGGAAGCCACTCCATTCTGCAACCAGAGTTTGGAGAAATATGCATGTTTGTGGGTGTATTCAAAATATAATATGGTCAGACCACTTGTAAGTTAAGTTGGTATGACAACCTATCCTGATGGAAATAGTCTGTAATCTGCATTACCTTTTGTTAAAAGAAAATACAGACAATTCATTCCTGTAATACAAGTAATTTTCTTACTACCAGGCTGAATTTGAGTGGAGAATCCCATTTTCCTCCTACTAATAGATGTTCTCTGCATTCCAACCTGTGGTGTATTGGGGGCTTTTCTCCTATTTTGCTTATTGTCACAAATGTTGTGTCTTACAGAATCATTCATCCTCAGAATGTCATCTGCCCTCTTTCCCACAGTCACACGTCTCTGCTAAATTGCCCACAGCAAAGCACCCCATCCGCCTTCTTTGACGCAAGTGCCGTAAGCAACCTTCTCACGCAGGGTGGAACACAAACACTTGCTGCCAGTGGAAGGATTTTTATACTACCTAACTGTTGTGATCCGGTTTAAACCCAGAAGACCAAAGAAAACTAAGTCTCTGTGCATAAACCGGAAAGCACTTAGAAGGTTCAAAATATTCCCAAAAATGAGATTAAAACCAAAGGAGGTTAAATGTTGATGCCAAAATAATTGATGTATTTTATTTATTAGTAAAGAGGCAAAGAGAAGGAAAGAGAAAAGATAGAAAGACATAGAGAAAGGAGAGTGCATGAGGGGTGGGGGGACAGGGAGAAGTGGGGGAGCACATCACCCACTCAGGGGTTCCAGTGATGTCTCGGTCCTCGCCTCTATATGCTCTGCTGGTGCTGAGTGTCCCCCCTCTGAGGGCCTTTGCTGGGTCTGTGGCACCATCTCTGGAGCTCTGTGCAGGGCTGGGGAGCCCTCTGAGGGCCTTTGCTGGGTCTGTGGCACCATCTCTGGAGCTCTGTGCAGGGCTGGGGACCCCTCTGAGGGCCTTTGCTGGGCCTTTGTGTCACCCCCTGTGCTGCGGATCAGCTTCTCCCCCGGGTGAGGCCCCTCAGCCTGGCCCCTCTGCACAGGGGAGGGTGGGCAGTCACTGCGCCTCCGACCCCACACCCAAAGCCTCTCTCCCCCACCCTTTGGTGCCAGGGTCTGTGCCAGCCTGGCAGTGATAGCCCTGGGGCTGTGGCCTCCACCTTGGGGGTGTTAAGCTTACAGTTTTTGAATGTCCCCAGCCCTGAGTTGTTATTTTATCTTATCTTCTTCAGCGAGCAGGTCCAGGGCCTCTCAGAGCCCCATTCAGAGTGAGGTAGTCTTCTCCACAGCTTTGGTAATACAGTTTTAAAAGTCTGTCATGAAAATGTTTAAGTCATAAACTATAATATTTCATTCCCTGACCTTAACCTCTAACAGTAATTATTTCCTTTAGCTGATGCTAAATAGGTGACTTCAGCCAGGCAGACACTCAACTCAATTGCCCAAAGCAGTTACCGCCTTGAGATCTTAGATACATTTCTCATACACTAAAACATCTGTGTCCAGTCTTGTAGAGTGGCACAAAGATTAATCTAAACAAATCTGTGAGGCTTTTGAGGAAGACTTGATTTTGATTGAATTGCTGGTTTCTGCTGTTAAACAAGATCTCCTTTTTTAGCACCTGGCTAAAATGCTCTCAGGTAAAATCCTTCAAGAATCCCATAGCTTATACTTAACAAGATTTAATTATTTTACAACTTATCTCCTTCCCATTAGTGCTCCCCTTGCACTTGCCACATCCAAAGGAGCAATCCAAGTGCTGAATTATGAAAAATAATTCCATACTTCCATAATTCCCATAAATATGGGTAATAACACACAAGGTCAAAAAACAGGCAAGAGTAATTTGCAACAACTAAATTGCTTGATGTAATACTTTGGCTTGATAGTCTTTAAGGGGAGGCTTTACATAAGTCAAAGGTCTTTGGAGTAATATGCAAATCAAAATCCTACTACTATCCTAAATCCTTTTAATCCGGTCGTTAATCTCAATAATGACCTAGTTTTTAGAACCTTTACTGTGTTCAGCTACTTAATCACATTACCTAGTTTGCCCTTTGCAAACTTTTAGAGGAGAAATAAATGTACATAAATAGCATCCTGCTATAATGTAGCTGAAGCTCTCCTGAACAAGTGCACTTTTATAGCAGAAAATGCTATAACACCTGCAGAAGTTTCAGGTAGCCTCTCTGTTTAACCATAATTCTTAGATTTTTAGCATTTTGCATAAAACAATGGAAGAAAGAGGTGGATACCAGATTCTTATACTTACCTGACAGTTGTTAGAGAAACATCAAAATGAAAAATGAGAAGCCATTATACACTCTGGATCTTTTTTCTCCAGTTGCTGTGCATTGTATGATCACTGACATTCCTGGTGTACCGTTAAAATAAATAATGGAGAAAATCACTGGATTCATGTGAGTTTTGAAATTGTGGAAGAAGAAAATTATCAACCATGAAAATACACTCAATAACTTTTTTACAGATTGCTCTTACAGAGAGTATGAACTGGTTTAGATTTAATGTAAGTCACGATTAATGTCAGAATTCCTCAAAAAGGGAAGGCACAGACTGGCTAAACCATGGCATGTGCAGTACCCAAATACTCTCCAATCCCAAACACATTGAAGCCTGAAGTTCACGTAAAGCAATTTCATGGCTGGTAAATAGGTTCTGTGCTTTGTGTCTGGGGAAGCATGTCAGAAGAGTTTTACACAACAGTATAATGCACTTCCTGTGTAATTCCACCAAGATAATCACATACCTACCTGATTTTCAAATATTTATCAGATAGGTTAAGCACACTTTCAGGTGATCTTGTAGAACAAGATTTGGTTTAATTCAATTTGATTCTGTTTTTATTTTATTTCAATTTATTTTACTTTATTTTTGAAAGAATGTTATTATACCAATCATATTTTAAAAAACCCTAGCTTTTTTATCTCTGATCTTTCATAGCCATCCTGCACTTGACTTGAAGTTAAATAGCGTTTTTAGCAGTTATGCCTCGGAGAGAATACCAGAGAGTAAAAAAGGAACTGCCCTCCCATGAAGTGAGTATAAAACCAGACAGTAATGTATGCGCTCTCCATAAGGAGCCACGAAGGCTAAAAGCATTTGCTAGTTCTCTGAAGCCTAAAAGAGCATGACAGATACAATGCATGCTCTAGTAACTAGATACAACAACTCTGAATTGAGTTTATCATTACTGTGAGTTTCATTTTTCAAACCAGAAAAAGTAAAAGCCAAAAATAGCAATAACAATACAGAAATGAACACTACTTTTGAGGATCTGAAAGGTGTGAGGAAACCAAGCATCCGCTACTGAGAAGGAGTATGTCTTGACGAAAATTATACTAGAAATCTTTCACCTTTAAAAGAACATTAAAATCTTTGCCTAGATCTTCTGAAGTATCCCATTCTCATATCTGTGGAATATAATTTTCCATTCTATTGTATGGCCTGGTGTCAAAACCTTTCAGAAGCTTAAATTCTGAAATTTTCCATCACATCAGTGCATTTTCCAGGAGTTTCGTCTAAAGGATGATTGCTTTAGCTTGTAAATCCCACTATTATTTTGTCTTTTTAGCCTTTATATTATTTCAAAATATAGAATCATAAAATCATAGAAAGGTTCCAGTTCAAAGGGACGTTTAAAGGTCATTTAGTCCAACACCCCTGCAAGGATGAGGGACACCTTCCCCTAGTCATGTTGCTTAAAGCTCCATTCAATCTGGACTTGAACATTTCCAGGGATGGGAAGCCACAGATTCCCTGGGAAACCAGTTCCAGTGCCTCACCACTCTTACAGTAAAGAATTTACTCCTCATATTAAGTCTAACCCTACCCTCTTTCAGTTTAAAACCATATCCCCTTATCCTATCTCTACACACCTTTCCAAAAAGTCCCTACAACTGTCCCATGTCCTTCCTATGTTTGGGGCCTCAGACCTGAGCACAGCACTCCAGGTGGGATCTCACGAGAGCAGAGGAGAGGGGCAGAATCCTCTCCCTCAGCTTTCTGGCCACACTTGTTTGGATGCAGCCTGGGGCAGGTTCAGCTGAGTTCATAACCATGCCAACCAGTATTCATTGTAACGGAAAAACAGAGAATGGTTAAGGCTGGAGTACATGGACCTCTGGAGATCACCTACTGCCAAGTCCCTGTTCAAAGCAGGGATTGGCTTCAGCAGATAATTCTCAGCTGTGTCCAGCTGGGTTTTGAGTATCTCCAAAGATGGACACTCCACAGCCTCACTGGGCAACCTGGTTCAGTGTTTGATCACTTACACTGTAAAAATTCCTGCTGAGGTTCAGGACTTGGTATTTGCCTTTGCTGAAATTCATAATGTTCTTGTCAGACCATTTTTTGTACCTGTTGAGGTCTTTCTGAAAGGTAATGTGTCCATCTGGTGCATCAACTGCTCCTCCCAGTTTTGTGTCATCGACAGCCTGCCAGTGCTCCCTTCAGTGTCACCATCCAGATCACTAATGGGGAGCTTCACCAGTATTGCCCCAGTGTCAACCCCCAAGGTGCATCATTGGTGACTGGCTTCCAGCTGGACCTTCACCTGTTACACTTGGCAGCCCAGCCAGTCCACTGCCCTCTTATCTGGCCTGTAATAAAGCTTATAAGAAGTCCTAATTTCTCTGCTTTCCCAGTCTTTTGAATAAAAGATGATAAGAGTAAAATTAGGCACACATATATAGATATATTTTTATGAGAAGAGCATGTAGAGTCTCTTTATGGTTAGTATTCACAAAACTGCATGTGTTGGCCTTCATATAGCTGAAAATATCCTTTGTACTGAATTTATGAAGCTAAGTATATTTAACTTGGTCCTGCAAGGCTCTGCAGATTTTGTCAGAGGCTGTATAGTTTTTTAACGCCTCTGATAAAAATTTTCTGTAACATTTAACATCAACAATACACCTTTGATCATTTGAATAAAAGTAGGAAATATAGTTTGCATGGAATGTAGTGTAAGAGAAGGCAATGCTAGTATATGAAAATTACATCAAGGTAATATTTCATTCTCTATGACAAACAGAAAGGAGAACAGCAGCATTCTGGCATTTTTAAGGTGGCATTTTCCAGCCCTAGTTGATCATCAGGCAGTCTCTTAACATTACAGATGCTCAAACGGTTACCTTTCCTTTTCAAAAATTGCAAGCCACTGCTGAGACACCAAAAAGAATTTCCTTTTTCTGTCATTTTCAAGATGTTTTCTTGATGAGAAAACATAGAAAAAGATCACAAATAATTTTATGTCTGTATCCATGGCCACTGCAAAACAAAAATTAGTTAGAAACATAAGAGATGTAGCAATATGCAAACGTAGCAATTGGAATGGAAGTTGGCAAAACCTAAATTTTAAAACTCTTGAAACTTTTGCAGAGATGGGAAAAGTAGGATAGGGAAAAGACTAATATCCATATATATATATACAGCCTGTTCCATGAATTTGCTTAGTTTTATCCATTCAAGTACTTATAGCAGTACTTATCACTTATAGCAGTCACTTATCAGTGACGGAGATCATCTGCAAATATCTCCAGGTTCAGTACTACTGCAAAAAGAGGAAGATTTTGGATGAGAGGTGGAGGCAGAATACCTAAGCTAAAAGTACACTGAACCACGGAAAGACTGAAGTTGGGTTTTAGTTGGGTTCTCCAGTCTGACCTCTAGGCTGAGCAATTAACAATGCTAATTTCAAAGTGAGACAAATTTGTTCAGGGCCTCACCTACAGCTTCCCAAAGCAGACTGTTCCAGTGCTCAAACCCCTTCATCCTGAAGAGGATCTGCTCTGTAGCATGCCTGGATTTCCTTTCTTGGGACTTTCCACTGTTGCCTCTTGTGTATGTCCAATATTATCCATGGGGAGTGCCATAAGCTCCAAAAGGCAATCCAGTGCACATGAGTTGGAGCTTCCTTCTTGCATTTCACGTCCTTCTACATGCAAGGAGATTCAAGTGACTGTTCTTCCCAGGCTAAACCTGTCTTCATTACTGCTCCTTCTCCTCAGGAGGAATAAGTGAATTACATGTAGGAATTTGGCTGCTTGCTTATGCACCAGATTTCTTTATCTGTTTATTATGAAAGCAAAGGCCTGAAACAGACCATAGGGTCATTTTTGTCTTTCCCAACAGGTACATCACCAGTCAAAAGTGAGTCAACAATGTCTGTGCCAGTCCTGAAGGACATTAGAGACAGTTTTGTTCCTTTTACTAGCATTCATTCAGACAATAGGAGCACAGCATTCCCCACAGTGCAGCAGGTTTGTGTCTCCACCGGGTATTTGTGAATGAAGATGTCACTGGCAGAAGAAGAAATGTTTGGTTAAGAGTAGAGTAAGTCTGCTGCTGATTGATAACTTGAAGTCCAGTGCTATATGACTCTAATGCAATCTGGCACATCAAGAAAACTGTGCTGGCTTGTAATTCAAAAATATATGATTCAGATGTGAAAAAAAAAAAGAAATAGGGGGAGAGGGAATCAACATTGGGAAATCTCTTCTATAGCTGCCATCTGAATCCTCCAAAGATTGAGCCCTCTGTAATTTGAGATAATAATCTGAGTGATCTGCAGAGGTTGGCAAGATGAAAGGGAACACCAGATAACAGAAGGATACCTCTTAACAGTTTTATCAGGCCCAGTTTTCTCTGTCAAACTCATAAGAATTGAAAGGGCAAGCATAAAGATGTGCAGCCTTTCAATACCTAAAGCATTTGAAGTATGCTTATATTGCTCTGGTGAGTTATTTCTCACTAGATTAGCAAAATAATGGTCAAGGGAACCTGAAAGGATAAAATTGTTATCAAATGGATCCTTATGAAAAGCCCAGTAAGAAGATACTGATGCTTCCATCATCATCAAGAAAATGCACATAACAGTTCAATTTTACATCAGGATTATTTCGGTTTTATCTAAAAAATTCTTGTCTTTTGATTAGTATTCCTCTGTCCTCTGCATATCAGCTATAAATCACAGAATAATAATGACAAAGTTGGTTTTGTTTAAATGCTTATTATAATTCCATTTTGTCTCATTTATACCCTAATCAAATAAATCACACAGAAAGTTGTCCAAGGGACAGAGCTAAAGCAAATTACACTGACTCAAGAATTTATTGTCCTGACATACAAAGTTTTAGCCCTTGTTGAAGGACATATATTTAGTCTGCAACAAAGAACTGTGAAAGGTTGAGCTGTCTGAACCACTTTGAGGCTGAAAGCACTTCCTCTGTTGCCTTCAGAGTCCAGCATCAGCCCAGGTCAATACCAGGTGTGTATTGGCTTACACACTGCAAATAAGGAAGGACATGACTCTTTAGGGCTTACATGGCCAGGTAATTTCATAGGAATAAAATAAATATTTCTGTACTGCTATCTACAAGTTCCATTCTTCAGTTGCAACAACTGTGCTGCTGTAGGTATAAAATTACAAACATGAATATGTGCCTTGAGGTTCTCCAAAGAGCACAGACTGGTCCTCTAGTTTCTGAAGGCAGCACAGACCTGTAGCCATGACCTTGAAGCCTGTGGGATCATCTCATGTGCCTAAGTGCCCATCAGTGAATAAGCAGGCAAGAGTGGGTTGCATTCCCCAAAAGACAAAGTACTTAGATAAAAATTTCCCATAATAAATTAAACTTCAGGTTAATATGATCTTTATGGGTTTGCTTTTTTTTTAAAACTCAGAAATGTGTGTTAATCACAGAGGTTAATGTTAAGATACTAAAATATCACTGAGAATTAGGGCTGGATAGTCCTGCAAGTGGGAAATATCCTGAGGTAAGGACACTTTCACAGGATCCCTGGGAGGTAGACATTACACCACATGAGTGAAGCCGTAAAGTAGTCTCCACTGAGCCAGGCACTATACAAGCACACACAAACATACCTGCCTGAAAGAAATTTCCATGTGAGAAGCCATGTTGACTCCTTTTCCCAGAACAGATAGAGGGTAGAAAAGGATATTGGGGATAAGATTTATTTCACTTGACTTCAGACTTCTGCAGTGCAGATCCCATGTTTTAGTTATGTGGAGGCTTTGGCTGCCCAGCAGGAGCAGCTTGGAGCCTGAAAACTCAATGCACCTCTTCTGATCTCCCTGCAGTGTCAGGGCACTGGTGGTTCTTACAAGCTGGCACTGATCTCTTGGTACCATGTACTTGCCTTCCTTGAAATAAGTTATTTTGCACAGGACAGGGAATAAAACATGGATTAACAGTACCTTCCTCTGTACTCAAGCCAAGATACTTATATACAATCACTTAAAATGCACCCAGTATTTGTCTTCATTATATACAGCATGCAAGAGAAAAAAATTTATTCAAACAATGGGCATTAAACAGTATGTAAGAAGTTAGTCAGAATTACTATTTTTATACTTAGGCAGTTGTGTTTATATCCTATCTTTTTGTAAATAGAGTTGTCTGGTTTTGGTTTTGCCTGTTTGGTTTTTTAATCTAGCTGCAAATATGAAGAGGCATGAAAGCTAAAATAAATCTTGAATAGATGTACTTCAGGGTATATATAACTCCTTTGAGAAGAGGTAATTCATGTGAATGTAATGGGAGGCCAGGCAAATCTGTAAACTCTTCAAGGACAGAACAGAGCAGCAACTGTACATCAGTGCCATTATGAGCCTGACATACAGCGAAAGCTGGAGAAATGCTTCCATGAGATTGTTCAGCAGAAAAAAAAAGTTTCAGGACATTCAAATTAATTCATTGTTTTGGTCTTAGATTAAATAAATCTTATAAAGAATCAGTAGATTCATTCAGATCAGCTGTGTGGAAGGTGATCACATTTTTAAAGACAAAATTCCAAAGTCACATTTTAGCCAAATGCAACTTCTCACCCTCTACCAAATTTTTTTTTTCTCTTTACTTTTCTTGGCTTTAATCTTCTAATCAAAACAATGAGTAATTTTCATAGCCCTGTTCCTATGCTGCTGTGGACTATCACAAACATGTTTCTTCAGAAGTTTTAAAAAAGACCAGGCTTGCTTACCATTATCAGGCTCTGTTCCAATATGTAGGGGAAAAAAAAAAACATATTAAGTATAGAACAAAATTACCATTACTATAAAGTAGTATTCCTCAGTGTGCCAATGATTTCTTTGACCTTTCTGGTGATGCTATGATGTCACAACTCTGCAGCTTTGGCCTATTTTTTGCATAGCCTTTACTGGGCTAGACTTGATGGAAATAAACATCTTACATAACAGTCCGGCTGTGCACTCAGCTTTTTTCCCTTCTCTATTTTTTTTTCCTGAAGGAGATTTTCCCAGCATGAATTCTGTATGTGCAATTAACATTTGCCAAATTTCATCTTCAAAATCTGTTAGGGTTTATAAGAAGATTAAGAGACAGAGCTGATGTGTTTCATCACCCTTCCTGTGTAATCACACAGCTTTACACTAGGAAAGAGAGCAAAAGGCAGGTTAAAACTGCAGTAATTCCCTTGAAAGGAGAACTGAAATAGAAGGCTCTGAATGTGAGACTTTGTACTACTGGGGTTATTTAAACCAAACCCTTTCAGGAAAGAGCAAAGATCAGATACAGATTACACTCACAGACATAAAAAATACCCTGACCTCTTAGCTTTTGCTGTTATGTTAATAGCGAAGAGAAGGATGAACAGTACTGCACAGCAGAATCTTTAACTCTTTCTTTTCCTTTTCCTTATCTTTTTTTGGCTGACTGTAGCAGGTATGTATACAGACATGGACCAGACAGGAAATATTCCTAAAGAATAAAGGATGAAATGCATGTGCAGAAATGGTTTTGCCCAAAGGAATACAGAAATAGATGCATACATACCAAGAAAAAAAATATGCCGATATATGTACCATAGATTGGCATTAACCAAGTTGCATATACAGGTTTTTAAGTAAAGAAAGTTTGAAGAAAAAATTTTGCAAAGCTCTCAGAGTTGTTTACTTTCTAAAGTAAAGTTGCAGGACATACCATCAACCTCTGCTTTCAAAATCACTGAACAGTTTAAAAATAAAAACAATTAAAACATTTTTTTTGTTGTTTTCTTCTAGATAATCTGTTATTCCAGCCTTATGCCTTTAAGTCACTATATTTTACTCCATAAAAATTAGGCAGGGGAAAAAGTTTACTTAAAAGAAAATGAGGAGGCTGAATTTTATGGTAGTCATTGGGCACTTAAGCCAGGAAAATTTTTTTCTTTAAATTTATGATACCAGCTCTTCTCTCTTACACCAGTCTCATCCCCCATATCTCTGTTGTCATTAGTGGTATGACCTGATGAGGTAAACAGAATCCTAAATTATTAGGCCTACAATTACCGAATCAGTAGTGTTAAACCCTCTGTATTAGAAAAGAAATATTTGATATGCCACAGTGGAAATGAAGTAGCTCCTCTTCATTTTTAATAATTAAGTGTAATAAATAATTAATCTGTGTCCTTTAATTAGCCTAAACACTTGTGTGCTTGAAAGAATGGTCTGTAGTACTACAGACCTGAAACAGATGAAGGCTCACCTCCATCAGTTCAGGAGGTGCAAAATACAGGATAAATGCAGGCAAACTTCCTCCACTGGCCAATCTACTGCATTAACAGACATGCAATCAATGTGCAGCACATACAAGAGCTCTGTTGAAGTCAATACCTCTATCAGCAGGACATGAGACAAAAATTCACTACTTTCTCCATTCTTTCAACCTTTATTTTTCACTGTAAACTACATCCTCACATGGAAGCATTAGGAATCATACTGCCAAAGGAATCCTTGCCCATATCCTAAATGGTCTCCCAGTTTTTTGAGGTGAGGCAAGACAAAGAATTGGAAAGGCAATTAAAACCTAAATTTTATGTTATCTAGTTTGCCTTCGAGTTGCATGAATTTTTTATGCCCATAAAGCATGAAAACAATGTAAAGGTTTGTGAAATGGATGTTGGTTAATTTATCTCATGGGTCTAATTCATATAAAGTGAGAACACTCTGGACCGACTCTTAAGAGAATATGTTTATTGCACTGTTTATAAGCCACACTCCAAACCCTAATGTTACCATACAAAATGGTAAACTACAGACCAGTATGTCACCTGAATTGAGAATATATCACTAAGCTTTAGAGTTGACAGGGATATCTACCTCTAAATTCATGTTTAATTTCAAAGGAACAGCAGCTAGTGAAGGATCCCAAAAATAAGTAAAATTAAATGAAATCCAGGCAAGCAAAAGAGCATTCACTGTCTATTTAAAGAAACCTCTTCCATGTCTATTTAAAGAAACCTTTTCCAAACCGTCCTGGAAAATTGGTGTTACAGAAAATCCTTGTGAAAGACAACTTGCTGAAACAGAAGGTTCTAATTGGTCTGCAAAGGAGGAATAGGGGAAAAAAACACTTGCTGGTGGTGTTTATGTAATTACACCACAAAGTCATATTGCCTCCCTTGAAAACCCTGATTTAATTTCTACTTGTGAGCCTGACTCGTGCAATTGACTTCCCCTTGAGTTTGCATTCCTTGTAAGAGCACGAATAAAAGGTGACAAAGTGTCATGACTTGAAGTCAGGACCATATGCTGGAAATACTAGTTGAGGAAGAACAAGCACTGCAGTTCAGTGAAACATGATTATTCTCCCAAATTGCAGCTGAAAAACATATCTACTCCTTGAAACAAGAAGTCAACCTCATGTGATGTATATTTGAATTAAAAATGCATTCATTGTGGCATTCAAGAGGTAAAAAAAAAATGGGGACACAATCATTTCTGTCTGAAATGGAAGTGGAAGCTCTTAATTAAATAATTTGCATAAATTTCTCATGTGTCAATGAAAATCTCTGTATCTAAACTACGGCAGTTTTACAAGGCTTCAAGCAAACAGATTTAAATTCCCCTTGCAAAACCAAGTACAAGAGATCCACATACCAGATTACTGGACTATGTGTGTATGAGGAACGCAGAAAACATGGAGAAACCGTAATAGTTAATTTCCATTTAAAGAGAAAGGATGATTTTTTTTGATACTCATCGCTAACCAAGAAAAAGACTAATCACTTAAAAAAGTGAAGTCTTAAATGTCTTAAAACATCACCTAAATTTAATATAACTAGAACTCCAAAATAAAAATTGCATCAATCCCAAAAATGTTATCAGACATAAATTTACCTCAAAGAATTGTTATCTCATTTTTTATTAAAAGATTTTAAATTGATCTCTTCTCCACCCAAAATTTTTCAATATATAAAAATATTTTATGAAAACATTGAAAAGATAGGAAAATGTATGAAAACATTTTATGAAAATATTTTGAATTTTTCTGGCAAAATTGATGAGGAAAATGTTGAATTCTCACAAATGTTAATAGTGACCTTTTTTTTTTCACATTGCACTAAACATCACACTTGTACTTCAGTAGGCTGATAAAATATTTTCTAAGTGTTGATTGCAATCAGCACTGCTTCCATAAAAGAAATGTTCCATTCATCCAGAAATAATAATAGTATCATTAAATCATAGAATCTCTATAGGACACCTTCCACTAGTCCAGGTTGCTCCAAGCCCCATCCAATCCAGCCTCAAACACCTCCCAGGTATATGGCATCCACAGGTTCTCTGGGCAACCTGCTCCAGTGCCTCACCACCTTCACAGCAGAGAATTTTTCTAACGTCTAATCTAACCCTACTGTTTTTCCAGTTTAGAGGAATTCCCCCTGGTCCTGTCACTACATGCCCTTGTAACAAGTCCCTCATCACCTTTCTGGTAGTTTCCCTTCAGGTACCAGAAGGCCTCAATAAGGTTCCCTGGAATCATCTCTTCTTCAGGTTGAATCAGTTAAGTCTCAGAAATTATGGTCAGCCTCAATCTGCGTGTTAAACCCTTCTTGAGATGATAGAATTATCATGTCCAAGTTATTTTCCAAAGAGGTTCTTTCTCCATACTCATCTTTAAACATCTGTACTGATTTGATTCTTGGGTGGAGGACTCTAAAATTCTGTCATTGACATTTTCTAAGAGTTACTTAAGATACGAGAGAACTGATTAAAAAAAAAAAAAAAGCACAAGCACAAAAATACAGTCTTTGTGCACAAAAATATTTGTTGATACCACAATTCCACTGGAAATCAGTGGCATACAGAGTTCTGAAACTCAGATTCAAACTTCCATAGCTAATCTAGAAAATTAAACCTTCCCCTTCATCTTGTCTATAAATAGAAATTTTGTTATTTTGATCTGTATGATCAATGATAAAAAAAACAAACTATCAAGCTTAGTAATGCTGAGTTTCTAACAAAATTAATAAACAGATGCAATTTGTAATTTCTTCATGGCAAAGCAGGTTCTAAAGTTAGGTCTGAGCTGAGTCAAAGTAACAGCAAAAAATAAGTGGAAACTGTAAGCCCATATTATTTCAAGCCAGGTTTCCAGACAAATTTATGAACTTTATGAAATTTGCAAGTTGTGGACATCCATGCCTTTTCCACTTAGAACTGATACATACTGTGTATGATTTATGACCAATAAAACCTGGATGCCAGTTGAATATTTTCCTTAAGCCAATTTTATGTACATCAATAAAATTGGCAGACACAAGATAAAAAGTCAAAACAGAAGGGATAAACCTACCAAAAGTATTAATAAGATTTAATGCATCACCTTCCACTTCTTCAACTGCGGTTCGAGAGAGGAGGAAGACACTGAGAGGATGGGGGATGGTCTCAGATGTCAAATTTTAACAGCACTCACTTTCCTGTGACAGAATACAGATTTGGAATGTATAATCACAAAGGGAAAACACAAAAACATCTGCTTGTAAAGTATCATACTCCAGGATGCTCCTAGATTAGCTATTACTTAGCTATGGCTAAGTTAAATAAACTCTGGTGTTACATGAGGATTCTCAGTCAGATCTGCCACTGAAATGTGCAGACTGTCACACTCAATGGCTTTGAGCAATAAATAAACAGCAAGAGTCCCCAGACATAATTTAGAGGGTTTTCCAGACCTAAAAGATATCCTTCTTTACCTCATGCTGCTCAATGGAATGAAGTATCCCTCTGTTCTGCATCCCAGACTGCATCCTGTGCTGTACATACACCTGCCATTTCCAGGGCCTAAAAGGACTGGTCCAGCCTGAAAATTTTTCCTGCTTCCTCTGGCACTCAAGCCAGAGGAATTATCCTTCCATGAAAGCTGAGTTTGAGAAATTCCTACATAACACCTTCTGCTGCCTCATCCCTTTCACATGATGTGAAGAGGATGGACTAACGTGAGAGTCTGACAATAAATCTTCAACATTTATTCAAGCAACATTCTGATTTGTTTTCTATCCTGTTATTCATGGCCTGCCTGCCTTCCTATGCCCTGTATTCATATTCATCACACAAAGATACTAATGAGGAGGTAAAACAGATGCTGTCACCCTTCTGAATCCAAGGAAATTTACACAGGGAGTGAAACTGGCTTTATCAGATGATGTTAAAAATAAAACTTCTTTGAGGCTTGGTAGCTTTAGCATAAAACTTGGTGAATTTCCTAGGTTTCTTGTATTTGCTTTTACTTCTGCAGGACCTAGGAAATATTCCAAGAAAAATTATGACCCCAAATATAATCTTCCTGGAAAATAATTCAGAATATAGAGAATAGATACAATTATATGTCTTCCTTGTGAAAAGCCTCATTTTATACTTTCTTGACTGCATGTGCCCTTAATAAACATTTGCCTAACTCTAGTTCATGCCATTGATGGCAACCTGACTACTCATGAGTTTGCAGTCAATTGAGTTTTTGGACCAAGATCTATCTGACTGTATTGCATACTTCTGTGGGAATATGGGAACAGAGGGCTCAAGAACATCTTCTGAGCCCTCAAATCCAATTCTCTGTGTAAATACAATGTGTAGTGTTTAGATGGGCCTAGAAAGTGGAGCTAACTCCCTGCGTCATGGTGAGCAAAAAAATCCCAAAGTTCAGCCAGTCTGACCCAAGGCAAAAATATTCCTGTGACCTTGTGGTTTAGCCAAAAACACACTCAAGAGGTTTCAGGGATTTTAGCTAACTGTGGTACAAGTATAATGCTTCATAGGAAGGCAAGAGAACCAACAAAAAACCCAACCAAAAAACTTTCAAATAAAACACTCTAAAACCTCAATTGTTGCTTATATTCAATAGAGCTTCATTTTGTTAGTGAATTAAAATAGAATTAATTAGACTAAAGGCAAATGTCTACCTGTATGACATCATTTGTGGTCAAGGGAAAGGAAAAAAAAAAGGGCAAATTAATTTCTTCCTAAAGTAGATATTTTAAATGGTTTGGATTTTTGCACCTGAAAATTGTTTAGTTCACTCAATTTGTTGTAAACTAGGTGTAAGACAACTGGCTCCAATGTAGGTGCTCACACTGCAAGCAATCATTGAATTAGATGAATCCCATGCTTGAACTGTAAGAAATATTTTATTGATTTGAATTGGAATTGCTGGCTTTTTTCTTCCAAAAACATTCTTGCTTTTTTCCTTCCATTCTGAGTGACAGGCAAAACAGATACATATCCTGAGCACATATATATTTTTGTCTTATTCATTCCAAAAAAGTTGAAGTAAAAGACTTCTAACTGAAAAGCAATGAAAAATGATAACTGAAAATAGTATTTATCAGCTGTGAATTGAGCCCAGATTCAACAGTTAGAAATGTATAGAAATTGAATTTTCTTGAGTGAAGAAGTGATACCACTCATTATAAAATATATGATTAATGTGTGATTATTTTGAAAGGAAAATATCTTGTAATACCAGGGTATTTTCTCCAGGCTCGTTGTCAGGCAAATTCTTAAAGCTATTATTTAAAGTTTCCCACAGTCATCACTTGAAGCTCTATTCAGCACCAAATACCAGCACATGCCTGAACAAGCTGCACCTAAATGTTCATTCCCACAATCCATCATCTGGTGTTTCAGACTGGGTTGCTACTTGCATCAATATATCTGTAAGGCAAAATTTTTTCTTAGTAAAGCTGCTAGTGTCTTGTCTTACAGAATTTAGGAAATTGTCCTACTGCATAATGTAAATTTATGTAGGCTGGACAAAGATGATTCCTGGGTTGTGCAAGTACAATTTTCATGTACAAAATAAATATTGTATTTAGATGCAAAATATATGCACAGGTTTGGGCACCAGTCTTTCTCATTCCCATGCAAGCAGAAGTCAGTATTAGCATGGTGGGATCTGGAGAGCAGAAGGCACAATTTGTCACTGGTCCCTGCAGTTTTATGGACTTCTTCCTGCATATCCATGATCACATCCTATGTCGTCAGTGGTACTGAGAACTTAAAATACCTAAAAATTCAAAGTTTTACCTCTGCTCTAAGTAATCAGATCCTTTCCCACCAGCACCTTCATGTGGTGAATATTGACCTACTCCTGCTTGCCCTTCTTACCTGCTGTGAGCGAAGCATCAGGATGGGTCTGACCTGTTTGCTAAGAACACAGAATCAAAAATGGAAGCTCCTTGTAGTTAAATATTATATATCACCCAAAGATTTCCTGCACCTGTACACAACTAAATGAAATAATTCAGTTAGACATCTGTGTACCTATAAGAATATTGTCCTTTTTTTCTGTACTTTACATAAGAAAGTACATTTCTGTACTTTCTCCTGATCACCCTGTATTCCTGGGTGCTACAAGTTTTGTCTGCCTCTTTTTTTTTTTTAAATTGATATTTTATGCAAAGTCTTTACAAGTCTTCCTGTTAGGCTTCAATGAATTTTCAGACAAAATAATAGATAATAATCCACATCACTCTGAGTCTTATCTAAGTAGTTTTCAGAAGCATTGGTATTTTCAACTTCTGAAGCATTTAAGCACGTTCCTTAGATGAAGATTGTTCTGCAAAATATTTACAATAAAACTCGACCCGCCTGTATTCTTACAAAATTATTTTATTGTTTTCAAGATGCTGTTCTGGATTTCTGTCCTTTGTATGTGATATATTTTCTCAGCCTTGCATTTTGCATTCTGAACCATAAAGTTTTATTAGGACAGCTGAAAGATTTAGATCTGCATTAGCAGTGTGATGCTTAGCAGTAAATTTTCCTAGCCTTCTGGATAAAATATCTTCAGCCAACGAAAAAGTGTTTTAGAGTTGTGTTCTTTTTAACACAACAGTGACACCTCTCAGATGCTTCAGCAATAGAAATAAAACCAGTAGTCATCCTGTTGCCAAGCTTAGACTGAAGAAGGGACTTTTTTTTTTGACAGAATATTTTATAAATACATAAACATCTGCTTCCTTGAAATATCTTTGGTTTATCCCTTCACTTATTATGATCCTGCTTGACTTTTTCTTTTCTGGCTTTTCAAAGTTGGGAATGAAAATGTAATGCTTGAAATTGTTGGTTGGCACACGCTAAGTCCACATATTTTGGAATTCTAGTTTTGGCAAGGCAGTCTGCCTTTGTTGCATAGTAAACTTAAAGCTTAATGGACCTTAAACCGTGTTTGATTAATTAACAATAGCTTAAAGACATCCATTCTGCTTATGACAGGATGTTAGCACAGTGAGACAGTATTTAATAGGAGTAATTACAGTATTTACAATTTATTGTTGTTAAGAGTATTAGTGGTATTCTCACAACCTGGTTCTACACATCTAAGCAGGTACCCCAAGTCTGAACCT
Source organism: Vireo altiloquus (assembly GCA_013396875.1). NCBI lineage: Eukaryota > Metazoa > Chordata > Aves > Passeriformes > Vireonidae > Vireo > Vireo altiloquus. The sequence continues at coordinate 101,680 of VZRF01015760.1, forward strand.
GACACTAATCCTTCTGCCACTGGTGAGACAACACATCACTGTTGCTTTTCATGTTTCATTTCCATGGAGAATATGAAAATTAGAGTTTCATGAATGACCAAATATTAAAAAATAATAAATAAAAGAAATGAAAGCAGATTATGTTTTTATGGCTCTAGGCCAAAATGGTCTTTTGAAGGACATTCAAGATTAGAAAAACAAACACTTATCGGTGCAGTCCTGTTTCAAAATTAAGGTCAATTTATGTAGCCTAAGATAACCTAAATCTACTGTGTTGATTCATGCCATTAATTCATGTTTGTTCATATCAGAACTGTGCTTTTGCAACAGATTTCCCAGCCATCTCCCCTAAATATGCTTCAGTCTGCATATTGGTGTAATCTTGGAGCACCTAAATTAGATTCCTTTGGGACGAAAGGAATCAGCAGCACTCAGCGCTCTGCTGAACACCAACCCTCCAGCAGCAGCATCCCTACTCCATGTCAGCTGCTGCTGGGTGAGCAGTCTTTGGGAAAAATTGTTCCTCAGTGTCTGCATCTCGCTCTGTGGGTGGAGAGCCATGCACCTGCCACTTCATGCACGTGTGGCCTCCGTCAGAGACAGAGCACAGATCTGAACCTCAGCTGCTGCTCAGTGCAGGTTCTTCCTTTGGTGCTGCCAGTACCCTGCCCAACATTTTTAGCATCACTGAAGGGGCACTGATTAATATGACTTAAGGAACAGGGTCAAGTGAAATGGTTTTGAATGAAACATTTGGCAGAGGGTAGATGTTACAGACATTGATCTGGCCCTTTTTTTAAGAGACATTTCTTACTTTTCAGATGGTTAAAATATACCTCCAATGAAAACCACAAAGCAGGTGCTGCCCTGCTCAAAACACTTCACTGCCCTTCAGCCATTGAAGGACTACTTGCTAATCTAAAGCTGTTGTCCTTAAGAACTTAAATGATGCAGGTAATAAAATCAAACAGATCAAAGCTGTGTACAGATAATAGAAATAAAAGTTGTCTAAAACATTTACTCTATCATATAGAGCAAGGCCTTGGTCACGCTGAAAGACCTTGGATTCCTAAAAGCTTGAGCTGAACTTGCTTTCTTTTTATCATCAGACCCATCAAATACAGAATCTCAGCTGACATCTGTGTGCGTAGTTTTAATTTAAACACTATTGAAAATGTAGTCTAATGTAACCACCATTTCATACAGAAACACTACTGAGTTTCTGAGAAGAATGAAATGAAAGAAAATCAGATATATTTCAATTGTTTCTGGTATTATTCATTATTGTTGATATTAGCAAGTGGCTTGACATTGTGGATTGAATGCAAAAGGATTCATACGCTACTTGATAGTGGTAAATAACTTCTTTGTAGGAAGATTTTAAAGTCCTTACATTGTTTGTTTCACATTTGCTTCCTAAGCAAGCAGGACTTGGATCCTCCTGAACCCCAGCCATTTTGTTTTGCAGAACAATGAGGGTGATTGCAGTGCACCTTCTGGCTTTAAAATATGTTCCTTGTTTGTATTACAACACCATCAGGATGAAATCTGCTGTGCCAGGCCCAGTAAAAGACATGATCAGAGACAGTCTTTGCCCCCGAAGGATTCAGCATCTAAATAAATACAATTATTTTGTGCCGTAGAAATCAGCAGAGAATTCCTCTGAGGCTAAGCACAAAATAGTTTAAAATACAATTATTGTGAATTGTTACATAAAACAGCACTGGATGAATGTGAGATGTCAACATGTTTCAGGTAGGTTTTGTAAGGCTTCTTTTTAATTTGTCTGTTCTTGTACACCATTAATATTTTCCAAGCCATTAAAATACCCCTGGTACAGCCTATTAGTGTTGCAGAATAAAATGTGCATCTTCTCTTCAGCATTATTCTTTTACAAAAAATGGGTTTTCTACCAGCTATGTAGACTGGATATACATACTAACAAATTTTACCTTATATTTCCTAATTTGGAACCTGAACTGATTAGGTCCTTGCCAATCAATGTGATGGACTTGTATAACTAAAGTGTTAGAAAGGGCTTTGAAATGGGTAAACAAGCAGAATATGTAACCCTAAAACTGATGGTGTCCAGCAAATTTTCCAGTCAGGCATTTTTTCCATGTATTAGACTAATTTATTGACTTTTCATGCTGTGTATTCCATGCTCCTGCCAACTAATGCTAGCCAAAATTTTCAATTAGAAATGTAGACCATCTGAAGAAAAGGCTGTTTCTTTTCACTTCCATTTCTTACTCATTTATTTTTGTATTTATTCAAGTCCTCTGGAGAACTACAAAGACTAAATTATGCCCAGTTAATTTACAGCCCTCGTTTTTATTGGGTTACTGTGAATTCCAGTTTTTAAATCAGTGTTGCTATGTCACAAAAAGACATGTGTGTACATCTTGTATTCAGGGCTAATTTTGTATGAAAGTAAGTGCTAGGATGAAGTGCTAGAATGCTAATAGCATATTTGTGAGTTTCATAGCAGCAGAGCTGACAGGCAAACAGATTCTGGCATGTCATTTCAGACTATTTTGTCACAAAATTAGCTTTGTGAAAACGTTTTTTAGCACTTTCAATTTTTTTGTTTTGGTTTTCATCTTTTTATTTTTCTAAAGTCTTCTAAATTGCAATTAATTATGTTAAAGTTTAAAGTTCTAATGAGTCCAAAATTTTTTTCCTAGTTTTCTATTTACAAATGTTTCCTAAGTGAAGAACTTGGTAGGCCAAGATCAAATTCACAGTACAAGATATTTTATGTATTCATTTGTTAATAACTTGTATCTTATTTCTGCTTTGATTTTGCCTGGCTTCAGTCTCCACACACTTTCTCCCCCCCCTCCCCTTCTCTTTCCAAAGTTCCATTACCTTCTTCCTATGCAATACATAATGACTAGTCCTTTGGCAACTGTGAAGTTTTCATTCATTAATTAATTTTTCATGTATTAAAAAGTCCCACCCAGAGTGGGATTATCAATGTAATGCAATGTATTGGGTAAAATACTTATGGCCTAACAAAAGACAGACAGGGACTTCACAGATATATTAGCCTGAGCTTGGACGAGCACAAAAAGCAGCAAAAATCCAGTCACCTCCGCTATTTTAGGAAGCTGGGCTCACTGAGGAGTTGTATCCACATCATTATTTTGAAAAGTTGTAAATAAAGACACAGAAGCCAGCATAATTAAGTTCTGTTTCAGAGCAAGGAGCAGAACCCATTGTGATGTGTCTTTCCTCTTGTAGGTAGCAGGGAATCTCATTTTGGCTTCAAGAGGGCTCTGATGTCTCTCTTGGCCACCTGTTTCTCTTTTCATTGCATTCTTCCCTTTCACTGACAATTCTACTTTATCCAAAATTCATGGGATTCCTTTAATTCGTACCAACAAATTTGATTTTAATCAGGTCTGGGCAAATGATTCAGGGTTTGTTGGTTTGTTTACCCTTTATCATTTTACTCAGCACAGGTCAAGCACAAAAATAAAAATTAAATAACTGACATATAGCCCTTATTCTTTCAAACCACAATTGCCAGAGTATTAGCAAAGCTGTCTGAAACCATTTTTCAGGGTTCCAGTTGCAAAGCTAGCTTATGAAGCTTTATTCTCCTCCTACCCGTCCTGCTGCTGATTCCTCTCCCTCCCCTCCTCAGTGCTAGGGAAGGAGCAGTTTGTGGGTCCATGTTGCACGTCACAGGAATAGTTAAAAGAAAATCCCTCTCCAAAATAAGCCTCCATTTCAGGGCACAGGTACTGCTGAGCCAGGGAAAAACAAACCATGTAGCAGTGGGTGTGGCAACAAGGAGCTGAGGGAAGCAAACCAGCCAGAAACTCCTTCAAAAGGCTTCTCCTGCCTCATCTCTGTGCCGTGGGGCGGCCCTTGCATGAGAGCTGGACTGTGCCTACTGAAGGAAAATATTATTTGTGCATAAAAAAATGAACAGTCAGTCCAGAGATTACCGATGAGATAGTAAAATAAGAAAAAATAGTTTTGTGATGGTTTCATAGAAGAAAATGTTGTACAGGAACAAGGTCTGACCTCTTCAGGGCATCTTATCAGTATTTCATGAGCCTGTGAGGAAAGGAAACATTTAGCAACGCAGAATTAAATTTCCATCTGAAAATTTCCATGTCAGTGGCAGGCAGCAGGAATAGCAGCTTTAATGCTGAAATCTGGAAGTTTTTCAAGGAATTCAGAAATTACCTCTTGAAAACTTGCATCAAATTGAGTCAGGAAAAGTAGTGTTTTAAGTTACTGAGTGGAGTTTTATTAAGTAAAAATTCTTCAGTAATGGTTTAAAAAAAATCCATTTAAATAGGTTTCTGACAAGGAATGTACACAATGTACTAAGACATATTATAAGTATCTCTAAGTTTAACAAAATGAAATGTCTCTGGGACTTGAGAATTTCCCTCCAGGAAGAAAGGATTGAGAATTATGCTTTCAGGCTCAGCAAAATATTGAAGAGAGGTGCTTAAAAACTGGGGGAAAATGTTTCTATTGGAAAACACAATTTCATTGAAATTGAAACACATTGAATTAATAGATCAGCTCTAAGGAAATCTTCTGGGGTAAACCTTTGCAAGGAGATGCTCTGATAACATTAAAAAAAATTTTACTTCTGATTCCTTTTTTTAGACTTTTCCGTCATTTTAATAAATCAGCCTCTATTCAATATGCCACAATATATCATGTACTATATAAATTAAGAAGACCTCTTTTTCCTGGAAAATTAATGCTTCAGTACTATTTTGTCAGTATATATTTTTAAACTTCTTATTCTTCTTGAAGTTTCTGATGAGAAGTCAGGCACACATTAAAGCATTAAAATTTCCCGGAGAGCTTTATTTCATTATCCCCACCATCTTTGATTCCACACTCAGTCGTTCCTTAGCACTCTGAGTGACATGCTGCCCAGGACAAAGCCTGCTGAATTTTGTAGTAAATGACCCTTTGAAGAAGATACCTAGCCACATTTAGGGGCTTCCATCAGTAATAAATGGGACTGGAGGGGGGGTGAGAGGGCTGAATGAGAACTCAGCCAACTGAAGTCTTTATTTGCCTGGGAACATAATTAAGCAAACACATTGCTCAAGACAATTAATGAATTAAATAAGTGTTATTTCCCTTCTGAAATATTCTGAATTCTGACTTCTCATCAGAAACTTCCAGAAGAATAAGAAGTTTAAAAATATATACTGACAAAATAGTACTGAAGCATTTATTTCCCTGTATGTTCACATACTGGTATTTTTATTGATATAGCCTGACTATGATAGCCACATAAATATCCCTGCTCTGTAGTTTATCCTCCTTCCAGTATAAGAATTTATTTTAGTGATAAGTACGTAACCACAGGTATAGTCCTGTTCCCTCAGTGCTCCTGTAACCCTGCCCAGGCTGGAAAGGGCTTCTGCATTACTTCAGTTCCGTCAGTGCATTGTCATTTGTGTCCTGTCTGGTTGTGTTTGTAAGAAAGTGGTGAGAAGAATGAGAAAATGTCAGCTACTTAAACTAGTCGAATAGGCCAAACTGAGACCAGTGTGTCCATGAGTAATAAATGGTGACTGACAGAAGACGAGTGGATTCAATCTATGCCTTTGGCAGACGCATTAATGCATGTGTGTTCTCCCTATGTGAGGAGATGTGATCATCCCCCAAAACTCCAGCCATGAACTGCAAACCAGCATAGCGATATTTCCACAAGAGAGGGCAAACCTGTACGTAAGGAAGAACCATTTTGGGCGTGTGTCTAGGGGCTCATGCAGGGGCAGCTGCTGCCCTAGTGCAGGCAGAGGGCTGTGCAGAGCCAGCTCGGGTCCTGCCCTCCGTGAGAGGAGGATGGACAGCTTCATTCCCCACCGAGGAATTCTCTGCCGAGGCACGGCTCTGGAGGTCCATAACAAATGCAGTGATAACTAAATTTGTCTTCCATTTTGCTGCTCAGACATGTGTGCTGTTGAAGAGAAAAAGAGGGAAGAGAAAGCTTTCCTGGTCTATTAAATTAGGGATTGTAATTTAAAGCAAAGAGAATAACATACTTGCTCTTTCCTTGGCATAGAAGGTGTCAACATGTATTTATCAAAGAGTGAAGGGGGTAAGGACACAGGAAAAATATAGCTAGAAAGTAATGGGATTTTTTTGAGTAATTTTTCTTAAATATACATTTCTTGCCATATCCATATTTGTTTAGTAACATGAATTATGCTAACTGCTTATATCAGATGACTTTATCTGAAAGCACTACCTTGTGCATAACGCCCTGAAGCTCTGACTGTGCAAAGATTTATGTATGTATTTAACATAATGTATCCTGGGTCTTTCCTAGCTAAATGGAGGCCTTCTTATACCATTCTAATGAACGTAAGTGCATTTGATTACTACTTTCTAACCAATCTAGTTACAAGACCATTTTAGAGAAACCACAGAGTAAATAAATGATAGACTCTGTGAGTAGGCCAATTGATTTCAATTATGCCATTCACAATGGATTGTGTATGTCTGTGTGCATGTGAGTATTTATCCATATGCATCTCTTTGCAGAATCAGGTTACTCTTACATGTCTGACCTCTATTATTGACTGAACCTAAGTGAGAACTCTTAGCAATTATATCCTTTAATGCTTCATATTAAACATTTTATAATGAGTTGTTGCTCCCTTCTTTAGTTATTAGGGATTGTTATTGTCTCTGGGTTGCACAATGAGACAATTACTTTTTATTCTGAAATCTATTATGTGGAGTCATTACATGTAGTATGAGAAGCCCTGATAGTCTGCCACTGAGTATGGATTATCTCCTTCTGTGCCTAGATAACTACAAAGGTTGAAGGCAATGTTCCCCATCTGTGGCTCTGCAAAACACTGAATACACATTTTCATCTGCATTTCCAGTACAGTTAATCGCATTGTGGAAGAGATTACACTAAATATATTATCAAGACCAAACCATTAACCAAATGTCACTCAGATGTGTCAGTGAACAAAGGGTGGAATCCAGGATGATGTGTTTAACAGACCTTGAGCATTCACATCAATAGTTATTCTGATTCTTCCATCTATCAATAAGGGCAAATGCTGTATTTCTCAGCTAAGCTTAGATCTGACAACTCAATATTTGTATGTGATGAGAATTGTAATTATTTTAATTTGAATGTTAATGAATTTATTTGATAACTGCCTATTGGTCTTGTGCTCCATCTGGCCCAGTTTCACGTGTCTTGATAATATTTATTTGTGGTCCTATGACAAACACCAGGTGTGTTTATATGCTTTGAACTAATGATGGGAAATGTCATTCTTTAGAATTCCTGAGGCAGACTGCTAGGAATTTAATTGTGAGTATATAAATTTCGTCATCTGTATTTCTGTTATTCTTTGCATATACAGTGAAAATCTGAGTCAAGAATCTTTCCCATATATGCTAGCACACATGTTTTTCAAAAGCATCATGGTTAGACTCAGATTATTACACTATACAATTTCTACAATCATTTGGAGAAAGCAAGGCATATGTGTATTAGTTCAGTTAGATAAAATTCAGAACGAAAGCAATGGCCTTCTGGGAGGAACAATCTAAACTACTCACACATGGCTGACTTTTAAATTAATGGCAAGCACTTGGGAGAAGTTCTGGAGTCATTGTGGACAGCTCAATAGAAACATCTGCTCAGCACAGCACTGGCACAATAATGAACAAACGACCATTCCAGCCAGCTCCCCACCTTTCTGAAGTTGCAGAATTGAAATGGGACTCAGCTCACTAACTTCAGCAATTTAAAAGTTAGACTTCCTATGTAAAGTAGTTACTGAAGCTCTTTCTGTGGTCAATGGAGGGAGACTAACCTCTGGAGCACAATCCAGCTTGCTAAAGTATGTCTGCAGTAAGCAGAATTAAGTGCCCTTTTGAGGTGGCATCTTTTCCACCCACTGTAGAAAGGTAAAGCAGTTGTTTTAAACTCCAGGAGTAGCTTTTAAACAGACAAAGCTGCAGATGATGTCGACATCTCCATGCCTTACTCTCAACCTTTAATATTGCATTTATTTGGCTGAAAAATTGTGGAGCTTGGCTGATAATGTTCTTGGCAGGTACAAACAGAACCACATGACTTGCAGATACTGCACTTACCAGGCTTTCCATGCTGGGAATTGTAGCTGTCTTCAGAAACTGTGCAAGTCAAGACACTGTTGTGGTCAACCCCATAAGCTTGGACTCCCCTGGCTGAGATGTTTGTGGCTGAAGTACACTTTCCTCTGGCAGCTGGCATTCCTGTTTTGTCCACATTTTCATAGTTTAATCAGTGGAGAACCTGCGGACTGACTCATGTTTTAGTTGTTGTGTTTATTATTTGACATAGTTGTGTTCCTGACTCCTCATCTGATCTGATGGCCAAACCCAGTAGTAATTCAGGAACAGTATGCAGTTTTGTAAGAAGGGGAAAAGAGTGCTATTGGTGTAGGACTATTTTAAGAGAGAAACTTTCTGTTGCAAAATCTAATAATAATAATATGGATCATGGGTCGAGTCTTCTATATTCTGTTCCTCAGTAAAATTTCCTTCAGGATCAGTGTGAGTTCCTTCCCCAGCGGTGATGTTTTCTTAGTTCCCTAACAGAGAATGCAGAGCTTAGTATTCACCTGTTTTCATTTTGAATATATGCTATTTAGGAGAAGCCTTGTAAAACTTTGAAGCAGGTGTCTGGGGAAATTTATCCAGGAAGTGAATTTCTTTTTTTCTGGCTTTCCCATTCCCAATAGGGAGAAAAAAAATTACAGGGTTCACAGGAAATGAGATTAATAAATTTTTTTTTTTTAACTCTTAGCTATCTTTAGCTGTTAACAAGTGGGATTTGAAACTCCTTACTTTTAACATGATGTGTGAATATACTGTAAGTACGTAACAAGTGACACACCTTGTGAATTTTTAAACCTTATACAAATAAACCCAGTGCACTGGGAATACTGACAAAGCTAGAATTTCCATACCCAAGGATCAGACTATTTGTTCTAGTTCAGGTGTAAAAACTATTACACAGTACAGCCATTAAAATAATTCTTCCACCTACTAATGTTTGGTTTGTCTACAAAATGGTCTGAGTTCAGCCTGTTAGAATTCATAAATGCACAACTCAGCGAATTCCATCTGGGTATTTTCAATAAATAGAAGGGCAAATGCAAGTAGGAATGTGAATTCCGAGTTATTGTGTCTCCCAGTGTCCTCGACAAAGGAACACCAAATTGTCCATTTGCATACATTTTCATTCACAGATGGCCTTATAACACACTTCCTTCAAATTTACAGTGTAATGCAAAAAAAAAAAAAAAAAGCCAACAACAAAACAACCTCCCCCAAAAAAACCAACCAAAAAACCCCAAAAACAAAATCTCAAGGAAGAGAGATAAATTCTATGTTCTTATGTGCCTACGGTCAATTTAAGATAAATGTCAAGTAACTGAGTATGAATCTGATACAAGGAGAGGAAACTTTCGTGAAATATGTACAATTCCACTCCTATGACACTGGAATGCATACTGCATGATGAGATTGCTCAGCTACATGGGATAAACACATAGAAATGTCTTGTCAGATGAATTCTAATATTATCTGAAAAAATATATAGGACAGCAGCACTACAGAGTTTCACAGATAAAAACTGGCTTATTTTTTTCCTTGCAATGGAATTTCTTTGCTGTCTTCAGAGAGCAACTTAATCAGCTCTGAAGCAGCTCCAAAATAACCTTATATCAAAATTAAAAGGGGTTAAATTAGAACTATGTCTCACAATTGAATCTGTAGTTGAATAATTAGAAACAAAGTAAACAAGAATGACGTCTAAAAGGCTCTGCTGTCAGACTGTTTTTCAACACTTTTTTTGTAGGATGGCTACTTTCCTCCCATGCAGAAGACCATGGAAATTCAGATTCACCCCACAGTATGTCATTGTCAACTATTTTTTTAAGACCAGGATCAGTAAATATGAATATAAAATCTGACTGCTCATATGAAACCTAGTTCACTTTTATTCACATCCAAAATCTGACTCCTCAAGAAACATCCTGCCTTTGTTATGAATATTAAGCAAAATCATCCTTCCTTTTTAAGATAGATTAAAAGCTGTAGATGAAAAACAATTCTTTTTTAAGGAGAAATGCGGATTAATTTTGGAAAACCCAAGTGATCTTTATGGTTAGCACATTCCCCTTTTCACTTACAACTGTAATTTTAAATGAAGTTTGAAGGAAGAGCACTCTGCCTTATCAGCACTGTGGGTAGTACAAGGGCATCCTCAGTGTTTCCTGCCCTGTACATGTTCAGTGTTTGGCTCAAGGAAGTTGATAGTGATGGTCCTGACTCCAGAAGGAGAGAAGTCTCTTGCATTGCACAGTTTTCATAATAAGAGATGATTAAACCTTTGGTCTTCTGCAAATGATTAGTCAATTTTCTGGAACACTAGATAATAACATGGAGGTTTTTTAACAGTGTATGTGGTAGCCTTGAAATGTTATTTTAATCAGCAGAAATGCAGTTTCATCCAAGGACTTATCTCCAATGGGCAATATTCATTGTTCAACACCTGCATGGGTGCTCTCACACTTGGCAAACTCAGTCAGTCGTGAGACAAAGGTAACATCACATATCAAGAGGTGACACATTGTACATGATGAAAAACCATGGCAAAGGGACAGTAATTTAGCCAAAAATAGTAGTTCACGAGTGTGTCATAAGTTCAGATTTGGCCGCAAGTTAGCTGCTAGCCAAATAGTTGGGTTGGTTTTTTCTTCCTTGCACAGATGTGAATTGAGCTGCTGAGGATCTGCAGACTGAAAAGACCGTACTTGTGATGAATAATTCAGCTGTCCTTCTGACCAGTTTTCTGGTTAATGTACCGGTTGAAACAAATGGAAATTTTTTGTGTCTGTTCACAGATGTTATGTGCAAATTTAAAAAACTGAGGGGACATCATGGTTTTTTCTTATCTAGGCTCCAAGAGTAAAATTACCATGTCCTGCGAAAAGTTTAAGAGCATATCTGTTGAATTTATTAATTTTCATCTGTCTTTCCTCTCATAAACTCCACATGGGCAAGAAAAGATCCATTGTGTCAAGATCCAAGATTGCCATTGTGCTGCTGGTGTCTCTAATCTCCACTCTGCTGCAAGCTCTTAAACAATTAGCTTAATTTTTGTAATTAGTTTTGATCTGGGGTCTGGGGTCTGCAGAATATTAAGAATTGTTTCAACAGGCATCTATAAAAGGGGTGAGCAGCGTTACAGCTGAAACACATAACTTAATTAATTTTCTCTCAGAACACCTGGAATCAATATTATCAGCCAGAAACATGTTGTGTCCTGTATTTTTTCTATTATCTCTAAATGGTGCTTTATGAACCCTGGGTGGTATAATGATGAATATTGTGACAGGAAAAGGGATCTTCTACATTGATGTGACACTGTACAGTGATATAGACAACTCTTGTGTGGAGCTGGGAGCTATTATTCATTCATTCTTTTATTTCTTTTACTGAATCTGTATGCACTGGAGTGATATTTTATTAAACTTTAGCCCCTAGTGAACACTATTTTGACAACCATTTCTAATCAGTGGAAATAAATTGGACCAAAAGCCAGTGTACTAGAAACAGAAAGTATATCACAGTAAGGCTGGAGTCTTTGGTACAGAGAAAAAAGAACAGAACAATCTATGAGTTGGTAGATTACTATATTTTGTAATATTTTGCTCAAGATGATGCAATTCTGGGTACTAATCACAGCTGCCTTCATGTGAACTGTGGTTGGGTCAGCAGGTATCAGCCCCCACTTTATGGCACTGGCCCAAAATGAAGAGGTGATTGGTGCTGTGTGTAGCACAGGTTGGTATCAAAAACATCTGGTGGTTCCAAGCCCAGAAGAGGTATTCAAAGGGTTGAATAATTACACATGTTCATTCTAGAATGAAATGTGTTAAAATATTTGAAAAACTACCAAATATTCCCCATATTTTGCTACCACACAAATCAGTTTCCTAAAAAAGTAGGGGAAACTGGAAAGTGAGGGATTTATTTCCCAATTCCTCTATAATGCTGTAATTTCAAATCTGCAAATGTGAGACATTTCCAGGCTTTTAAAATTCAAAGGCTTTCTGGACATTATATGAGCACAATAATTCATAGAAGAAAATCAAAACAAGAAACCTTATTGAAATCAATTAAGAGCAAGATCTGAAAACATTCAACTTCATTTCAAACATAATTGCTTAATCTACAGAAACACAGCAATGGACTTAGAGCACTTCTCTGTCTCACCTAGCAGCCATTCTTCTTTAAGCTCATTGGATTCATGAGTTGTAGGAATGATAACTAGTGCTGTAGAAAAACACAGGTGATTTGGAAGGCATTTGATGAATACACACATTTGAAAAAAATTTTGGATGTTTACACTGAGGCCACCTTTTCAAGAGCTATAACAGCATTACTTTTTTGAAATGAAACCTATTTGTTTTCTAAAGCTACAGGTAGATACTTTTAGTCCATAATGATGGATATATCGATCCTGCTTTTAATTAAGTTTTGAATGTGAAAACATATTTGCAAGCAAAAATCAAATCAAGTCTTCAATCAAATGTGTTTTTGCAGTGCTTTAATACATCCAACACGCTTACCTGCATGCTGAACGTGAACCACACGATGGGTAACATGTGCCCATTCTAGAGTTAGTAAACATTTTAAACATACATGGATTTACTTCTAAATAAAGTTACGCTATCATGCCTGAATTACATCTAAAGTTGCCCCTAGTTGTATCTTTTGGAGAGAGAGGCCCATCCTGAGAGTAACCCCATCCATAGCAGCCTCAGTGCTGCCTGCCACCCCAGGGGAGGGATGGCCACGTGAGTGCTCCCCATGGTGCAAGCCCACTGTCATCTCCCAGGGCTGCAATCTCACGTGGGTACCAGCTCCAGTCACCAGTTATCAGAGCCCTGATAAGAAGACTGAAGGCTCCTGATGTTCATATCAGTCTTGTTGTGTCTTGGTAGTAGCCTAAGTGGTGGTTTCCCAGCCCTGGCTCTGGTTCTGTGCAAGGGAAGCATTTTTACACAGTACCCCATCAGCCAGCTGTGCTTCAGATATATAGATCAAGTTGCCTGGGACTTTTCAAGTCTCCCTCTTCACCTCTACACCTGAATCTGGCTCTGCTCATTCCACCAGGCATAACCACATATTGTTGTCGGCAAAATTCTGGGTTTAAGTTTGCTTCCTACAGATATTTACAAAAGACTTAAATGTCTTCTCAGCCCCAAGTGGCCCCCCTATGGAGAACTGACACAATAGAGAAATCACCCAATAAGTAAAGGATAATTTACTTCTCTTGCAGTTCCCAGAGCAAGGATTTTCTGGGGAACCATCTGAAGGACAGAAAAGGAGTGTGGTCAATATGCTGCAATCTCTCAAGCCCAGAGCATGGGACAGTCCCTAGGGAGATTCAGAAAGCACTGTAAAACCCTTCTGTGTATCCTTTCCACCTCCCTTAGGAGGTGAAACACTGAACCTGACTCCAGATATTGTTCAAATTCCTTCAAAGCAGTGCAACTGGTGACTGTTTATTCTGCAGCCTACGTTCCCCATCAACTATGCAAATTGAAGTTTAGAGGAGACTTTTGTCAGAAACAAGCTCATCCTGAACTTCCCATTTGGTTCCTGAATAGCCTAATGAAGAAAAATTCTGCAAAATGCTGTAGTGTAGTATTGGAGATTAAAACTGTGGAAAAATAACATGACTGATTCACAGACTGCAGTGGGAGTTCTGTAATTTTTTTTTGGGCTGTTACATCCAGGCTCTGAATACTGCAGAACAGTCTAAAGGAGCAATGAAATAAACTGTGTATTGAAGGTTTTGTAGTTCACTATTAAAAAGCTCCATCAAAAGTCTTCTTGCTGTCAGAGCCAATGTTGGGGAATTGGTACGTAAATGAGATACTGTAGAAATAATTCAGGCCCTAAGAATCCAGGTCAAAACTCTAGATTCCAGAAACAAAAAGATGGCTCAATGAGTAGTTAATATGCTCAAAGAAAAAAAAAAAAGTCCTTTATGTATTCTTGACCTACATTCAAGTAAAATGGTACTTTTAAACTGCTCTTAAATCTTTCTTTCAGCTTTATTCTAGAAAGGGTATTTTAGTTTGTAAGAAGCTTGACCACTGGAGCACATCTGCTGCTTTATTTTTAAAAGGGTTTGATTGCGGAATCCTTGACACTTGACAAAAATTTCTGTCTTAAATGATAAAAATATTCTTAATCTAGAGGACATAAATATTTGCTTCAGTCCTAGAAAACCTGATAAATACAGAGAAATTATTTACATTTAATATCATGTATTTCTCTTGACACTTTAATTGCAGTACATTTTTTGCTTTTCCTTTCCTGATCAGTTGGCCATTGTTCCTTTTTTCCCTCCTGTTGTCTTTATTGGGACTTTGTCACTGGATCCAAATTGTTTTCTTTGAATTCTCTATGTTTATTCCTTTCCTTGTTTCCAGCTTTAGTATCTTTAGTCCAGGATTCTGGAAATAAAATAGCATATATTTACCTGTAAAATCAAAAAACCCAACTAGCAGAAACTAATTTTCTGTTTCTTAGGCTGAATCTGAATGAGTTATTTTCTCTGAGAAAAACTGAGGTTCCTGACTCATTCTCTCTCTTTTTTTTTTTTTTTATTTACTTGGTATGACTTTTCAGAGTCACTATGAATTTATCACCACTCCTGGATATTCCACATTTAATATTAACTCTTCTATCTTTTGCTGGACAGAAAATTACTTATTCAGAATCACAGAGCAAAGTAATTATTCTGCTGTGAGGGAAACAAGAGGATCCAAGGCTGTTGACTCTCATAACTGTACTGTGAATCTTGTAAAAACAAGTAGCTCTTTAAAAGCCTCTGTGCTTTGAGTTTCGTAAATGTGTGACAGCACAGATCGATGAGAGTGAGCCCACCTAGGGAAACACAAGTGAAAGAGCCAGATGCCCAAGTGTACTTTTTATTGCATTTGTCAGTGCTCTTTGAAATCAGGTTAATTATTTTGGGGGGACCTGACATGCAGCATTCAGGCACCAGGTATGTGACCTTTCTGGTGGTGCTGATTTCAGTTTCTTCTGCTGTTGAGACCTGCAGTCTCTGGGAGCCAATGGTTTTACCAGTTCTTCTACTCCTCATTAGGATGTGCATCTATTACAGGAACTGCGGGGAAAATCAAGACAGATTCTCACACTTTAATGTTTTCTGTTTGAACTTACAGCATTTTATTGCTTATTCTTCATATGGGTGAGGCTTTTTTAATGTTTGATGATGATTTATGAAGCCACAAAACCGTTCAGCACAGCAAGCAATAACTGATGTAATTAGCACATTTGAGGACAGTGAAAACTGCAAAATAAGAAGGCATCAGTCACTAAAGCAATAGATTGATTTTTCAGTATGTGTTCCAGCGATTTTATCAATACCATGTGTTAGTGCCTTTGGACTATGTCATTTTCTATTCTGCTCTTTGCTGGCTAAATGTCAATAGAAAGTACAATATCTGAACTTATTATTGCTTTTAAACAACTATAATAACATGCTATTGTTGCCAGATGCTATTCGATGGTCAAAAGATAAAGCAAGCATGGAGAAATGGAAAAGGTCATGGACACAGATTATATATGAAAAAAATAATTTACCACTTTCTCGGCCCTTTTTCCTTCTTTTAGGAGTACCTTTCTTTCACATACTGCCTTCTTTTCTTCCCTGAAGGGACAGGGAGATAGACAGACTACACACATACAGATCATTTCCTCAGCTTGCACTCAAAATTGTAAAATGTTTTCTTTGAGTTTTCCAATCTGCCTCACCAAAACACAATAAATATCTTCTGCTCTGAATATTTGAGTTATGTTCCCTATTGTCAGTATGTGGCTAAGTTTAACCAAAGCTAAACAGGAATTGAGAAACCTAAAATAAAATTCTGCAGTACATGAAGCAACTATTTTGAACATTCGTCTGTGCTAAAGTTCGGGATGGTGGGGTTTTTCTCTATGCTAAGACTAGAAATGTTATCAAGGAGAAAAACTGGATTCAAGGTCTTCTGTAGGCTATAAACATTTTCATACTTTGTTTTGCTTAAATGCTTAGTCTGTGAAAACACAGATGAGGGTCCTTCATCCACAGTTTCTTTGACGCCTGTGGACTGCTGAAAAATTATCCCAGATAAGGAATACGTAGCTCTTTAGCCAGAAATCTGATCCATCTGAATGTGAAAAAAGCTGATTCAAAATTGTGATGGTACATGCTGGGATTTTTCATCAAGTGAAATCCACAATGTAGGACAAATACAAGATGTAGGGAACAGACTTCTAGGGGTCTTTAAATTTTTTAAGTAAAAACCTGTCTTCACAAGACAGAGCTTTTGAACTGGTCTTCACTGCAGAAAATTCTTTTTATGAGACTTTGATTTTCTTGTGGTAACTTTCCAAAATCATGAAGAGGCTTTTTTATATACTATGAAGTAGGTTTCAAAATAAGTAACAGTGTTGTATAAATTATTTTTAAGTCTTTGAATTATTGGAGTATTTATTCCCTTTCCATAAAAAATTAATATAAAAAAATAAAGCAAAATCTACAGATTTAATAAATGAAGATCTGGATAATAAATCTCACTTAAAATAGACCCACAATACTCAACACACATTACTGACTGACTGACCGAGCCAAAGCATTATTCTCAAGAGAATGTTTTGCCCTTTTAGCAGAATTAAATAAGTAGTGGAAATAATATTTAGAAAACTGTTTTTCAGAGCAGAGCCAGAAGATGAATTTTAACTGTTTAACTAAGCCCAGCTGCTGCCATCACTTGGGAGCTGGGTTGCAGGAGGGTAGCAAGAGCACCTTTTCTCTCAAGACCAACCAACCTCGACAGGGACATCTGTGGTTCTCAGAAAACCCTGAGAGTGCTTTGGCGTGGCTTAAACTTTACCCTTATTGTACCAGACCTCAAATAGGAGCTATTGGGGGGTTCCTGAAGCAGCTTCCATACTGATGTTCAATCCACAAAGGTCAGGCAGGTGGTGTTGCTCGCAATGACAAGGTTTTCTACATTTTTACCTTTCAGACACATTTTGACATACAGTTAAACTAAAGTGCTCTGGTGCTTTGACCACCTCACTGGTTTTTATACGCAGGATATCTCCAGCAGGAAAATTCTGGCCCCAGGTGAGGTCCTCCATGACCGAGTTTTGACTGTGCTGTTCTGCTGGGATAAAATTGCCAATCTATCAGAGAAGATACATCCTCTAACAGGCTCTGTAGTTCAGCATTGGGCAGGAAAGGATGAAAATACAGGGCAAGAGAAAAGCTGAGGGCAATGGCCAGGTGACTATGGCTGGGAGAAATGTAATCTAGCCTGTGAGTGGAGAAGAGGAAGTTGATGAAGAACTGTAATACTTTACTAATTTGCTTTAGGTGGACAAGGTAATATTCTTATCATTTTTGTTTTTATTGAGGAAAAATATGAGTGAGTTTTGACTACAAGAAAGAGGTTTGGCTCCCGAACTGCACCTCTCCAGCGTTTGTGCAGGGTGCATGCCCTGTGTCTGTGGTGCCATCACATGGGTTGGTTGCAGCCCACAGCCCAGCTTCGAGCAGCAGTGAGCTACTGCCACAGGAAAGTCTCAGCTCACTCAAGGAAGACTCTAGGTGTCCACCTGGGGAAGGTGTGCTGCTGTCCCTGAACAGAGCTGTTTCACGAAGGCTGAACAGACTGAAGGAAAAGGAACAGTTTCAGACACACATCCCAGGTGTGTGCCTGAAGAGTTATCCTTACTTCCTAGCCCTAGGCAGTGCAGTATGTGGGTTTGATTGGATTGCCATTCTGAGTCACCTAATTCTCCTTTTTTGATGATTGCAGGCATCTAATTCTGTATTCTCAGCTAGCAGCTGGTTGTTAAATGTGAGATCACTCAGAGACACCTCTGTCCCGTATTGCCTGTGGCCCATGAAAAGAGCAGTCCTTGGCTTCTAGTCCCTGTGGGGAAGGCCAATAGTTCAGCCATGCAATTCATTTCACAACCATGTAAAGCTCACCCCTGCTGGGCTTATTGTAGACTAAAAGCAGATATTAACCTTAAAATAGCTTGCCCAAATTTGACCATTTAAATAGTAGTGGGGCTTTTATTGTTTTTGTATTTTGCATCAATCACATATTTCTGGTTATAAAGGCTTTTCTAAAAATCTTGTCTTGACTATGAGCTGTGTTTTTACTTTAAATTCTGCAAAAATTGAAAAAACTGAAAGATAAAGATATTTAAAATATTGTGACTGATCTATTTTTCTGAGGAATCCTCTACAATTATGGCATTTCTCCTAGGGATTCTACCAAGAATTTTTGGAAAATTTGCCCCGGTGTTGTATCAGTGAACTTTGGACCAGCACCACTGCATTCTCTGTGGTGGTGAGATTGAATCTTTGCTTTATTTGTATTGACTGATACCAGAATGACATTTTCCATTGTTAGTTTCTCAATGCAGGGAGAAATTAATCTCCCAGCCTATTTACATCCACTAGCAATAAAGCCTCATTTTAATGAGAAAATGAATATTTGGACTTTAGACTTTGTATCTTTTCTGGCAGCTGTGCTTTTTATTCACTCTGACTGAAACAGCTTCAATGACAGCAGCCAGGATCCTCCCCTTCTGTTCAGCTTTTCCATAGAAGGCAAAATGAAATATGTCTCTAAAGATAGGACAGTACTATTTTGAGTACTTGCTTTTTCATGGGATTATGCCAATAAACAAAAGAAAAATACTCATTCCCACCTTTATCCTTTAAGAGCCAAAGCACTCTTTCAGGAATATCAACTGTTTCTTCCTACCTGTTTCTTCAAATTCACATTCTCTCTCTTTGCTTTTTATTTATCCTTCTTGGCTTCTTATATCACGCAATAAAATAAATGTTAGCTCTATGTTAGATTAGGTTGTTTTCAGAAACAAAAATGGCATTTATTTGTTCTACAAGGTTTTAAAGCTAATGGTCCAACTCACAGGTAGAAAAACAACAGTGATTCATATCTTTTTTTGTAAGCAACATCACCCGAAGGGCATTATGCAACTCTGGCTTTTATAGGGTTTTTCTTTTTTTCCTCAGGCATAATGACTCCAGAGAGACCAAACATAACAGTGATCAATTGGGCTGCTTTCTTTTCCATTCGGGTTTTACACAACAAAGGGATCCGTTGATTTTATTTGTCTTTTATTTATGCTCTAAGCAAGCATGGTTTGGAAAATATTGGCCTGTCCAGCAGGCACTTCTACTATTGGTGCCTCAGCATAAATGTGGTTTTCCCCTGTATGAGATTACAAGGCAAGGTCGCCCATGGTATTGCAGCTCTGAAATAAGCAACAATACTGAGAGCTGTAACCTTTTCTAGTTAAAGCTAGTGAGAATTTTGTTTCTGGGAGCTGGCTAAAATGGGATACAAATCAGGAGTTGACATGTTACTTGTTGACTTTGAGCCAAACCTAAAATGTGCACCAGTCCAGAACTGCAGTCTTGAAAAGGATTTCCTTTTGTGTTAGCCTGAAGTGCTAAGGTTTTGGTTTTTTTTCCAGGTGGATGCGGCTGGATCAGCTGAAACCATAAGCAACCATAATGTGCCTAGATCCATCTAATCAATCCAGTCTGTGGGACCTGGGAAGCCCACGTCCAACTCCTCCATCCTGTAGATGATATTGGGGTGAACTGAAGATTCGTGGGCTGGATTCCCTGCAAACAATGAAGCTGTAATTCCCCTTGCCTTTGAGAGAGAGCCAAGGAAGGGTGTGGTGATGGTCACTCTCTCTCTAGTGGGCATATTGTTAAATTATCTTTTCAGCAAATGGATGTCCTAAGATCTACACACTTTTGCTTGCCCAGGAGATTTAAGCCTCTTTTCCAAATATTTCATGCGAGTGCCCCAATCAGTGACCTGGCAAACCAAGAAAGAGGACTGCTAGAGCATTATGCTTGACAGGGGAACACCTGCCTCTGATACCTTCTCCCAGGACAGTAACATTGATAACACGTTTGAATAGCATGACAGGATGAGTGAGCCTGGCTTGGTTCACCACAAGGGAGTCGGGAGGTACCTCTTCTTTGGAAACCCCTCCAGGCTGGGTCTCTGAGCACCCTGTGCACCAAGAGCAAGCCGTCCTTGCCCCATGGTGGGAGGGCATGTTTGAGGACCCCCGTGGAACAGAGGGTACAAGCCTCAGCAGTGGCTCCTGTGGAGTGGCTCAAGGCATGGTCTTGCTCTGGGACGCAGGGTGTCTCCTCTGAATCCCACAGGGTCAGTGAGCGCACTGGGAACCTTGGCATGATCCTCTGTTCCCCATAGATGCCAGAATAACAAATAGTATATATCACAGTGACCAACAATGTGATAGCAGGGCAAAAGGGTGCCTGTAGCTCCCTCACCCACCAGTGCTATCTACTCACATGCAGATGCAGAGCCCTCTGCCCATAAGAGCACTCCCAACCTGTCCTGCGAAATCCTAAAAGCCAAAACATTCTGAATCATTCTGACTCTTTGCCCTCTCACTCAAAACATACACAGCTTTGTTAAGCCTTTTGCTTCAGTAAAATCCTCCACGTTAGTAACACAGGTCTCATTACCACATATTGGTCACAATATCCTCTTTATAGCTACAAATATCTCTGACGTAAGAAGCTTTTAATTGCCTTTATTCTCTGCGGTGAATATGTGAAGGCAGTGACACATACATAATTACCATGCAACTGGAAAAGAATTTTGGGACAAATGTGCTGCTGATTTTTCCCCTCACTCCTTGAAAGGGGTCTTCTAGATCACAGCAATCACAAGATACATATCATGTATCTAAAGAGGGGACAATTGCGAGTATTTTGCTAATTATTAAAAAACACTCTAACGTGCAACCTACTGTTCCTTAGCTGAAAAATGAAGATTTCTGTTTCAAGAATGGTACAGTTCATTTAAGATACTTCTGACCTAGTTTTATACTGTACTGAATTGCTTCAAGTGAGTAATGCGCAATCTATTTATAGGATCATTATTAAATTAGCGCTTGCATGATTTAAACCCCCTTGCAGTAGATTCACAAGGGAGACTCAGGCACTCTTGTCACCCAGTGGGTAGGAAGCTTGGGTTAATATTAACAGGAGTGGTAGTCTGGACTAGTTTTCTGAAAGGAGTAACTGATTTTGAGATGCAGCTAGAACTTGCTGTAAAATGGAAGTTCATCTGACCAATTCTGGACTTCTGCTTTTGGGTGAGATGAAATATACCTCTAAGTTACCCCTTTTCCACGATTCATTTTTCGTGCTGCCTTATTGAGACCGTAGGTTTTCAATATCTATAGTTATATTATGCAAACCCCACCACAGGGTCTGAATATAACCTAGGAAGATCATCATTAAGTATTGTGGTAGCGTTGCAGTGTTGTGGCTCCAGTTTGCTGAAGCTGGCAGTATGTACTTGTGCCGGGGCACATTCCACTGATCATTTCAGTATATGGAATTTTCTACCTTGTCTTAAATCAGGTAATTGCTACAGCAGCACCGCAAACACCAGGGTGTTTCTGAAAGGTCTGTGAAGACTAGTTGGAAATACTACTTGGAAATGTTGAGAGTTGAGTACCTTACTTCTCCAAAAAATTAAGACCTTTTTTAAAAAAAATGTAGCTGACTGTTATTATCGGATGTAAGTTAGGTGTCTTGAAATTTGCCAATTTTTTCTTCCAAGGCAAAATGAAACAAAGAGTCAACTAACATACATGGATTTGTCAAACCCTAGGACAGTAGCCATAAGAAATGGAACTAGCATGGAATGTATGAGTCCTGCCTCGGTTTTCCTTCCTTTCTTGCTTCTGCTCTACTTTTACTTGTTAGCAGTATGGGATGTTGTTTAAGGTGGGAGCTGTGTTTCATGTCCATGCCTTGTGGCACTTGTTGTGGGGCTCCAGTCTTGATGAAAGTCTTCCCACTGAATCATCACTTGTGAAACTAATGGTCATGTATGGATGCTGACAGCCTGGTCAAAAAGAGATTTTCACAAATGAGTGCAGACAGAGCCTGTGAGAAAGCCAATTTTCCCAAGCAGAAAAAATAGTAAACAATCTTAGTAAATAACTTGCACCTGTGTTTTCCTCTGTTAGATGTTTTAAAATAGGTGTGCTTTGTCATTAGCCAATGGTCTTGGGGGGCTCAGGTCATTTAATTAACCAATGATGTAGTCTTTATGTAGTCTCTAGATGAACCTCTCTATAAAAGAGGGAGTGTGTGTTAATAAAAAAGTTTTTTGCCTCTGATCTTCTTAAAGTTCATGTCACTTCTTAGCCCATCCCCAAACAACAGCGACAGCCATATATAAAATACCAGGTTCTGAACAAGATATATGCTGTTCTAACTTTGCCTGTCATTTCAAATCCCCTTTTCTTTTTGTTTTGCTTCTCAATATCACCTGTAGGTTTAAGTGCATTTTTCCTGCAGCTGTGCAGCAATTTCAGTGCATTAACACATTTTTCATATGAAGCAACACAAAAAGCAGATTCAGAATAAATCCCTTAGAATAAAGTACTGTATAGGTCAATATTGTTTTGAAATCTTTTTCAAGGGTGTATCTAAACCCTTAAAGGAATGAATTTGAATGTCCTTTAATCTAAGAGGACCCAAAGTCCATCAAGAATAAGGTCAACCTTAAGTATCATGTACTCCAGCTGTAATTTGGGTGTGCTGACTTATACAGTGGAGTTAATAAAAAGATTTAAAGTTTTATTATTACTGATATTAATATTATTATTCATGACAGTGTTAGAGTTGTCCCTTGAAAGTGCAAATGCTGCTGAACTGAGTGGGAGCAGACAGAAAGGTTGTTAACATAATGTAAACGCACACTTAGAGGCATCCACTTCTTTTACAAAATTAAATCCCTGGACACTTTTATAAGGATGTACAAAACAATTAATAATAATAATATTAATATTAATAATAGTAATTATTATACAATAGCTACATTTTTCAATCATAAAATCCATTTAATCAGCATAGAATAATTTGTTTCAAGGATTTGTTTCTTTGAGAGCTAGGAAATTTTCAATTGAAACAGACAGGGAAACAAATGTCCAGATGGATACCAAAAAACCTCCCAAATCTTCTACTTCAGCTTCTTCATCACTGGCAAACATGTATTCAGAGATGTCAGATATTTGTTCCAGCACTTTCTTCTATGAATGGCCAGACTTTGCTTATGATGCCCAGGAATAACTGATTTGGGTGAGGACCTTCTTCCTCGACCTATGAAGACTTCCAAGACCTAAGATAGGGTGTCTGTGACCTCATTTAAAGACAACTGGGTGTCTAATGCAGTTTACGTTCAGCAGAAGTCCAAGGGATAAAAATAGGCAAAATGACTTATTTTTCTAAAGATCTATGCAGTTTTTCACAGTAAAAGTGCAATAACTTATACAAAATCACATTCCAATGAATTCTGAAAGTTCAGTTACTGGAATTCAGGTGTGAAATGGCTTTATATTGCTGGGAATTCTACTCTTCTGTCCAAAAGGAGTCTCACAATTGGATGTAGAGACAAGCCCAGAGTCTTGTCATTGCCCTTGAGTCTGATAATGTTACTACATGACAACAAGCATTTAAAAAAAAAACAGAGAAAGGGACCAAGTCAATACACTAGAGCAGTGTCCATGGGCAGCAAAGGTCTGGTGAGGCATTGGAATAGGTTGACCAGGGAAGTTATGGATGCCATATCTCTGGAATTGTCCAAGACCAGGTTGGATGAAGCTCTGGGAGAGAAAAGTGTCCCTGCCCATAGCAGGAGGGTTGGAAGTAGTTGATTTTTAGGCTCCCTTCTGACCCAGGCCATTTTATGATTCTATGATCCTATGATTCTATGATTCCATGATCCTATGATTCTATGATTCCGTGATTCTATGACTCTGTGATTCAATTATAATGAGTTCTCTGAAGCCAAAACACAGTTTCTGTGGATAGACTGGTAGGGTGATTTTGTAATCTATGTATATACAAAGAGACTAACAAAATAAGCATACTTAGTTACAAAAATATTATGCAGAGTTATCTTCTGCAAAAGGCCTTCCTTATTTTTTCTTGTTTGTGTGATAGGTTTATACCAAAATATAAATAATACATAGAAAAAACATCCATAGGTACATGTTGTATGATTCAGGAGTATGTTAAATGTAATGTATTGCATTTATGGAAAGGAATGTTTTTGTAGAGTGTCTGCTAAAAAAGACATTTTTTAAAACACTCTGTCCCAAATTAAAAAATGGTAACATTCATGATAACTGTAGGTGAATAATCACATCTGTAGGATAAACTTTAAAAAGCCAGAAAAGTCACAGGGAGGACACACTTCTCACTACTGAATTTACTGACTTTCTGGTTTCTATCTCATACTTAATGCTGTCTAAATGCTGTTTCAGCCTATGAATTGAATTTTCTTTTAATTTGAGCAGATCATGTATTCATTTTTCGACACTCTATCTTCATCAATCAATGCATTATGCCTGGCAGCTTCATCTCATCCTTAAAGATAACCTTGGATTATGTCATGACTCAATTCTGTATTGCCCCTACAGAGATAATGAATTCACACATGAAAGAGGATCATTTACCAATGGGTGTGGGATGCTGTTTTGAACATATCATTTCCATCTGCCACAGGATGATTCCATTTGCAAAAATTGATCTCCTGGAGGAGGATTTCTCAGCTAGGGTAAGCACATTGTAGGCAGAGTGCTGCAGAGTGTGTTGTCTGACTACAGAGGAAAAGGGGATCATGTTGCTTCTGCTGTCCCCAGAAAGTCAAAGCACAGGGAATGGGCTTGCTTCTCTTCACACTGAGGCTGGAGAAAGGAGCAGTGGCAGAGTAGATAAGTCTTTCCTTCTTGTAGCAAAGGGTTTCAGCTCAGCAGGTCTGAGAGGAGTAACACATCCACATGCAGGGGTGGTACAGAGAAAGCATGAAGTTAATTCACTTCCAAAACATTTAGCCTCAATTGTGATAAAGTCTGTTAGATGCTGAAGCAGGTACTGCTGTGAGATGACCTCTTTTAAACAGCTTTAGGATTCAGCTGAAAGGCTGCCGGAAAAGGATTGAGCTCATATTTAATTCCTGTGAATAAAACTATGCATTTCATCAGCTGTAAACAATAATAATCACAGGTATCACAATGAAAATTTATGCACATCAAGCAATTTTCCTAGTGTGAAATGGAATTTGACAAGAGGCAGTGCAGATAGATGCCTGAGAAAGTACTCTGCAGGGACACCTGGCGTGGACCAGGAACAGACACAGACCAGTTAGATAAGTGCACACCTTGGTAGCAAGGTAAAATAGATCTTGCATGTTGCATCAGGCTTCCTATATTAGCAAGATCAAATCATGTACAAAGCAAAGGGCATTACATGATAGCTGAGCAGCTTAGGGTTAGGAGTATTTGCATCCCTTGCCAAAATTTATGAGAATTACATCTCTTCCTGTTCCTTGCCCAGTCACGAGAGGCAAGATACAGCCTGTGAGTGTGCAAGGGCAGGACAGTGTCCCTTTGAGTAGCCTGTGACATGTTGAGTGGAGTTGCCTGACTTCCAGAGCAGCTGTATACATGTGTAGCTCAAAAGTCATGGCTTAATTACAGTGCCAAGGAGCTCACTGAGTCCTGCCATTTCTATCTTCTTGGTTCTGTGGAAAGCAAATACTCATTCAGCACGTTTGAAGTCCACTGTCTATTCTTTATTTGCCGTAGAGATGGACCTGCACAGACTCACAGTCTGTTCCCTCGGTGCGACTGGCATCATGCTGGCAGGTCCTCTGTCTCTGCCAC
Source organism: Vireo altiloquus (assembly GCA_013396875.1). Classification (NCBI taxonomy): domain Eukaryota; kingdom Metazoa; phylum Chordata; class Aves; order Passeriformes; family Vireonidae; genus Vireo; species Vireo altiloquus. The sequence continues at coordinate 127,579 of VZRF01015760.1, forward strand.
TCACACTGGCTGCAACAGGAGATTCAGGTACAGTCCTCCTCCTGGTGGCATTCACGTGTGAGGAAGGTGGTGTGTTTCTGTTTAACGCAAATTACTGATCACAGTGTGTTTCCATGCACATTTTTCAAGAAACACGTTTGCTTTAATTTTCCCGAAGCCCATCTTTGCCGTCATATTTTGGTACATTGTGTGTCTCTATTCCATGTGCATTGTGTCACAGTGTGATCCTGTCAACTCTCATAAAGGATAAACTACTATGACAACTTATGTCCTAATGCAGTTTGACAAGATGAAATATGCAAAAAAGTAAACACGATTCCTGCCAGCGCCCACTGGTCCCAACAACTTCAGGTGTACCTCCCTTAATTAATCAGTAGCTAATTATAGTTTCCTGATAAGTGCCAGAAACAGAGCACAGGATGGCTGATGTATATCGATGTGCCATATTTCAGGCTGGCATACAGACTTACAGAGATATTGTCTGTGTACCATGTCTTCTACCAGTTCTTATAAGACCACTCTGATTACTTTTCTGTTTTTTGCAGGCAGGCAAAAGTACAAATTCACTGGAACAGCTTTTTCTTTTTGAAACACATAAATCAATCTCAATTCTTTGAAACTGCATTGTTCTAAAGGGTGTTCATAAATCTTGGAACTATAACTTATTTTTCTAAAGATCTATATTTTATGAAACACAGTTTAAATTTTCACCTGAGACATTATGGTTTCTATGAAATTGGAATGGATAACAAATTGAATGAATGGACTCTCATTAAGGTTAAAATTACTCAACAGGAACCATTCTGAATCAATTAATCATAATGTAAAAGGACTCTGATTTTCTGGCATTCTCAAAATCAAAAGTATTTGCGTCATACTTCATCATAAGAAGTGTGATTAATTTTGTTTACAGCTGATGAAATACTTAATTTCAGTCACAGTAATTAACCTGTTACTCTGCTCCCTACACACCTTCCATGACCATGTGCAAAAAGGATCAGAAAATCCAGTTTATATGACATAGCAGGGTACTATCAGACATAGCTGTAGTTTAAAATAAGATTAGACACCAGGTACTTTGCAGGGAAATAATATCATCTCTTCTATTTATCAGACATCATAAATGGATTTATAAATGGATTTTTAATTGAAATATATTATTTTTTAAATCAGTGTGTTTTGGATTTGTCCCCAAGTTGTTTTATTTAATATTATCTAAACAATCCAGATTCTTGACACCTGAATCTGTCAGCTAACATGACAGCCTATTATTCAAGGACAGACAGATAAATTTCCCATGGAACATTACTTTTGGTATCAGAGGGGGCTGCCTTGACACCAGCTAAAGCATTTTACTCACATTGATTCACCCAGCAAGAAATGTTAATTATTAGAAAGGTAGAAAGGTGGCTCCTATTTATTGTTCCATGGAAACAAATGTTTCCAAAGACCATTTTGAGGGGAATATTCTTCATATTGTTTCATATTCCAATTAAGTTAAAATTTGAAAATGTCAAATAGGGAGTGAAAAGGGTTGAAAAAAATAAAACATGAAAGTTAGCAATGAATTTCAAATTATACTTAAAAAAGAAAAAAAAACCCCACAAACACAAAATCCTGTTCTGGTTTTGACCAGCCCAACTTCTGGCACTCCCTGTGTTAAGCAGAACATAGTGAACAAGGTACCTAACCCATGCTCTCATGCCTGGCACACATTGCTGAGGCAGCTTAAGGAAGCACCAAAGGCTGCTCTGAATCCTCTGACCGAAACATGATTCTAAGGCACTAAGCATTTAAACCCCTGTAACTTTGGAGAATTTGGATTATGAGGCAGGTTTAATGAAAACCATGCCTAGCTTGCCAAGTAAGTGATGTCTCTGTGCTAGTACAGTGATCTCTTCCATTAAAGAGGTCAGGCTGTCCCTATTTGGAAGTACATCATTGTTCTAGAGAAACTTATAGGAACACACCAGCTACATTTTTCAGTATTTGTATGCTTCAGGGAATGTGACAGAAAGATTATTTACTTATCTAAAAAAATTTTCTCTTCCAGCATGGTTCATACAATAATTCAATTTCCATATTTAAATCAAAATTATTTTCTGTTTCTTGCTAACTTTTGTTGACCTCTTCTGTTATGGTGGAAGTTGTTTGTTTGTTTCCAAATTCTAGTATTCCATTTCCCTTGCACTGCTACTCTGTATGCCCTGGGCCAATATCTGGCACCTTTCAACAAGGGATCTCTTACATAAGAGCCAGTTTCACTGATTATACGTAATTTACAAAACATGAAGGTCATTCAGGCTGTATCAGGCTGGACTATCACTACATATGAACACTTATTTCTCTGCCTGAAGAAGATAAAAACTAATGTATTTTAAGCTTGAGAAAGTATGAAAGAAATGCAGATGTGTACAGCAGGTTAAAATTAACTCAGGCATTTACAATGCTCTTCCATCAGAACAAAGTTCTTGATTTAGAAGACCTTGACGTAGCTGGTTAATTACTTGCTGAATCAGGATTAGAATGCTCATGCAGAAACATTTACTAATTTGGTGGAGCAACAGTTCAGGGGAAATATGTGACTAGCTTTGACACATGCAGAAAGTTTTTGACAATATTAATAGGGAAATTACTGTAACAGTGGGAAGCACCATGTTTTCATGTCTGTGGCCCACAGGTTATTGGCAGGCTTTTAAAAACATTCACACACTTTTTCTCCATCTTCAGTGTTTCCAAAGCAGGACTGTTTGTGGAAGGATAACACAGGGAGTTTGCCTGGGGGCAGGCAAGTGTGGATTTTAAAGGTATAGAGCAATTAGCTGCAGTTCACCATCCGCTTGCTGCAGCTCTCAAGCTGTCTCCAGACTATCAGGTTTGGTAGAAGAGGGAATTAGGCGATTAAAAAGCCTCCACATCTTCACTGCAGTAGATCCCAAGACCTACTGTGTCAGGGCTGTCCCATGCAGTCTGGGTCTTCTGGATGGTTGGCCCCAGCTGATGTCCTCCACAGCATGGTGGATGCCAGAAGAGCCTTGCCTGAGGCATCCAGATTCCTGAAGGGAGCAGCTTGGCCTCTCCTGGGGTGCCAGCCAGCGCTTTGCCCAGGCTGATGAGTTTTCATCCTCATGGCAGCTCTCCAGGAGCCAGCAGCAAAGGCAGAGGAGAGGGAAAGGCTCTCACCCCATGCAACCCGGGCTCTCTCGCTTGACCAAGAGCTCTCTTCCTGCATGGGGAAGCCCATTGGGCTGACGGACCGTGACAGGTTATCCAAGAGCTGGCTTTCAAGAAAAGGTGAATTTAAAGGTAAGTTTTTAAATCAGCACATCAATACAGTTTTATATCACAGTGTACAGCACTTCTCTGCAGGTAAGTGACTTAGTAAATCAGAAAGAAGAGCTAGAAAGATGTAAGAAGGAAAGGCTTGGTACATGCACACCTCATAGATCCCATCATCAGTGATGAGGTCACTGTGCTGCTCAACATCACCTCAATCAGAAGAAGGAGCAAAGGAAGGCAGAGGAGACTACATCATGTGCAACTCTGACCCTGGTTTGTTCAAAAGGAGTTTGGTTGCAGAGTCTGAGGAAAATTTCTTCCCTACTAAGGCTGGTCAGGTCATGTCCACTGCTCAGCTCAAGATCCAGTGGGGTCTTATATTGATTAGCAGAAGATTTAATTTCACCCTAATTAAGAGAGAAATGAAGAAGGATGCTGAATAATCCTACAGGCATTTATCGACTCTTAGGCAGACATTCCTTTTAATTTACTGAGGTGAAACACCCATGCACTCAGTTTTGGCTCTCTTAACATTTTTTCCTGAAGGGCTGTTCTCCATAAATCTCCTAGACTCTTGTTTTTAATAGCAGCATTGTCCCAAGTGCAGGCATAAAACAACATTGTTGCTGTTATTCATTAGAATCTATATTTATTTACTTTTACCATCCAACCAGCTTTGTTTTCTTTTGTAAATTTTGTATAAAAATATCCTGTAAACACATTCTTGACTGACTTGATTTTTAGTAATGCAAGTCATAAATGTTAAACATTTAAAAAATTAGCTTTCCTGGTATAGAATAACTCTGTGTATTTTAATCTGATGAATAATGTGCAAATGTAATTAAAATATGTAGTACCTTCCTCTTGCTGTGAATATGACTCAGAACTGAAAAGACCTGGGGGTCCTGGTGGACACCAAGCTGTCCATGAGCTTCCAGAGCCCTTGTGGCCAAGAAAGCCAATGAGATCCTGGGGTACATTAGGAAGAGCATTGCCAGTAGGTCGAGGGAGATGATCCTGCCCCTCTACACAGCCCTGGTGAAGCACATATGGAATTCTGTGTCCATTCTGGGCTCCTTAGGACAAGGGAGAGACATGGAGCTCCTGGAGAGGGTCCAGCAGAGGGACTGGAGCTTGAGTCTTGTGAGGTAAGGCTGAGGGACCTGGGCCTGTTCAGCCTCGAGAAGAGATGACTGAGAGAGACCTCATCAATGTTTGGCAGTATTGAAGGCAGAATGCCCAGAGGTTGGAGCCAGGCTCTTCTTGTTGGTGCCCAGCAACAGGACAAGCGGCAGTGGGCACAAACTGATGCACAGGAAGTTTCACCTGAACATGAGGAAGAACTTCTTTACTGTGTGGGTGACTGAGCACCAGAACAGATCACCCAGAGAGGTTATGGAGTCTCCCTCACTGGAGATATTTTAGAACTGTCTGAACACAACCTCATGCCATGAGCTCTAGGATGACCCTGCTTGAAGGAGGTTGGAACAGATGACACACTGTGGTCCCTCCCAACCTGACCCTTTCTGGGATTCTGAGATTTGCCATTTGTGAATAACTGTTCAAAAGATTAATTCATATCAAATGTTGGTTGATTCCAACAAGCAGAACTCTAACAAAGGTTGGCATCCACATATTTTTATACATTTCCCATTCCTTAGTAGAACCTCTTGCCCTGACAGAATTGCTGAAGTACATCTGAGCTGTTACACAAGAGACAACAACTGACAAAGGTTATGAGGGTATCTGCTAGTTCCAAGGAACACTTTATTAGACATAGAGCCATTGCTTTGAAAAGTGAAAGAACCCACAACATACAAAAAAAGTTGTGGACAGCTGCAACTGGTACAAGCTACTACCCAAAAGTGGTCTTTCTCATACAACAAACATTAACATTTACATAAATCTGGAGGCTTTAAAGATGTCTAGCAAATTTTTTCTGGAAGTGAGATAAATACAAGATTTCATAAATTATATGTGGGTATAATCAGAACGGTGATATAGAGATTTTTTTCCTAAGTAAAATAAACAAAATATAGAGAAAAAACACCACAAGATTGCATAATACAATTTTGACAGAATTTCATTGAAGTGCCTTTGGCTTTTAATGCTCATAATCATGCTGATTTGTAAATAGCAGTAGTTAGATTCAAATTTAGCATCCTTGTACCTGTACTAGAGGCAGGTATACTTACTGCATGTCTTAAAAGGGTAGTAGGAGTACTTCCAACCTAGTCCATGAGAGATAATGAAAAGTTCCAGTGCATTTGGAAAAACATCCCTAATTTCTTCCATGTACAGTAATTTCTATAATTTTCCTTTTTTATTATCTGAAGAAACATAATGCTAAGGAACTCATCCAAGTAATAAATACACACCCAATTTATAACACCAGAAAGAGCAATATTCACTGGCTCCATGCAGGATATCTCACTCAAAAAAAATTTTGGATTGTTTGGTAAAGTGGTTTGTTTTTATTGGGAATTTTTTTTCCACTTCAACTTCTCCCTTTAACAATGGACCTTTATCTTCATTGCCTTCTTACTGAACTCCCTCCTAGTTTTGTCACATAAGAACAACTCAGCCAAATTTAAGATGCCAGGTCACCTGGAGAGTTATGCCTGGAAGGGGAGTAAAACTCACCTCGTGTTGAAGTCAGGCAGAAAATCACTTATCTGAGAGTTTATTTTTAAACTAGTGTGACTCCATAGTGAATGCTATCACTGCAATTCTCTCTCAGTGTTTTACAGGTAGGGAAAGAATGTGAGTAAGATTATTCAGGGAAGCTTCTTCTCAGCTAGGGGGATTAGGTTTGATAGCAGCATAAAACCTTATTGTATCACTCACGTTCTGCATCCCATGGCCAGGACCAGCTCAAGAGCATGTCAGGGCTTGAGGGAGACTGTCCACTGAAAACATTCAGAGCCTTCTCTAGCACAATTTTCCAAGTGCTGCCAAGTTCAGTAAAGCTCTTCATTAGCTTCCTCCTCCCTGTTTGCTCCCCCTGAGCTGGCAGAGCACACTTGCTAGGACAAGCTGCTGCTGTTTGGAGCACTGATGCCAGGAAGGGCTGGAGCCACTGCCGTGGTTGTGCAAGGCTCTGGGCCATGCCAGCAGCAGCAGGGTCACCCTCTGTTCAGCAGGGTCAAGCTTGGGGGCCAGTAGAGCATACCCAGCTGGTGGCTGCAGCCCACAACAGGGTCTACTTTCTGTACTATGAACCTGTTTGGTCGTCATTTTCTTACCCTATTTCTGTTAATTTAATACTGAGGATGACATTTTGGCTGAAAATCAATAGTTTTAACATTGGTTTCAATTTAATCCAAACCCTTCATGCCTCACTGAGGACAATAACACAAAGAACACTGTTTTGGAAAGAGAAAGGCATCAAGTTTGCCAGCAGCTTTGTTTATTGTGTTTGGGGGCTTCATGACGTAGTCTCCCACCCACTTCTTTTTTAAATGTTACTTTGGCTTTTGAAAGTCTTGTAACCTAAAATATAATGGTAAAAAGTTTGTATGAGTTTTCCAAAGTTGGTTTTCATTCCCTAGGGAGTATTAATTCTGGTTTAATTTATTTTTCATCTTCATTGTGCAACAAAACAGTTTTGTTTTTAAAAGGAGGATCAAACTGATATGGGAATATGTGTACAAGTGTTGGCAAGCATTTCTTGAGGGGAGCTGCAGCCCATGAACTTGGACTTCAAACAAAAAATGTGCAGAGCTCACATGAACTTGAATTTGCCCTTTATTTGTGATACCCATAAACATTTATGATGCTTTGTTTTTAATCCCAGTAAGCCTATGTTGTTACTTTGGGTCTTTTAATAGTGTCTATTTATATTGTGAAATCATGACAACTGTGTTGTCTTCCCGTAAAGCCAAAGGTCAAGGGTCTGCTACAGCAAATACTAACACATCTGAAAAACTTCGCTCATATGAATAATCAAAATGATTTTAACAGGGATGTGTTTTTAGGGTCAGGCTCCCAATATTTTGACATACTTCTTGAAATGTTCTGTGGGTAGGAGTCATTGACTTTCATATGGTGATAAAATGCTCTAAACACACAAATAACTCCCCTGCAAAAGATAGGAATATGTTTGGGTTATCAAGTTTTAACAGTTACAATTTTACTTGCTAGCTTTCTTTTCCTGAATACAAGTAGTGTTGGAGGAGTGCTTAGAAGAGATGAAATAGAATTGATTCCTATAAGTTAATTTATTTGACAGTCCTCTCCCTTCCCAAGTGAGCCCATGTGTAACCAGAAGTTTGGCGATCTCAGTGTACTTTTTTGCCTTAATTTTCTGGTAAAGAATGATGGAACTAATTACTTTTACAACAGTGATGTATTGCATTTAGTAATTTATATTGTGTACAGATTATTGCTATGAAGGGATAGACAAATATGCATGGGAGAACATTTTTTTTCATGATAAGAACTATAAAAATTAGTCATTTAAACAATAAATATTATTCTATTTTTAAGACTATACTTAGCTGTTGTGCCTCTGTAATGCATGTGCTGTAAAAGTAAATAAAAGAGACACACGAGATTCCAAATATAACCTGTAGTTATTCAGGATAAGCAGCTTGCCTTATAAAGAGAATTTCCTAGTTGTCTGTTGGGATAGTAGAGTCATCCTTGGAAAGTTTTTTGTGAATAAGCTAATAATTTTTCCTGTTGTTTGCACAGATTCCAGCTGTGTTAGAATGCAATTTATGCAAAAATTTGTCTCAGAAGATCGTGTTAGGAGCAAATTGGTTTTCTGCTTTTTATTGGAATATATTCAATGGTTTTCCATGTTGCATTCTGAACCTTGTTCTCAAAATACATGTTCTATACCTGTGACTTCTACCTTTAAATTAGGGAGAAGCTTTACATATGTTTATTCTTCCTATAAAGGTGGAAAAAAATTGGAAAAGCTTGAGTGTAGATGAAAATATATGAACATCAGTATCTTTTAAATTTGTGAAAAATATGAGCTTTTTTCTTCATACCACCTTAAGTAGTAATGCCACAAATCTAGCAAAGGGTCTGAAATCTAGGTGTCATAACCTCCCTGATAGTGAAAGGAACACTTCTCCCATTAACATGGAGTTATGTGCATGGTCTGTCCAGTGATATGCAATGTCATTTAAGACATTCCATCATTCTGTGCTTGAGCGCTCTGCTCTAATCTCGTGAGGTACCCAGGGAAGAAACAATGATAGCCAAGGCATTAAAATGTAATCAAGATATGCAAATTCATATCTGAATGTGATTTGCTTGGAAAGAGAAATTAATCTGTGCATGGTCAAATAAACAGTGTGTAATATGGATAATTAATCACCAAATTAGCAGCTGTAGTCCCATGAGAAGATTATGTAAATTAAAAAGGCCCCCATCTACACTCACAATTAGAGTACTTAATACCAAACTCTAAACAAAACAAAGCCCCTGGGAGCACCACAAAATAAGCAAATAAAACTTAGTGGGTCATCTTCCAAATTTCACTGAGAGATTTTCTAAAGGCCTTTGTTTTCCTGGTTTACAGAAACTGATTTTTTTTCCCACTGACAAACCAAGCTCATTGAATAACCTGCAACTTTGAAGGGCCACTAATGCTGCTTTACACAAGACTAAACTTCCCTTTGTACATTCCAAATGAGCAGCTGAAAGAGGTAGGGACTAGAGGGTAAATCATCATCCCTGAGGCCCAGTCCATGTAAAACAGGGATGGGTACTGCAGAGGTGTTAGGTGTCTTCTGCATAAGAAGAAGTTTTCTCCAGCAGCTTCAATTGCTGCTTTGCACTTGTGTTTCAATAATCTCTTTTTATCTCTCTCAACACAGTATTTTTCCCATATTTGTAATATGTCCTGAAAATATGTGTTCTGCCTCCTCTGAAAACCTAATCCACACGTTTGCTTTTCACTGTTTAATCCAAGACAGTGACACCAAGGATGCCTCATATGGACTAGGCTATGGAACTACCTGGCCCATGGCAGCAAATGGTCTCCCCTGAGGCTATGCATGGCACTAAAGCCATGGCCCAACCTAGAATACATAAAACATTCTCTAACAAGGAAACCTGAGTGAACAGAGCTATTCAGCATTTGAAGCACAGCTTTCTAAAGGCACCACACTAGCTCAGATAAATTCATCTTAACACTGACTCAACCCAAAGCAAAATATGCTGACTTTTCTGAATACAGGCTTTAGAAATTTTTAATGGAAAGTTGCAATATACTCAATCTTGTCTTCATTTATGGTGATAGCAATTGTTCAAATAAGAAAATTGACAAGGAACTTCCTGAATTTCCATCTCCTGATGAATTACGTAGCACTATTTCAAAGGGAACAACCTGTTTTGGGAAGGAAATTTGTACAATGCGGGCAAGAAATTCTTCGATGTGTCCAGAGTCAAGAAAAGCAGAGCTTCTCACTTCAAGTCGCCAGGTACCTCTCAACATAAGCACCTATGGATGGAAGATACCTTTGAAAACACAGCACTGAGACTATATATTTTAAGGCAGCCTTGTCCTGTCTGTCACTGAGAGGGAGTAGAAGTTGACTTTCTTACAAAGAGGAGTTTGCTTCTGTTCTGAAATGTCCTTCTTGGTCTCCCGATGCTCTGGACTGTGACTGGCTTCTAGTTGCTCTCTGTCTGTTCAGAATAAATTTCACTCCTTTTATTCAATTAAAAGTTTTAATTCCTCCTGGTAAAGGATGCTTTTGGTAAGATTTTCAACAACTTGTTTAAAGAGCTAAATAATGCTCATGTTTTAAAGCTCTTAACTTTGCAGAGTAGCAGTTGCCTTTCATGTAGAATAGCCTATCCTCCCCAGCAATTTGCTGACACACTGGATATAACAGTTTCATGTTGTCTTACCAATGCTATGAAGCACATGCTTCTTGCAAACTACAGCATAAACTTTCTCACTAATGCAGATTTCGTCTTTGAACCTGAGCAAATGTGAATCAGGAATGTCAAAGGGGAAGCCCCAGACAGACTAGAAGAATAGAATTGCAGAAATAACTGTGTAAATTTTAGTCTTCACGGATGTTTAGCCCCAACCAAGAGGTCATTTCTCATCAGTCCACATGACATGAATTTAGCCCACACCAAAGTTTCCAACATTGCCTCGAGTGTTTTAAAAGTGCAGTGCCAAAGTATATTCAAGGTTTCCTCATGCTGTGTCAAGCAAAGTATTCTGGAAAATGATGGTTGTATTGCTTGTGTCTTGTATGCTATGGAGAAATTGCAGAAAATGAGAATGCAGGGAAAATGAAGTGTGGGACTGCAGCTGGCAAATTTCTTGTGCTTTCACAAGCTTAAAGCTGTGATGTGTTTTTAAATGCCGAAAGAGATGTAAGACAAACAGAGAAGAAATTATGCAGTCAGCTTCATCCCTGTAAGTTCTGTTCAGGGATTCATCCCCTGAACTGTGCCTGGGGGTTGAAGTACAGATGGTTTATGACTATGGGATTGAGGACTATTGAAAAAGATCTTAAAAGGTCACAATCAGCTTCAAATCAGACCTGAGGGATATGGCAAGGTTTAGTAACCCCATTTGTGAGCAGCTACACTGAAGTGGCAAAAGTTATTTGTTCAGTAGGGTTATCACCATTTGTGGGTGAGGTATGATGCAAATTCATTTCCCTTGCAGTGGAAAATCCGGGCACTGCTGCACCTGCAGGTTTATGAGGCAATGGAAACCAGTCTAAACTAAATTGTAACACAATTCCTGGCCTGTCCCAGTTCCACCGAGTTTCCTTATACCTGGATGATCTATTATGCACACAGTTGCATGCTGTCTGAGGCTGGCTTTTGAAATCAGTAATTTCAGAGAGGGAGTGCCAGGGAGTCCTGAAAGAAGCCCTCCCATGACCATCCATCTAATATGACAGTCCCAGGGCAGTTAATCAAGCAATGTCCTTTCCTCAGTGTTGCTGCAACTGTCACGTGTTAACAATTACCCTCTGAACTATAAAGGTACATGCTGACTTCATGATGGGCCAAATCCTGTTCTGTGTTTTGCCTGGTTTAAATTTGGAGGAACCTTTTTTGTAAGCGAGCCTACTCTGCCACTAAGAAAGGGAACCACTAATGAGTTGGTTATATAAACATCAGCAAGTGATAAAATTGAATTACTACCTTTTATATAACTCTTTGTTGCAGTTCAGTGAAATGTAACTCCAAATGAAATAATAAGCCTGCAACCAGGCCACGAGGGAACAAGCAAAGTAGATTAACTGGTAAGACAATGATATTGACAGCATTTTCTTAAATTATTATTAGGAAGATAATGCCATCCAGCATATCTGATCAGTATTTTGAGGGAAAATTATTCTCTCCAAGGAGACATTTTAATTAAGATAGGATTGTTGGATTGCAATGAAATTCTGGGATTGATAGTCTTTGTCATAGTGTTGTTTTTCCGCTAATAGTGTGTACAAGTTTTAAAAAGTCAGCCAATATTTACTTATGTGAAGAATCCACTACCTTGCCAAAAGTGCACAAGTAGTGCAAACTGTTTAGTTTGTATTTGGTATGCCATAAAAGCCAGCAGGAATGGCAACATATCAAGAGGAGCACCTTTTCAAGCAGTGTGATTACTGAGTCTGATTACTAACACACATTGACCATTTTCGTTCTTCCAGTGCTCACATTTTACATTAATAAAGCATCAATGCTTATAGGAAAAGATTGGGCCTGGTATCATATCTAGAAACTAATTTAATGGGAAATTGGATAGTGACAAAGTGATGATGATTTATTTTTAATAGCAGATGCCTCATTAGTTATGATTTATTTAGATGACCTTCCCAGTCCTATGATATTTTCTCCTCCAGTATTTACCTCCTCTCTGCACCTCATGCCCTCCAAAATCTTGTACACTCCAAAAAGAACAGAGGTAAATACTGCAGATCAGGTGCAGTAAATTGTGCTACAATTTAGTTTAGACTGATCCTGTGGGCCTTCTGTTGGTTAGAACCATTAATTTCCGTGGTCCTGCTCATGTATGGAATAAGCATAAAAGAGACCCCTGGATTATTATTGAAAATCTCTATGTATCCCTCACAGGATGTTGTTATCAAGTATCTTGAAGCAAAAAAAGAAATTTTGTTCTTTTGATTTTTTTTTCCACTTGACTTACTTGGATTTTCGGATCAGTTGTGAAAGTGATATTTTGTTCCACCTTAAATGCATTGAATAATCTCACTGGCTCCCACAGAAATTAAGAATGCCATTATTGAGTCATTATTTAAAATGTATAGCTTTTAATATTAATTGATTTCTTCTTCTGAAGAAATCAGTTAATGATTTGGTGTTTAAACTGAACATGTAAACAAGCAGCCCAGACTAATACCTGGTCTCCATGAAGCAAGAGGAAGAAAAACAAGAGCAACAACAAAGATCTAACATCATAGTTTCAGGAGCAGGGCTAGCAGGCTCACAGGTAAGCAGAGGCAGAAAGGCTCAGCTTCACCTATGTGGCAGCTCTCTCCAGAGATGTGAATCTCAGCCCTTGCAAATGAGAGAAGTATCACCTTCCAATGTCAAACCTCACGGGGTTCTTCACAATCCACTTTTCAAAATAAGTCTAGCTTTCTTGCTGTCTTTCGCTATTTTTCTCATCTACTGCTCTACCCTATTAAGGGAATTAAAGTGAATTGAAGCCAGCAGTGCCCTGGCAGCCAGGAGGGCCAACCTGGGGTGTCCTGGGGGGCATCAGGCACAGCATGACCAGCCAGGCAAGGGAGGGGATTGTCCTGCTCTGCTCTGCTCTGGGGCAGTTTTGGGTGCCTCATTATAAAACAGACATTAAACTATTAGAGTGCGTCCAAAGGAGGGCAACAAAGATGGTGAAGGGCCTTGAGGGGAAGCCGTATGAGGGACAGCTGAGGTCACTTGGTCTGTTCAGCCTGGAGGAGACTGAGGGGAGACCTCACTGCAGTCTGCAACTTCCTTGTGAGAGGAAAAGGAGAGGCAGGGTCTGATCTCTTCTCTCTGGTGGCAAGTGACAGGACCTCAGGGAATGGCCTGAAGTTGTGTCAGGGGAGGTTTAGGTGGGATATTATAAAAGGTTTCTTCACCCAGAGGGTGGCTGGGCACTGGAACAGCTCCCCAGGGCAGTGGTCACAGCATGAGGGTGAACAGAGTGTGTGACAGAGTTCAAGAAGTGTTTGGACAATGCTCTCGGGCACATGGTGTGACTCTTGGGGATGGTGCTGTGTAGGGCCGTAAGTTGGACTTTGATGATCCTTGTCAGTCTCTTCCAACCTGGTATATTCTCTGATTCTCTGATTAAAAAATTAAATAGAGATGATGTTTTCTCAAGCCAATTCTTGCAAATTAGATTTACACAGCTGGAGCAGGAAGCCAGGACCCCTCTTGTCCACTCTTGCCCTTAAACACAAGCTTGCAGGGCTGTGCTCTCTGTCACACTCATAGTTTCACCAGGTATGATGTCTTCATATCCTAGTACTATGAGGAGGAGAAATTTTTAGGATAACAGAGAACCTAACTCAGATTTTCCTGTACCATGGTAAATGATTGAGTCATTATAAGAATCCGTGCACTCCAGTACTACTAGGAAAATTACAAGTGCATTTTATATGGGGCCTGATGGCCTTAGAAGGAGGTCTCAGAGCAATCTCAGTCAAGTTCCTGAACAGGACTTTGTGTTTGAATTTTAACTTAGGTAGGGTATAAAATGCTGGCTGCTCTCCAACTTTTTGACCCAGTGTCAAACTTGCATATCTTTCATTGAAATATTTTCCTTTGAAAGTTTAGTTTTCAGTGTTTGGCTTTGCAGACAGCTTGTCAGATCTTGCCAAAGCACCCTTTCCAAGTATCTGAAAAAATTCCCCACCTGTATAAAAGTGATTACCTGATGGTATTTATGTTCTCAAAGCCCTACAGAGAAGAAATTTTTTAATTCAAGGCGTCTGAGAACACAGACTTACCTCTTTTAAGATTATTTGTGTCTATTTGTCAAAACCTGAGTTTCAGATCTTTTTTTTTTCCTGTGGAATCATCTATGATAGCATCTCTTACATTCCCTGAGGTACTGGTTCAGCAGGTTTCACTATTTATCAAATGGTCCTTTTTTCTCTGTGATCGCCCCGGGTTGCCGACTTCATAGCTCAGGACTCACCTTTGTCAACGAAGAAACACCCATGAGCAGCAAAGTGGGAGTGCATCTCCCAAGCAGGAGCTGCACTTAAAGCAGAGCTGCACGGATTTTCTGCAAGAACAGCAGTTTTGCCCATCCCTATTCCCCCCAGATAGTCTTCCCCAAGGTCTCTTGCTGTGAGAAAAGTGCCACAGCACTCACAGAAGAATGACTTTGCAGAAATAGTGCCTTTCTTGAATAAAGCTAGCCAAATTATTCTGACTGCTGCAAAAGACATCTACTGGTTTCTCTGTATGGATCACTCTGTCCTTTATTTCTCGGCTACTGTTTATTAAATACTGGTGCACAAACAGTAGTTCTAAACAGAACTCCAATCCCTGCAGTTTTTCCATTGCAATAGAAACATAGAACTGCTTAATATCATTTTGCTGTTTTGAGATCCAAGGCGTTGAAAGTATAATGCATATAGGAAAATGATCATTCCAACGTGCGTTTTCTCCAGGGAGTTTATGTTAAAACAAAACATGAACTATCCTCTGGTAATTTAATGAGAAATATATGTAAATTTTTAATATTTTCAAAATATTAAAAATAATCATACTATTCTCTATCACTATAGAAAATGGAAAAGCATAATATATTTATGAAACACAGGAAAAAGAAATGTTCAATAGCACTGGTTCTAGCTGCAAAAAATCCATCGGTATAGTATAAAACCAGCCATGCCAGACTTGAAAGCAAAATTGGTTTGCTGAGCATGCTGAACATTAACTATTAACATCATTTTTTTTTCCTGCCTAGAGCCACTTTTCTTGCAAATGGCAAAACCATTAGTGAGCTGCCAAACTATATTTTCTACTTAATTTCAATGTTGAAGAATCTACACGTGACAAAATTTGGGTTATGAGTAAATATAAGGAAAACAAAAATTCAAGGTTCTCATGCAATTTTTTCTTCCTGTGAACTCCATAAACTTTTCTAATTTGAATAAATATAACCTTCACAGAGCTGACAAGGTTCACACAGGTAAATCACTGTGTTACCTGCTGCATCTGTGATCAGTTGAATCCTTAAAGACACAGAACTGAACACCAACTTTATGTCCCTTCTCCCTTTCTGTAAACCATTGAGTTGTGTAGTTCTGTGCAAATAGAATATTGAAGACAATAGATGTGATAGAAAAGAACCAGAGATCTACCACAATGAGTTAAAATTTCACATCCTAGAAGATTCAGTAAGAGATCTATTTGGCAATTTCCTCCAACTTGATCTTTATAATAAAAGCTAGGGCAGTTTTTGAACGTCTTTATGAGTTCATCTGCCTCTCTCTCACAGCGTGGCTGTATGCATATAATTGCCTATCTTACAACGTTATCAAGCAGTTTTTCAGCTGTGTATATTAGAAAGCTCAATTTATTGTATCAAAATATGACATCTGTCTATCCTCCAAAGATCCTTGAAGAGAGCATAGGACTCAGCAGCAAAAAGACAGACTTCAGGATGAGTTTTTGATGGTCAGGAATCAAAAACAGCCTCAGATTTCCTGGCGCACAAACTGATTTGATGATTATTTTAATCTTTTGCACAAAAGTAGTAGCAAAAACACATGATCTCATTTTAGGTCTTCTTGAGCTGAATACTAGAAAAAATATAAGGTTGGGAACCTGAGGAATTTGTGCTATACACAAGAAATGTCATGTTGAGCAGAAGAATGTACCTGCAAAGCCCAGGGCAGAAATTATGATGTTTGCATGCATGTTTTCTCAAAACAAGTTAGCAAGCTATTGAAACAGCTCTAAAACTTCATGGAAACAGTGGGAGGACTCCCACTGATTTCAGAAGGCTATAGCACTTCTATATGTGCGTATGCATGTTTCATTCCAACAAAGGAAATCCACAGAGATGAGCACTTGCCTCAGAGGGCCCTGCCGAATGCATGCTGTTTAGCAGAGTAGGCCCAGCAGCAATTTTGTCACACTCTGAGTCCCCAGAAAGAGACCTCAGTTCCAGCTCCAGCTACACACTGCATTGAGCAATGGGTAACAGCAAGGGACTGGTTCCTTGGCTCTCTCTAAAGGAATTGAAATGGTTGTGGCAGGGCTTCCCAGACCCAAGATGTTATCCAGAAGTACTGAATCACAAATATTAACCAATCTGAAGAGGTTCTGTAGTGTTTGTCCAAATGTCTTGTGACAATTCTTATGTGTTTTGTTAGATCCTGCAGAAAAACCAATTGGGTCTCAGAGGCTCAGTTGGGAAAGGGAAATATTTTACCTACAAGTTCTTTTTCTGAAATTTTTCATGGGAAATTATTTCTCAAAGAAGTGTTTGCCACTGAGAAAGCTGTGGGAAGAAATCCATTATTTCTGGGATTTCTATAGCATCTGGAGGATGCCAGAAGTACCTGCAGAGAGGATCTGTTTCCACAGTTTGGGAGGGTATGTAATACAAAAAAAGCAAAACAGATATATTTCAGGCTGGACAGTTCATTCTCCTCATCTCCTAGCATATGTCAGCCAACATTCTTCCAGTTTGGGGAAATATTTGAAGATGGGATAGTTGTTTTAATTTTAGACCTTATCCAAGGCCTTATAGGTGATTTCCAGATCTGAAGGGATTATTGTAATGTAAGTCTTATATTCACCTCAATAGACCTAAATCCAAGCATTGGGTAGAATTTTATTTCTGGGTCCAGAGGTTCATTTCTTTATGTGTAAATCATGTGGGTTCTTCTCAGGTAGCAGTAATTTTGGCAGGGAATATGATACCTCAGATCAACCAGCCAGGAGATGGACCTTCTGTATGGTTTAACTAAAATGAGTCTGTCAAGAACTCAAAACGTATTTTCAGCATGCTAGGAAGGATTAACTGTTCTTAAATAGAAAACACAAATGTACTAGGCAGGAATGACAGAATAAAAAGGAAGAAATTACAGTCAATTGTCTCTCTGCCCAACATCACCCATGAGAGAGACAGTGTTTTTCCCTCCAATCAGTTTGCTGTCAAGCCAACAATTTTTCAGTAGCTTCCTGCACTGCAGTGGCCGTTACATTTCTCATACAAATTCCAAAAGAAATCTTATTTTTACTTTTCTGGGAGACTTGGCAAAATGTTTCTTCTTTTACCTCTCTCGCCCTACAAAAAATTCCTCCAACCTTGGCACACTCAGGTGCAGATTGCCCTGCTTTTTGGCAGCTATTTGTGAACCGGGACACAGGGCAAAGCAAAGGGGAGGTCATCTCTTGCCTACTGTACTCAAGGACACTGCATGCTGTCTACTGCAGTATGAACAAACCAATATGAGGGATACCCTCAAGACAAATTTATTAAATTTTTTCTTCTTTTTTTCTTGAGTGTGAAACAATAAGATGTTTGAAAATGAAGAGGACAATGTTTTATTTATCATTTCTACTATTTCTCTTTAGCATTTATATTATGATACTTGAATACCAGGAATAAGATATATCATTGACGACTTGATCAATTCTTATTCCCTTCTTTATCACGTGCTGGAAGTTCACAATACTGGTTTTGGCAGTCAATTTGTCTCATTGAGTCTCACACCCATATTCATGGCCAGCATAGTAACTTCCCACTCTTGTTGTCAATGTATGAACATTCAAGCAACAAATGTCCCTTCCCAGTGCATGTTTCTTTGGTAGTAAGATAAAACAATATACTATTTGCTGACCAGAGTCCTAGGAAGGACTACTGGAGGTCATCTGGTCCAGTCCCTCACCTGGAGAAGGGCCTTGCCATTAGACTGTGTTTCTCAAGGTCTTTTGCTTGTAACTTAAAACTATTCTATCACCATAAGATTTTCCATTTTGCTTTATTTCCCCATCAGATTGAAGAAATTGTAGAAAAAGTCTCTAGAAATTTATTTAGAGATGCATTAAGAGCATAAATGAGATGGTCTTGCACTTGTTAGAGGATATAAATGTGGTTCCACATTCCCTTCCTCACACAGTTGGGTCAACAGCCTCCACTCACTATCCCCTTCACTGTCGTCAGCATGTGGGAGGAGTAGGTATAGACATGAAACAAAGAATATCGGTTTATGACTATTATAGTTTTGTCTTCAAAATCCTCTCCTGTTCTTGCAGCCTTTCTGATTTGCCATATGGGCAGGTTTAAGTGGAAATGTAATCATTGCAAATTTTCTTTCAGACAGGCTTACCTGCAATTTATTCCATCTTTCTGTGGATGGCATTTTCATTTAAAGCTTTTTACCGATGCCAACTCTCCTGCCAATGTCCTCTGTGTTTACGTCAACTGTTCCCATTCAAGATTGGCAAGGATGTCATTCTTATGTTTCTTATGATTTAAGTCAACTCTGTTTCCTTTCTATCTTTCTGCTATGCTGGTGTCAGTAGGAACATATGAGAGGTGTGTCTTGTGACAATCACCACATACACCATAAACATACATCCCCAGAGGGATTTTGCTTCCTGATTTTTTTTTTTTTTTTAAAGTTTCTATAGAATCAGAGATCTCCAAAATCCAGCTCAGGTTACGCAAGTGTTAAGAACAGAATGGACATAAAACTGATGTAGTTTAGCACTTTCTAATTTCAAAGCACTGACAAATTCTAAAATCTCTGCTTTTGGCACATCAAACATCAGGAATGCTGGGAAAGAGTTGTACCACTTGAGTGGTAGCAGATGGTGATGTTAAGTTTGCAGATCATACTGAGCTAGCAGTGAGCCTGGTGCCAGAAACATAGGGAAAGCAATACAGATCCAGCAGAGACAGTTCTGTTATCAGCTCAGCAGGTGAGTCACTGTGTGACTGAGAGCAACCCAAAGGATGATTTCATTTATTCACGTCCCAGTTCTTCTGAAACAAGCAAACAAAAACCTTAGGAATCAGCATAATTTACAGTAACCCATTGAAGCCAATTGAGTTAATCGCATGCTAAATTTTTAACTATTAGTATGTACATTTTCTTGATGAAAACTATGTTTTCATTTTTGGAAGTGGCAACTAGTGTCATATGTTGAATGATTTTAGAGCATGAATCTCTAGTTAGACTGTGATCCAAACGGTTGAGTACCAATTTCCATCTCTTCCTCATATTTGCAAGGGCGTTTGCCTTTAGCCTTTGATTACTTCAACTTTCCGTCTGTACATGCACTCACAGACCTAGGACTTATCAGCTTCCTTTAAGAATACCAAATAAAACATTAACCTCAGAGTTGTAGGAGTTTTCAGGCACGTGCAAGACATTCCATTGCAATCAGCAGGACTTCCACTGGAACAGTTCGAAGGCAGGGGTTTATCCCATGCAAAGATATTCTTGCCAGAGACTTTAATATGGCTAATTTATAGATACTTCTATTGCTCTTCAATGATTTTACTAGTAACTAAACAGATATATCAAGGGCTTGTCTTTTTGCTAAGATGAAATTCTGAATTAAGGTTCCAGAATTATTGATCTCAGTAAGCCCTTTGTGTGAACTAGAGATTAAAGAATTCTCAAAATCCGTTCTTAAGAACATGCACCTTTTAGAATGATTTTGCAGTTCACAGAAATGTAGCCTCTAGAAAATATACTGCAAGTCTGTAATTATGGAAACACTCATGGGACTCTTTGGTATTCTCAAGCATGAGCATGTGACACATGTATACCACAAAAAGACACAAATGAAATAAAAACCATACTGAAGGATATCGATTGCTCTATGGCATCTTCCAGAACCATCATTTGATCACATCTGCAGGCATTCCCAAAGGTAGCACCAAGGATTAAGAAAGGAGAGTTCCAAGGCAGAAAGACATTTTTGTAGGATAATATTCGTTAGGGTAATTTCTCAATGAGAAGGGTTAGGAAAAGGTTTTAGTAACTTGAACATGTTAGCAGCTCAGAGCACTCAGGAGAACATGAAGGTTCTTCAAGAAACCTGAAGTTCAAACCCAAAACTAAGGATAAATTAGTAATTTTTTCCTGTGTTACTCAGAACTGCTTTAGGTTTAAAGTCCACACTCATATAACAATTATGCTCACTTAACTGGAAGTTGTAAGCTAGTAAAGTAACTGGAGAGAAGGCGTTGGGAAAAGGTATGCAGGCATTTGAACTCTGCCTGCATCTGCAGAGCACCAGGGCTCAGTCCTTCAGCCTGTATTTCAGCACTCATATTTGTATATGTCCATATGGAAATCAGCCTCTGCGTCAACGTGAGTCAGGCACACACAGGCTTAACAGACACTGCTGCAATTCCTTCACAGCTATTCCAGCTTTCATGCTGTGTTGATACTAAGCAGCCTCCCTTCATTGCAGGTATAAGGAAAATATAAACTCTGTACGGTAATCTCCTTGACATGAATTATGTTTTCCTGAAGTGTAATCATTATTGATGGCATACATACCGAAAGCTGTTTCTAAATAACTCCTTCATAAACAGTATCTTGATTTTTGCACTTTGGAAAATGGGAATATTGCAGAAATCCCAATTAAATACAGTGTTCAACTGCTGAACAACATTACCATAAGTTGTTGAATCACAAAAAACATATCCGAAGGAAAAACCAAAAAACCTTACCAATTGATGTTTAGATTTGCTCTTGCATCAGACCTATTTCTTGACTAGGACCCTAGAAAATATTGTAATAACTTCCATTTGAAACTGCTTCAGACTTTTAAATGCATTCACTGCAGAAAGGGATTAGTGTGCAGAACACAGGTGGGAGGCTAAAGGATATAATAATTTATTATAGAGATAATACCACTGTGGTTTGAAACTGAGATACTTTTGTATGAATTTCCTTTTATGGTGAAAGCTCTGAATTCAGTCAGTTGCTGCATGCAATTTCTGTGCCTCTCCTTACTGAGTGCAAATCATAGTGTCTATTTCCAGGACTATTTTAATATTGTCTCGAGTGATAAAGCAATATTGTTGGGGGAAGCAACCCATTTAAATAATCGAAGCTTAGAGTCAGGATTCAATTCTCAAACCTTTAAAAACACAAGTACACAAACAATCAGAGCTCTGCTCTTACAGTGATGATGTAACCTGTAAAAACCTGTAAAAAAATTGGCATGGATTTTTGTAGCATATTTATCAATGACCACAGACAGGAGCAATTTTTCTCCAAAACCCACAGATATTCTGTAACTATTAACCACTTTAAGCCATATGAAAGGAAAAAAAATATTGCATAAAAATATAGTAAAAAACCAAATGTCTTCATCTCATTAATGTAAGCCAAATCAATAGGGCAAACAAAATTGGAATTGACTGAACATTTAGAATATCATGATATTGGTACTGCAAAGTATTTCTTTAGCAGAACTGCAGACTTCAGTTAGAGCCAGTAAAATAAAAGGAAGATTGTTACCAATAGCTCTACAAAAAGTCTGACAATATGAACTGCATCTTTTTGTCAGGTGAATGGAAAGAAGAGAAGCATGCTGAACATATTTGAAGGTATGCTCACCTGTAAAAGCAGAAACAGGAAAAATCTTGTGTCTACTTTCCTGAAAAAAAAAATATATATAGCCTTCGTTGGTTTAAATAGCCTTGAATGTTCTGCAATCCTATAAAAAAGAACTTTTTCTTTTTTTCCTGGAGACTGTATTTAAAATAGTTTCTTTTCTACCAACCTTGTGTCTTATAAGATATTTATATATTTTTTTATTTACTTTTTTTTTTAAATCACCTTTTAATTTCATCAATATGAACTCTTAAAAATAATGTTGGGTTGTTGAAATGCTGTTATAGTAGTTTTCTAAAGTTAATTTCATCAGGATATTCAGTCTGAAAAATCTTTCCATCCTAAAAATTATTTCTTTCATCATTCTGGCCTGTAGGAGGATAACTGTTCTTTTTGAGATTTGAAATGAAATGGAACATCCCATAAAACATTTGTACTTAAACCTGCTTACAGTTCTCAGTTTGACTCTGACAACCACAGATTTCTACTAACTCCCCAATGGTTGTTAGCTTACTTTTTTATATTAAAGTTATATTTTATATATATATAGATATNGACATGGAATTCTGATTTAATTACCAAACCCTCTATTTTTCTTATTATCTTATTTACTTTGATGGTCACAGCTAAGCTTTATTATAATGGTTTACAGCAATGCTTCGTTATGAAGACGAAAAAAGTTACATTAAGTACCTCACTCTTCTGTGGTTCATAAGTTGTTTGTACTCTTTCTTCTTTCAGTGGTGCACCTGCATTTTCTGTTATCATTTCTTAAGGTCTGCAATGAAGATGAACGCATTTTGTGCATATCTTTAAAAGCAGTACTGGCCTTAGACATACATACATACAGTGTTCACTTCACTGTTTTCAATTGTTGCCTGAAAATGCTGCTCTTAGTGTTTGAAAAACAAAAGTGTTAATTCAGATTCTAATAGCAAATAAAAAACTAATCATAAAAGAATGACTGTCCTGTCAGAGAATCTTCTTGTTACATGTTATTGCCAAGTCTAAAGTTCACAACTTGGAATTAAATTTGATATTCAGTCTCAAGTACAAGTGAATTTCCCAGTAAAATATTAATCCCTAGTGAGCAGGGTGCTACAAACAGAAGAGAAATCTGGGGAAAATAAATCCAATAACAACTGACATAATAGCCATATGTAGGTCAGGAACTGGAAATGCAGATATTTTATATTACATTTGGTCCGTTCTAATAATCCCTTCTCAGATGTGAAATTAATCTAAATTCTTTTTCCAAAATAATGAATTTTGCTTAAAATAGAAGGATGTATATGTGGGAGAAGGCATCTAAAGATAGAACTAATAATATTTCAACACATTTATTTATCAGAAATGTTATTTGTGTCTTTTGGGGGTGTTAGTTGTTAAAAATATTCATTAATTAAAGAAGGCTCTTTTTCTGCAAACCATCTGGCTGTTCTTTTCCAGTCTGCCAATGAAGTCATGCTACAGAAATGGTGATATGACAGTTATTTCTTTGCCAACAGATGATACCCTCAAAATTAGATATTATGGCTTCACTGAGAAGTTCAGTCAGTGAGAAAAAGATTTATTCCAATATTTTGGTGTTTTCCCTACATTTTTCTACTTATTTCTTTAAAAGCAAGCAAAGTATGAAGTTTTTCTGTGCGTATACACAAATGTCTTATATTTTCTGCATGTAGAAGTTCCCCTAAAATTGTCACCGCTTGAATTAAACTTTGAAAGGAAAGGAATCTGATCTGCAAAGAATCAGTGTGTAGTTACGTGGGTTTTACACTATCTGTTACACTGATCTGCTATTAATGCAAACTGTTAAGCTTTACTGTCACAGGGATATTTCATACACAAGAAAATTAGGAGGTGATGCCAAAACCTTTTCTGATTTATGTGCCAAAATCTGGGGAAGAACCATTGCCCTTAACCCTATTTCAGCAGTGAAACAGTAACAAATTTGGGGTCACAAGTTCTGCTCAGCTGCTTGTACAAACCACCCCACAAAGTAAAGAGCAGCAAATCTGATGGCTTTAGAAGTCCCGGTAAGGCAGCCTGCATGGAGGAGCTGCCATTCAAGGATAGCTTTTAGTACTCAAAATGTGTTTGGTGAAGACGAGCATCCAGAAGCTAGCTTGCAAACCATGAGGAGAGGTGTCTGTTGAGCAGCTATCTTTGCTCATTTCCATACACTTTGCAAAAATTAGGTCCCCCGAGATGTTTCAAGATAATATTTTTTTTATTTTAAAGAGTTTACTGTGAAGTCTGTTACACACTCTGTTTCATCTGACAGCACGAAGATGAATTTTAATGATGCATCTAAGACTAGTTTTGTTGAACTTCATGACCATGGCATATTTCATATGAAATTGTGGAGCTGCCTCCTCTTCTTGTTCAGAAGTCATTTCTACTGATGGTAGGAAACAGGCAGCACAGATCAGCAAGAAAAAGTTAAGAGTTTGAAATATCGATGATGTTTAGCTCCTGAAATTATAAAGCAGGCACACTTACATCTCAGTGCTTTTAATTGTGATTATTATTTTTGTGTTTGTCTTTTAATTGTGGAAGTTTTTCCACCCAAGTGCTTTTTTGATTGACATAAGAAGTATCATCTTTCCTGAGCAGGCTAACTGGTTTTTACTGCTGAGTAATTCACATAAAATTTAATTAAGCCTTTGACCTGATGTCCCAGTTGCTTCTTGGCACAGGAGAAGTCTAGGCCACTTTGTTTCCTAGGAAACCAAAAAGAAAGCCCCTGTAACCATTCCAAAGAATTAAAATTTTCTTGATTTTGTATGGCAAAATATCATGCTATGGTAGCCATATTATTTTCTGTTGCTTGTGCCTTGGGAGGTTATAATTAGTGCTCAAAGAGAAGCATTTGTACTTCTAAGCTTTATTTAGCATCCAAGGAAATGCTGCATGATTTTCCTGGTTATACGGATACTTGCTATGTTTTTCTTTACAATATGCAATATTGTAAATATATACAATATTACCTATTGAAACATTTCTGGTGTTTTACTGAATGAGTCAATGACAAAGTTGAGTCAGTAGACATCAGTAAGAATTCAAATTCAAATAATCCAAAGAGTTCACTTTTCAAAACCTGAGTAATTTATTTTCTGAGGTCGAATCACCCTGTTCTGTGTTTCTGTGAGCCTCTGAAAAGGTTACTCTGGTGTATCTCATGCTTTAGGTGAATGCTAAAGCAATTCAGCAGATAAATAACAAAAGCAGATCACAGGTTTTTTCTGTGAACCTGCTGGATCAAAACCGCAGCTGTAGCAGGCAGCACTGCTGAATTCCTTATACACCTTCAGTTGACATTAACGGAATTTAGCTTTCTAGTGTCAAAATAACTGAGGGAATTTTTCCTGAGTATCATCAATGGGGTAATTTATACTTTTTATATGATGAAAATAAAATTAAAGCAATTAGAATAGACTCTATTTTGGATTTCTTTTTGATCACAGTGAGCTGGTTAGAGACCAACACTCACCACAAAAAAAAAAAAAAAAAATAAAAACCAGCTCAATTTTTTCCACAAATCTGTCTTCAACTGGTCATACCATGTAGCTTTAAGTAGGTACTGTTCATCAACTGGATCTTCCTGTACAGCGCTATGTCCCTTATTTAGATTTATATCCCTTATAAATCTATTTGCATATAGTGAGAGGATAAAGCTCTACTACATGGAGAAGTAAAGCAATTGCCATTGCATTTTGATGAGTTTCAATTTTGACAACAAATCAGAAGACTTAACATCAGTGAATACTGCTCATATGGACTTTGACCTCTTCCTGCAGATCACATTCCTTTGATTAAAGGATGTAAGAGAAGGCTTTATGTCTGGTTCGGTTGAAATAATTAGCCAAACCTTTATTGGCTCAAATGGGCCAGGATTTCATGCTTTAATGTCAGGAAAAAAAGAACAATTCCTCTTGAAGAACTGATGCATTTATTTTACAGTTATAGGAGTATACCTTTCCTATTGCAATTTTAAACAATTAAACATAAGAATAGCATTCAGTTAAAAGCTGGTGCTGTGAGAAGGGAATATCACTACTTGCTCTGTTTAATAGGCCAGCTCTTTTATTTAACAGGTTAGGTGATGACGTGTATTGTCTTATTACTTGTAGAAAGTCTTTAATCTCTTTTAGACAGGTGTATAACAAGGAAGACCTCTGTCTTTCTACAACACTAGAAAAGGACAGCTGCTCATAACCTTGGAGCTGTGGATGATCCATCCCTGGAAGTGTTCAAGGCCAGGTTGGATGAGGTTTTGAGCAACCTGGTCTAGTGGAAGGTGCCCTGCTCATGGCAGAGGGTTTGGAACTAGATGACCTTTAAGGACCCTTCTAACCAAACCATTCTCTGATTGATTGATTGATTATTCTCTTCCATGGTTAATGACATCAAGGGGTTCTACAATGACATAGACATCTGAGAGTGGAGACTGCCTCAACGTTTTGAATTTGCAGCAGTACTTGAAAGTGAGTTGGTAGGAAGGGAATCCTTATGTAGCTATTTTTCTTGAGAGCTGATTTATCTTTCATGTTACTGTACTCATGGTCCTAGGCAATTGGCACATCTTTTTGTACATCAGTGAAAAGAACATAATGAACGAGACAAGTGCTGGCATCTGAATTTATGATTTGTGTTCTCAGACATTTTCTTTCCTCTGTGAAAGTGTCTCCCTGTTCCCTCCACTGCTGTAAACTCTGTCAGCTCCTAAAATAACTTTAAAATAACCAATATTATTGTAGTTTTCATCTACTGCTATAAATATAACATTCTGGGAAATATATTCATGTGATTTACCAATGCCATGAAATCTAGGATCTTATGAAATCTCGGCTCACTTTTCCTTGTATGGTTAAAATGCTCTCAGTATACTCAGTTTAAGAATAATGTAATTTGAGGAGAAAAAATATTTCACAAGTGTATTCTTTAGCCAGTATCTATATTACATGTTCTTTGCTAATTGCAAGTCAAATCTGCAGATGCTGTGATTTTTACTCTTGCAATATCCTAGTGTAACTATGCATTTCTTCCCCTCCACCCTGAGCTTCCAACTGCTGTTATATGTTCTAAAGCTACATAGTCGCCTGTTTATACTTTGTGGTTTATATGGAGATAAGTGGGGATAGGATGTTTTGTCTTGGTGCTGAGCCCTACAGCCCCAAACAGTTACTCAAGATTTGTCTGCTTCTGCTGCTGTCTAATCTCAAGTTGAAGCTAGAATGCGAAGCAAGATTTAAAAGCTTCATCATCTTCTTCTATCCCCAAAACACATCAACTTCTTCAGTGCAGTTATTAAAAAAAACCCCACAGTCCTTCATCTGCTGTTAAAGAGTCGTTGTCTGTCCGTGTCAGCAATAAGAGAAGTGTAGAAAGAAGAGTGAAGGGCTGTTTCTCAAAATTGTCTCATAGATTTGTAAAATGGTTTCAGGAAATGATTCTTAATATTTCACATTATATATGATGAGCATTTATGAAAACCTTCCCAAGCTTCTCTTTCTTCAGAAATGCACATGTTGAGTAAACATTGTTTTCGGTTTTTAAACATTATTATTATAGAAGCATGTTGAAAAAGAATCCTGCAGCTGTTACCTTTTATAAAAAATGTATAGCAATAGTTAGTGATATTTTCTCTCACAAAATGCTTAAATTTTTAGACACTTGTAATTTTGTAATTAAAGTGAATAAACCAGATATTTAGAGGGTTGAGGGGGTTTTTTATTTCTTTCTATTTTTCCATTTCCAATTGCATTAACATCTTCCAAGTTCTGGGATGGGAGGATAATAGATTTTGAATTTTGGCGAGAAATGAAACAATAGTAAACATAGATTGGAATCAGTATGAGTGATGCTGTTCAATGTCAACAGTGCCTAAAATTGCCTTCCAAATCACTGATGATGCTCTGTGGGTCTGTTTTTCTTAAATTAATTTTGGCTTTTTGAAGATTGTTAATTTAAATTGTATGTCATGTAGCTAGTGACTCCTTTGTCTAACTCACGTCACCATTTCCAGTGCAACCTGGTGATGCATGTCGTGGATGAATTCACATTTCAGGGCCACATTTCATATTCTATCAATTTCATTTT
Organism: Vireo altiloquus; assembly: GCA_013396875.1. Lineage (NCBI taxonomy): Eukaryota > Metazoa > Chordata > Aves > Passeriformes > Vireonidae > Vireo > Vireo altiloquus. The sequence goes on from VZRF01015760.1 coordinate 155,523, forward strand.
GTTATTCTTACCCTTTTTACAACAAAGGAATCATTAATATTTCAATGCTACTAAATCTAATAAAAGGACACTATTAGCTTAACTTCAGCCTCTGTAAGTAGTCTTGGTTTTAAGCACTACTTCAGAGCCAGTGACTGAGCACATTTCATCTTCCATACAAATTGAAGCCAGTGAAATAAGATACCTAGCATTTGTAAAGTCAGTTAAATAAAGTAAGCACAGTACATAAAAATATAACAACTATTGCTGTCTCATTTCCCTAGTTCTAGGTTTGTATAAAGATTGTGACAGATGGGAGGATGGAAAGCCAGAGCTCAGGAAAAATAACTGTAAAGAAGAAAAGAAACAGCACAGACTTTGTGTGCTCTTAGAGAGATGAAGAAAGTTAAGAATTCATACTCTTTTAGGCAACGCTGTTCCAGAGGTGAGGGGTTGCAAAACTCTCAGGTCTGTTTTGAATCCTCCTCCGTTCTCAGGAGGCTTATACAGAACACAACCCCAGTGTTTCACATTTATTTAGTTAAGCCTCCCTTCTTGTCATAGATGAACTTGAGATGAAATCCTGTCCTGAGTGAAGTCAGTGAAATATTTCCTGGCAACTGCATGGAACAGAGTGACACTGTGTAGGCAGCACACCCTCTCTGTTGCTTTCTTCCCTTTATCTTCAGCACTATCACAATGTAAATATTTTCCTCCCTTTAATGACTGTAACTTCCTGGTAGATGTTGTATAACACTGTTTGCGCAAAATCATTCTATAACAAAATAAGACACAGTTTCTGAGACCAAGGTCTCAAAGGTATCTATCAGGAGATGTGGAAATACATTTTTACCTTAAAAAGATCTTATTTGAATTACAAGAAAAGACCTTTTAAGGTGGTCCATCTAATCTATTGAGCTACTGTGTTTAAATTTCCACAAGAGCAGCTTAAATTTGTGAAGGACTTGGATCAGAAGTGTCCTGAAGGGTAAGGCCTCCATGTGTGACTGGTACAAAAGAAGGTGTTGGAGTCAGAAAAAGCTTGGGAGCTTTTCCTGCTCCTCTGGCTGTTTGCTTTACTATCAGAGCTCCACAAAAAAGGCTTAACCTGTGAACCAAACTCGTGGGAGCATTTGCCCTCACTTCTGGATGAGCTAAGAACACCAAAGAAATGAAGAGATGGTTGTTTAGTGTATCATAGAATGTATAGTTGTAGTTTTTAGGTTTTGCTATATATGTTATATAGAGCCAACATGGAGATTTTAGGGTGTTGGCTGTTTCTTCTTCATCTTCTTCTCTCTTCTCCTTCTCTTCCTTTTTCCCTCTGACATGAGTTCCTGTGACTTGTTAATTGGTAGATAGAATTCAGTGTAAAGGACATATATCAATAAGGCTGATATTCACTGGTTTTGGGAACAAAATAAGATACGTAAAGTTTTCTAACTGGTTGATAATAGATATAAAAGCTACCTGCTTTGGGTAGCCATTGGCCATTCTGTCCTCGTGTTCCTGAAGGCCACAGCACAGTCTGTGCCTCTGAAACTCTGATAAGAACCAGAAATAAACAAGCTCTGAAACAGCAGAAAGAAGCCTCATTTCATCCTTTCGGGACATGGGACACTGAAACAAGGAACACAGCCGGGCCAGATGTCAGGGGAAGAACATCAGCCCCCTGGCAGAAGGGGAAGAGGACAGGCTAATGATGATTGGAAGGCATACCGGACTATTGGAGGTGTGAGATACCACATTTCCCTGAATCCCACCTTCTGCTGGAATAGAAGTTGTTTGTTTCAACAGACACTATATCTAACTGCCCTGTTTCTCGGGCAGATCAACCTTTCTGCAGCTGCCACACCAATACCTAGAGCCTGCTCAAACCAAAAAGCCACTTCCCTCAGATGACAACCTGTTTGCTCTGAACGAAACACTAGTGGTTAGAGGGGAAATCTAAGGCTGAGGTTAAAAGCAGCAAATCTGTGAATCCCCTGACTTGTCTCCATCTTCCTTACACCTGAGTCAGGGCTTTCCTAACTGCAAAACCTTTTGAGGGATTTGTTTGGTTTTTTGTTTTCTTTTCCTTTTCATGGTCACATTTCACTTCAAACATGGGAGCAATGTTCAGATTAAAGTTCTTGTCCATTCCAGTGGTTCGTTATGCATGTGCTGGTCCTCATGTAATATCTAAAGTCTAACACATACATTCTAGTAGAAATTAAGCTATGATTCTTGTATCAGTCAAAACATTAGGAAATAATTAAAGTTTTCAGTTCCCAGGGAGGATCACAGAATAATGTTAGGCCACTCATGGCCTGTCACTATCTGATATGATAAGGATTAGGGAAAACTCAAAATTCAGGCTTTTCCAGATAAGGCAGCCTACTCTGTGGAACAGTAGCCTCTTTCTTTCTGTGAAAAAAATGGATTGAATATATTGCTTTAATCTTAGACAGATGAAGGACTAGTATACAAAGCCCTCAAAAATTCATCAGAATGAGGGCAATATGTAGTATTTCCTATCCAGTTAGCTGAACAGAAGCCAGAGAGAGTTTAAAATCAACAGATGGCATCTGCTCCACTCCTGTATCATCTTCTGCCTTATTTTGCTTTGTATTTGTGTTTTGGTTAGCTAGCCTGCAGGAACATAATCTCTTTAAATCTAGAAAAGAAAACTCTGCAATGATCTGCCATCACCACATGAAGGTATCCTTTTTTTCCCTAATATAACACTGAGAAATGTGACAAGTGACCATTGTCCTACCAAATAGGAAGGCTGGAGACTAAAAGGAGCATAAAGCAGACATTTTCAGCAAAGAAAAAATCAAATAGCATAAAATCAACAGACATCAATATTCTCTATTCCATCTTCTTCAACTGTGACAAGATCATCTACATCTAAGGTATAAATGAAAAAAAGCGTTTGATTATTTTACTCCCAAAGAATGACCTATAGGAAGCCTGGGAGGATTCTCTCTTATTGTAAATTTGGATTTTCAAAAAACTTAACTTTCCAAGAAATTTTCATTGTCTTAATTTTATTCTGCTGAAACCAGCACTAAACATCATCTTAACCACCGTGAGACAGAGCTAAGTAAACCCTTAGCATTCCTGGAAATCCCTTTTGCAACTCTTAGCACCCTGGAACAATAATGGATAGAAACCAATCACAGAAAAGTGGATTGGAAAGGAGGACACTGAGGACTGGAAGCCACAACGTAGATCTCCATTTCCACCACAAAAAAAAAGAGTCTTTGCATCTCTAGCAGTAAAATCTTCCCTGTAAGGAAGACACCCAAATGCATATTCCAGCAGAAGGCTCTCTGAGTTCAGCTGAGATCTGATTCATTACAAACTGATTATGAGCGTCAGGATTTTACCTGTTGATCCTGATTAACCCGTTTAGGTAATACACAGAGTTGCACTGCTGGGAAGTTTGATTGCCATGCAGAAAGGAAAATGTTCTTCTCTCTGATGCAGTTAATTTCACTTGCAAGTTTCCATGGGTGCCTTTACTTTGACCAATGTTGTACTTAAATCCTGGACAAAACAATATTCTCCAAAAGATCTAATATTTCAAATGAAGTCTATTTCACCTGATACCTTTGCCTTTCCTTACGTTAGAATCTCTCTAACTGAGGTCCTTTGCCATAGTGTTTTCAACCTGTTTGTTTCCTGCTGAAGCTTGTTAAGGGCAGCACTTGGCCCATTTGCCTGCCAATGTCTTTTGGCCCTGGTCTGGTATCCCCAACAAAAAAATCTTCCTGTGTTTATGGCAAAAGAAGGAAAAAGACACATTTCTTTCCCTGTCCTTTTGTTTGAATGATATGTACCTCATACATATGGATTCACGGCAGAAAGTGAAGACATCCTCTAATAGAGGATTGTCAGCTATTGGCAGTGAGGGTCTGTTCTTGTAAAGAAGAAAAAAACCCCTGAGCACTACTAAATCCTACAGATTGAACTATTCATACTTTCTTTTTAACTTCCACTAAAGTTTTTCTGTCACTCGAAGTTTCCCTAGTAGGCTTTTTACTTCTTTCTCTTTAAAATTTTTCACTTAGTTATTCTTTGAGTATATTTTTTTTTCTTAGGGAGAATTAATTCCTATGATCCCGTTACAAATTCAAATCAGTCATTTTATGCTAGTTTGCCTTATTTTATGCTAAATTGCATATCTTAATTGTGATTGTGCAGTCAGTCATTTTAAATTGAATTGGGTGCTGTGCTCACTGCCAGGTGTACTATGCTTCACAAACTCTGAGATTTGTGGCAGGAAGCCTGGATCAGCTATCTGTACAGTTGTTTATGCTTAGGTTCTGGTCTTGGCAGGGTATATTTTCACATCAGAATTCACTGACTGCCAAAATACATTGGCTTTTATCCTAGCCCTTTCCCATTCAGGCCACTGGCAACTCAGAAACTCAGGAAATGGGAAATGGAAAACAAACAGATTGTTATTTTAATGCAATGTCAAGGAAGAACCTGAAACAGCAGTATATTCACTTGCAAAAATGGTAGAAGGAATCTAGAAAAGGAGGTGTTTGGCTTCTGGTTAAAGCAATGGTTGGAGAAATCTTGGGGAAGGGGTGCAGTCAACAGGACAGTGTGTTATGAAAGTTACAAGGAACTGTGCCAGGAGCAGCTTAATACTATATGCTAAGGAGAGCTTAAAGTCAAATCAAATTACTGCCCTGACTGTTTTGATGGAGTCTGTACGGATTCATCTGTGTGGAACATGAAATCTGTACAGATCGAAATCCAGGGCCTCAGCAGGGAGAATACAGTGCTGGGTCTATATCATTGACAGCCCATTCAGGACAGCAGCACTGACTACAATGTGCAGAGACAGATCAGGTCAAGGAGGCAGCAAGGGCAGAAAAAACAACTTTATTGGATTACTTCAATTACCCCCATCCTAACTGGGCAAATGTCACAGGGGAACACGAAGCAGAGCTGAAATGTTTAGGTTCTCTCTGGGACTACTGATTGAGTGCTTGAGAGGAAGCAGCATCCTTAGCTTGATGCCAAACTATATCCAGGGTCATGTTCAAAAATCTGTTTTTAGAAGTGCTGCTCTATCAGAGAGGGCATGAGATTCACAGGTCACTACCCCAGTGGGCTTCTCTAGAGATTCACCACAGCCACACTTAGCTTCAAAGACAACCATGTCAAGATCAGAGAGTTTGTTTAAAAGGAAGAGGAACAGCTAAAAGAGTATATCTTAGTGGGCAGCACTAGAAGGACACGACCCTGTTCAAGAGAGGAACAGAGAAGTACTTGAAGGGGAGATCTAGGGCTGCTTCCACAGAAGGAACAGCTAAGGACCTCTCACTGCTGGCTTAGGGGAGAAGTGACAGGGTCAACCAAAGCTTGTGTGGCACTGCCAGGATGGAGAGAGGTTGACTTCATTATTGCTCCCAGTCAAGGAAAAACTGATGGTCAAATGGAGCTAAAAGAAACCAGGTTCAAAGCAGAAAAATTGGTGTGGTTCTTCAAGGATCAGAGAGCCATTCAGCCAACTTCCTCACCAAAGAGTTTTGTGGGTGGAAAAATTTCAACACAGTTCAAAGGGAGACAAGTCTTGGAAAAGAGAGTTTTTTGGGGGGGTTACCAAGCATATAAGTCATAATAGGCCCAGGAATTCTTAGCTGAAAGTGTCTGGAGGTAGGAAAACTGTTAAGAAGCAATATCATATAAGTTTGCTCTATTCTTAGTCTTCCCTAGGCATCTGTTTATGGTTACAGTTTTAGTCTCCCAAGATAGTTTTCTTGTGCCAGGGGAAACGTTAAGAGTTCAGGCAGGCTCAAGGAAGAACCATCAAGTTGCAGGGAGACCTTATCCTGTCCTATTTCATCAGGAATGGTTATTGTCAGAGATACATTGTTAGGGCTTAATGAAGAGTTCACAGGGTCTACATTGCCCTAAACCAGCAAAACAATCTATTTTCCAAGCCCGAGGGGAAACTTGTGACAAACAATTTTAACCCTGCAAGTACGAGAGAGCAGCTGTACTGAGTCAGCCTTCCCTGTGGCTGCTGCCTGAGATCTGGTCACAGCTGGCAGAGGCACTTTGGGGTTCCAGGGGGCACTGGTCAGCTCCTCACTCATCAAACCCATCTTCTTGACACCTGAATGCTAAAAAGGGCAGAGAAATGGGCAAAGCAATAAGTGATGAAATTCATATATTTTTATAGGAAAAACCTCCACCTGTCTTTTTGATGAGTTCCCAGTTGTCATAGGGTAGAAAAGAGGGAGAAAAATGCCAACCAGCTGTATGTAAGTCACTTGGCAGACTTTCAGGAAGCAGAATTTCTGCAGCTTTAGCAAAGTGCCAGTCTCTGAATTCAGGGTAATAACATCAAAGACATTGGTAGTCCTTCAAGAATAATTTTTCAGCTAGAGTAGGAAAAATATGAAGACTGCTTCATGCTGCATTTCAAGCTAACTCAGAATTTTAAACCAAAACTATGTATAGATTACATTAGATTTGCCTTGAATTGACGTACATATCAGCATATATTGTCTAAGATACCTGTCTGCCTTTGAATAGAATAGAACTTGATAATGTGAATAGTCACAGTCTTTCTATTTTCTTCTATTACTTTTGGCTAACCGTATAAATATAGTCAACATTAATTCGCATGCAACCCAAGAATCTTAGCATGTTTTTTAAAAGGATGAAATCAATAATGTTCTGTAGAAATTCCTTTTTTGGCAACAGGCTGAGGGCATCAGTGTCCGTGTTGCGCTGTTTTATATTCATCTTTAGAATTCTAAAGAGGTTTATAATTTTCCAGTAAGCTTAATAAGGGAGGCCAAATATACACAGGAAAGCCCTTTCTTCTTCTAAATTGAAAACTGTTGTGCTTTTCTCCAATGGATTATTTTAGTGTTTTCAGATAGCAGACCACACACTAATTTTCTTCTTCAAAAAACCCATCTCACATTGCACAGTCCAGTGAAACAAGCACTGAAAACAACTATCTGTTGCTTGTACATTTTACTTAACTGTTTTGTAAGAAAGCAGCCTGCGTAGAAGCTTGACCTTTTGAATCATTTCAAAGACTCAGTGGACAAGTTGAATCTGATATTTTTGTACTTCTAAGAGCTTGCTTCTTTAGTAAGTGAGTCATTATTAAAATTTACAGAAGAATTCAGCAATGAGGTGCAGCATGATCTCTTTGTAATTATGTCATGAGTGTAATTATCAAAATCAGTAAATGCACGCATCAACATTCCCCTTTATGAGAAGGCAAACATCAGTGTTTGGCCACAGTTCATAACATTATATGTAGGGCTCATTCATTTTTTTTCGAATTTTTTATTCAATATTATTGTAAGTGAAAAGACCAATTATTGCAAATAATGCATGTCAACAATGGAAGTTCTCAACTAAAATACTTCATAATTACTGTACGCCTGAGCTGAAGAGAAGACAAAGAAATAAAGCTCTAAATCTGTTTTATAGTACTTTCATCAGATGAAAGGAGATCCCTATAAACAACATGACTAAAAGCTCCTCTGTAGTCTTTATATTCCTAGCCTTCTTGGAAGCACTGGTAAAACTCACTATAAACTCAGTTATGTTCCTGCCAAAATTGTGTGCCAGCAAATATGAGATTCAGCTGGTAACGGTCAAAGTTATACCAATTTGGCTTACCTTTGTTATAAAGTGCAATGAATTCACAAAATAAAGGATTTTTCTGTTCATTTTTTAGTTTTCGATATGCTTTCATATATCTCACTAGGATGAAATGGAATCCCACAGAAAATAATGAAAGAGATATTACTAACTTCAAAGAATTTGGACTAAGTTTGTGGCTTGACATCATTAATGTAGATGTCAAAAAAATTTCCATCCATGAATAAAATGATGAAACAAAATGGATATAGATTGAAAAGACAAATTTGTAAGGTCCAGATACTCTCCCAGTTACTCAGCCTAATTAGAACCTTATTGTTGCATAGACACATTCATTTCTTCAAGACTACTCAAGCTGTTTACAGTACTCCACAGCAACAAAGGCAGCAAAATCTCCAAATAAAATTAGCCTGGAGAAAATAACCTGCATTTTTGCTTTTCTCAGATTACGTTTCCATAAACATTGATATGGACAGTACATTGTTTTCAGGGATGCTGGCAGGAAAACAGAATGGGAGGAATAAACTTTTAGATGGACTGTGGTGAAATAATTTTACATAGGCAAATTTTGCGCTACATCTCTGAATAAGTAAACAAAAAACCATCAATTTTTATTTAATAGCAATTCTTTCAAGGACAGAAGAGTACATTCAAAGCTCATTTTATTTCTTCAAATTTCATTCAACACAAAAATTAAAATACATATTTTTTAGTGAGGCGAATGCTGTCCTTTAGGGATATACATTTGCAATTAACTGAATTTCAAAACTAAGTATTTTTGTGAGTTCTAAATTCAACAACTTATTTCCATTTCACCTAAGCATAATCAGTACTAAAAAAATTCCAAAAACTACAGAGGTATTTTCTGGCTGAAGCAGGTTGTAAAACTCAATCCACCTCGATCTCACTAAAACAATAACAAAAAGGAAAAATGCAGCTAAGGATTTTTACTAGTGCTTATTTCTCGCAACTGACTTGAAAGCACTTTATGGTAGAACCCCCAAGGACTAGATAGGATTTAAGAGACTTAATGCTGCTTTCAAAATTTGGCTTGTGAGCACCTGCCCGTGCCACTGAGGCTTGCTTAGAAACGTGTGCTTCTGCGAGGATGTGTACAGAGTCTGGAGGGGTTTCTAGAGAGCCATAAGCTGGCTCTGTCAGAGCTTGTCCATTGGCTCAGGCCAGTGCTGTGCTGTGGAGAGCCACCACAGGACTGGGAGCACTGCCAAGGCACAGCCCTGCACCCAGCAGGGTTTGCTAGCGCAGGCACAGGGAGCACAGCCGCAGTCACACTGCTCCTGGTTGGACAGGAGACATCACACTGTCCAACCTGGAGATGTGCCAGCCTGGAGACATCACACTGAATAGGGTAGAGGGGACTACGTGGCATTTCTGGGATAGTCATGATGGATCTGTACCAGAACACATAGAAAATCTTCCTTGGGACACTAGAGAAAGAAAAAGTGTGTATGTGCACAAGGTGTAGTACAAGATACATCTGTATCCCATAATGGTAGGTGCAAGTGCTAATGGATTTTATGCACAGTAGCTGATTTGATGCATGATGTTCCAAGTCTATCACCAGCTCATCTACCTATCCTTTCCAAAAGACCTCTATGTTCTCTGCGTTGTAAGTTTTCCATTCTTACTCCAACCAGTATTCATTACACTCAACCTCTTCTGAGCAGTTCCCACAAATAAAGGCCGGTGACTGCTGAAGAAAAGCCTCTTAATGTCTCTTAAATGGAGCTAGGTATTGCTGCAGGGTGTGCTGCAGAAACCTGCATCACTGTGAGAAAAATGCATGTGTGCTTACTCTGCTTCCTTAGAGGGCTGATCAGCCTTGCCTGTGGTTATTTGCACCGGCTTTCTGCTGATCCAGCAGCTCTGTCCATGGAATATATGCTGGTGGAATATCTTCCACCTCAAGTGTATTCTTCTTCTTGCTACCTCAGTCTCATTGTGCTTCTCAGATTTTCTCTTAATATCTTCAGCATATTCTTGGTACTGCATGTGTCTGTAAGCTTGTTGTTTAGGTAATAAAGACCATCACAGAACTGTCTTATCTCCAGACCTTTCATTCTTCTCTGGTTCTTTTGTGTAGCCTCCCAGTTGCTGTTGTTTCTTCTAAGTTAAAAGCAGAGTCTCTAAAGAATCTTTTTTCCAATACATCTCAAGTTACAAACCAAGGTCTGAAATGACAGACTTCTGTAATAGATTACAGATGTTTCAGAAATGGGGTTTTTTTCACATGCAGCTGATACTATGCAAAACATCATTTTTAAAGGGGTGTTTTATTTTCATGAATTTATTATCATGAGCAGAGAATTTTCCTGGTCAAGCATCTTTTTCAGGAAAAAAAAAGCCTTCCATTTTTCTTTCCTTTTCTTTCTCTCACCATCCTAATTTCTTTCCAGTTTTTGCTCCTCCTGCTTCCACTCCTGCTTGTATTTTCTGATCTTTCTTAACAACACCTAGCTGATTGCATGTCTTGCTCTCAGGCGGGATTTAGGAGATACTTAAACTAGAACCAATACTCAACATGACTCTACTGTATCAAAAAGGAATTGAGCAGAAAAATAATAAAAACTCTTGTCCCACTTGTCAGTGCCAGAACCAATGATCTTTCCCAACAGCTGCTGGTCTGAGTCACCCTTCTCATCTCATATGTGGCCTGTGCTGGCAAATTTCTTTTCTGAATTTTCCTGCATAAATTTTCTGTTGATCTGGCGCTTTCCTAGCCGTGGCAGTTCTGAGCAGCTCCAAGCTAAGGACTGCTGCGACCACATGTACCTCAACCCAAAGGATGCAGTCCAGTAGCCATTTTCAGAACGTGTCTGGGGGAACAGATCCTATGCTAATACACAGTTTTTCTTGGATTATGCTAAGAAAAAAAGAAATTAAGGGAAAAGAAAAGCTACTCCAACTTTCCTTTTATTTACCAAATTAGGATTCCTTTTCTGTGTCACATAATAGCTGTCTCTTTTTGTACAACAGTGGCAATTATATGGATTTTCCTTTGACTCATCATGGCTAGACTATGGTGATTTGAAACAGAAGTGATGTTTATGTATTTTTTTCACTCAGAGACAAGACTGATGCTTAAATGTTTAAACTACTTTTGTTTTTTTCTTTTGCTGCCTATGTTGTCCTTTACCTGTCACACCAGCTCACCATTTTAGCGGTTTTTAGGATTTCATCTCTGATTTTTTTCAATATGTTTTTCATTTTGCATTTTTTTCAATGTTTTTCAAACATTCTGGCCTATTTTACCAGAATGTTTCTGTGTAACATCCATAACATGCAAGGCATGTATAACATGCAAAAAGTGTATTTTATGTAGTCATCTTAATACATCTTTCATAATTTAAAAAGCTAAAAGTTTTGTTTTGATTTTAGTTTATATAGAGACGCCTCCTTTTTTTTTAAGTGATGTAAATAAATCAGATGGAAAAGGCAACAATTTTTTTATTCACATGTTAAAAATGCCTGTAAACCAAAAGGTTAAAACATCACATAATTTTGTGACTTTCACGATAATTCAAAACACTTAGTAGGAAAAGAATACCTAAATACTTGCAGAAATATTTAATATATAAAATATTCATGTATGTATGCTCTCTTTATATATATGTATATGTATGTATATGCTGAAACATCCTGTCTGTGTATGGGCATAGGCAAATGTGTGTATGTAAACTCTCATGCTGGGTAAGCATATTTTGGGAAATTTTGAAATTGTTTGAAAAACATGAACTGCAGTTCGTATACATAAATCCATTACACAAGATTCATGTTTTATCTGATTTTAGCAGATTCTGAGTTGCATGTTGTTTTTTTAGATAGAATTTTCTAGTATTTTCTCATCTTCAAAACACAGACTCCTATTCTTGCTCCACACACTTGAGATTAGCCCAACTCTGGAAAAAAAAAAAAAAAAGAAGAAGATTGATATGAAATTATTTTCTTTTTAATTTTAAATAAGATTTTTTTCAATCATTTTTAGGGTACACACTCATGCCCACATAATGCAGGGGGATTTTTTCTTTCCTTCTTTTTTTTTAAATGATGGTATAAATGACCAGAAAAACGTATATAACCATAAATATATGGGAAATAAATGTTTTTCCATTACAAGCCGAACAACATTCCTCATAAGGAACAGTTTGGAAATATTACTCCGCTGCATTTGAAATGTATTGATTAAATTATGTATTGTCAACACGTTCTGAGGAATATATGCAAGTTACCAAATGCTTGTTTAGTTACTAGAAAACCTCATTAGCAGAGGAATAAAATAGCTCACAAGCGAATCTCGTTATTTGTCTTTCTCCTACTGCCATGCCAATAACATTTAGATTTCCAAATGACATATTCTGATGTGAGGCACGCAGCAGGTGTGTGTGTGATGGGACTACTTCTGTTGGATGTTGATTACTCTCTGTGTCATGTGAAAAGCTTCTCATTCCCACAGCTTTATGCAATATATCAATGGTAATGGATTCATAATCATTATCAAGCTTGATAGAGGCTTGACTACCGTGACAGATGTCTTCTCAATTTTCCTGTTGCATATGTTCTTTTCCCTCTGGAACAACGCTTACATAAAATTTCAGTATTAATGTATCCCTTTTATGTTGTTTTGTATCAGTCATGGACTGCAGTGATCAATCTTTTAATTCAGATGAATAGATAATTACAACCAAATGCCAAACACATCAGCAGAATCTCAGCAACTGTCGAGCAAACCATAGTGACCAGGACTATTTGTCTGTGCTAAAGATAGCACGAGGATGTTTTTGCATGTTTATGCACCTGAACAGTTTCCATTGGCAACAATAACACTTACGTGGTGTACTTTGAGCAAAAGACAAGTAAATCTATTCTTTTTCCTGCTTATTGTGAGATTAATGCAAACAAGTGTGCAGCAGTGCTGCCCAACTGCTGTCCTTCATTTACCACAGTAAATATAAAACAACAGTCACGGTAAATATAAGACAACAGAAGAGCTCAATGGTCCTCTAAGTCTTCCAGGGAAAAAGAAAAGAAAGAAATTTCCATGTTTCCTTTTGACAAAGACATTTTTCTTCCCTGAAGCATTTATTTTCAGATATTCTCCATGTTGGTCATTTGATGATGGATTTCCAGAACACTGTTGAGATGAAAAAGGAAATGTATTCTACTTAGAGAAGGTTCTTTAATTCCTGTACTTGACATTTTCCCCCTTTCTTCACTTTGGACTCTGTCCTTTGTGGTGCAGCCAGATAGATTCTAGAGAGCTTCCTCAGGAGTTCAGATCACCCATCTCAGCTTACAGGGCTTATTCACCTGGACACCAACTTATGTGTGCTCTGCATAGATCACACACGCTTTTCCCCAAATCATTCACCACTTGTTCGGCTCTCATCTAAGACTATTTACTGTAGCAAACAGTGCACCTCTGCTGAGAACCAGCTGTGCCCTGTGTGGAGTCTGGGCTTTTCTGCTATTCCTGTTCTCTTGGAGCATGCTACAGAAAACATCTCCAGCTTGGGACAAAGGGGGGCTTTTTGTTAACATCTGTGTATTTTAGACCAACAGAAAAGTAATGTCAGAGGGAGACCAGTGGGTTCAGCTCTTGCGATAAAGACTATCATGTTTTTTCAACAACTTATGAATTACTCAAAAGGAGCTATCTTTTCTTTGTGAACTCATGTTTCTGCCATTTTCATACAGTAATGGAATCACGGGATATAAGGATCCCAAGAGGGATCTACTGCACTCTATTAGAAGACAGAATCAGCTATACATATTCTGATGTACAGTGATCTAACTAGTTAAAAATTTCTACTGGTGGCATATCCAGAGCCTCCTTGGTCATCATTTCCATTATTTCATAAACTTTCAGTGTAAGGTTTTCTAACATCTGACTAGCATTTCCTACTGTAATTTGAACCCATCCTTTCTTATTTTTTACCAATCCTGTACACAAATAAATGATTATTCTTGTCTTCTTGGTAGAAAATATTTGCATTCTGCTTATTTCCCCTACTCTCTGACTGGCTCCAGTCTTCACTCCTCTAAGCTGCAAAGAAGCAATTATTATCTGTGAAGAAATAAAAGCAATGAATATAATTAATTCTGATTTCTAAGACTTTCTATAGAATAATTATTTCTTCTTATGCCCTTGAATATATCCATACATAACTGATTCCTAGATATGCATAGGGAGAGAGGTTGGTACCTTCCTTACATCAGTTTCTTCAAGAGAGTTCCTGGCTTGCTCTGGAGCATGCATTTGAAACAGCTGATTTCAAATATTTGTTTGACTGATTGTTCCAGGATCTCTCCTGGGAAAAGAAATCAAGCTGATTAGTCTTTAATTTCTTGCCTCCTTTTAAAAGTTATATGGTATATTTGTCCTCACTAGTCTTTCAGCACCTCATCATTCACCAACACTTTTCAAGAACAGTAGCTTTGTGATTTCTTCAGAGAGTGCTTCAAATATCCTATATGAAATTGATCTGGTCCAACTAATTTGAAAACTCCTAAATTAAAAGTGGACTCCTTAACCTTCTTTACCTTACTCTTCCCTTCGTTTCCCTGTATCTGTCTCCTTTAGGCATCACTTCACTGAATTTTTACAAGGGGAATTTAGAAAACAATGTATAAAAGCCTCTGTTCCTTCTTTCTAGATCATATGTATAAACCAGGACACATGCCAACAGAATTCCCAAAACAGTCAGGGAGCAGTCTAGTGAATATAAAGAGCTCCAGGGCTAGGCAGTCTTGATAAAGAGTCACATGTGGTTCACAGGCTGAGGATTTCTTGGATTCTAAGTGCCTGGACTCAAGTTCAGGCAAGATTTAGGCAGATTTAATACCTATCCTGGCTTGCTTCAGAAAGCCAAACTTCATTTACCAAAAAGAAAAACAAAAAGAAGAAATTAAAAGTTTTACCAATGATCTACACATAGGCTTCTCCTTTTTAAAAATTATAGCAATTCCAGGGTCTGACTAGATAAAGCTAAAGTGAAAAATTATGACAACTCTGCATGTTGAATGAATTCAGTATTTTGACTGCTGATAGTGTTTTAATAGCATTAATCAAAATATGCTGATATTTCCATATAACTTCAAAACTGGAGAGGCTTTAAACACTCAGGGAGGCTGAGCTTAGAAGTGATCATGGCCCTGATGATTTTCAGGTAAGCAGGAGAGGTTTGCTGTCAATGATAGCTAGCTCTCACTGTCAGTGCAGGGAATTAAACAATGTACAAAAGGAGAAGATAAAAAGATGACAATGAAGCAGTATCCATTTTGTGGAAAAAAAATTTTTTCCTATTTTGCAGCTTTCCTAAAGTTTTCCTTTCACACCACATGGAGCTGTGACAAGAGAGGGGTCAGCAATTTTTATTCCATTGTTTTGAAGGAGATCAGACTGTTAAGTGTTGGGGGCAAAGTAAATTTCCTCCTCGACATGGGCTCAGCTTCAAACATGGAAAAGGAGATTTGGACATGGGTTTCAGCTCACAAAGACCCAACTAATGCTCAGAGAAGCTGTGGGAGAACAGAAGGAGCAGGGGCCGAGGTGCAGCACCCATGTGTGGCAGAGGTCTGCCAGAGGACTCCCTGGCCCTGGCTGCTTCACCTTTTCCTTGTGCTCACCGAGTGGTCACAGCCTTCCTGGAGCCACATGAAACACATGACAGGTTTGCTGTCCCTTCAACCTGCTCACCCCTCTTCCTGAGTTACCTTCAGCATGTTACCTTTGAGCATGTAACTAGGAAATACACGTGGGAACACTTCAGATACTTGATTTACCAAATATGATAACAATAGTATGTCTATATACTCTAAGCAAGATCAAAATCTCTCTGTAGTAGCTACTGTTAAAAGCACAATCAAATTCAACGTAGAAGCAACCCCAAAAGCTGGCCTGATGTGGTAATCTTTTAAACAGTGAGCTGGGATTTGTGAAATGCAATTGGGCTAAACCAGCAGATCAGAAATCAGCAAAACAAGAGCCTCTTAAGTTGAGCCTCCTGAACACACATGACAGAGCTGATGGGCAGTCCAGGCTGGACTCCTGGACTACCAGAGATGGATCTGTCATTTAAGAGAGTGGCAAATTATTTTCAAAATTAATTCCAGTTTTTAACGAATTACACAGAGGCTGCAAGGAGACTTTCCTTCCCTGTAACAAGAACCCATCACAGAAGGGACTGTGCTCCATATACCCTCCCCATGCCTCCCCAAAATGGCAAACTGATTCTTTCCAAGAGTAGGGTTGGTGGCACCCCCTCCAGCAGCGACAAACCAACCATTCAAGTACATGTGATGCTGTTCTCCACCCCTGGGAACAGCCGGTTTCTGGAAAGGAGGTTTGCATTTGCACCGCCCATCCGAACCTGTGTGTATGTATATAAACATGAGGTACAGGTTGTGACAGTGTTTTCAGTTATTTAATGAAATGAAAAGACACATACTTAGTTAAAAGTGTAGAAAAAGAAATTAAATTAATTTCAATTAGTTATTCCTCTCATCCATAAAAGGATCATGTCCTTTATTAATACAATCAGACTCTAGTTCCTGCTTGAGTGTAAGAGGGTGTGTGCTATTCATTTTAGATTTTATTTTATCTCTTCATGTTTCACAATCAGTAATTCATGTTTCATTAAGCAACCACTGGCATATTCAAAAGAAGTCTGGTGAGATAGACCAGACTTAAGAGTTTGAATTAAGAAACTATTTTGTTTTGTTATTTAGTTTAAAATAAGACTGAAAAAAATTATTGAGCATAATTGTAAAGTCATTGCAGGCCTTCCAGTTTTGCCTGCTGTCAATCACAAAAGATGATCAGCAAACTTTTCTACAATACATCTAAATTAAACTGCAATAAAATACTCATTTAGAATGAGGGAAAATCTAGAATGATCTGATGGTTAAGGTACTGCCATACATGTTGGAAATATGCTAGTGCGGACTTCCCTGAAGCCCCATCTCTGTCAATTGAGAATGTACCTCTGGGCACAGGCTGCTTCTTTGTTTCTGACTAGCAGCCTCAACTTCTGTCTATAGTTAACAAACCAACACCAAATGACCCTTTAAAAAGTAAAGAAGGAAACAAGATGCTATGCCTTATTTCCATTAAACAGATTCAACAAGCTTATGACTGATGTTTTTTATACCATTCTAAGATGTAGTCTAAGATATAGCAGATTTATTAGCACAAGCCATTTAGGATTTATTAAAAAAAAAAAAAAAAAAAGGAAGAAGAAGAAGAAGAAAGAAAGGTTTATGTGGTTATCATGCTCTGTTTTACAGTGCTCAAAAACAGGTTCTGGCTTTAGACTGAAATTCGGGATACTGCATCTAGTGCCTAGGGGTGTAGTTCCATACTGCAATGTCTCTGCCGGCAAAGCTGGTTTGAGAGGTTCCCATCCTGAGGGTTAGGTACCCACCACCACCCTCCTGAGTTTTCCTCCCTCTCAGTCTTGTTGATTAAGTTATTTGTGATGCCATGCCACAAAACAGTGTGAGGAGTCAAGCAGCTACACAGCCCTACAGAGACCTGAGGGATGAGTGAATTAAGGAAGGTAAGGGATTAAGAGAAGATGGCTTAGGGAATGTGAGATCTTCTTTAGCCAAGACTGACCCTAGTGAGAGTGGCAGGGGACAGAGCACAAGTGACAATCACATGTTTAGGGGGGCAGGGGGAGAGGAGGAGGAAATTAATGTATGATTTCAGGGTAACAAATGCAAAATTTTATTTTGCTTTTTTCTCAGAGTCTTATTTTGGAGAGCTCAGCTGCCTGATTTGGTTCTGAGCACAAAAAGAGTGGTAGTGGTTTGGGTGAGCAAACAGTACACGCTGATGTGCAGGGAAGAATCCCATAAGCAATAGCAGAGTGTTTGGTGTGGCAGGCCGCAGGGTAGGCTCCCCGTGGGAAGCAGTGGTGAGGCCGATTGCCTGAGGCAAACCAGCAGGAACATCACTCCAAAGCCCAGCTCCAGGACACAGGGTAGAGAGAGCCCAGGGCTGATCCTCCGCCAGGGTTTTCTGCTCTCTGTGAGTCACCAAGGGCAGCAGAGTAGTGGGTTGGTTGTCTCCTGCACTCACTCATCCAAATCCCACCTGTGTCATATTTTAGTGCAGGGAACAGGGCTGGGTCTAGCTACTACCAATATTTTGAGAGATTGGCTCGCTGACACAAGCTGTAAAAGTGGTTTTCTAACACAATAGGTGGGTGCTCGTATTCTTGTGGTGCTTAATCACAGTTTACATGACAGTTTATTGCACTTGGAACTATTATATCAGATCCGTAATTTAAAACTGCCATATGCTTAGAATTATTAACATTTCATTAAGGCAGGCGATAAGGTGTGAGAGGGTTTTTTTCCTATTTATTTGTCATTTAAAAATTTAATTAGATAAAAATATCTGAAGCACTAATAAGAAAAACCAAACACAAAAATGCCCCCTAGAAACCCTAGAAACATCCATTACAAACTACCTTTAAATTTTACACCTTTATTCCTCAAACACATCACCATGGCAAAAACAAAAGGAGCCAAGCTCTTTGCCCTCATCTATCCACGCATCCACCCCTTAGAAGAAAACAGATATGCAAAAAATTCAGCTTCATATTCATCACAGTTTTACTGAAAGCTTTCAGTAGAGAAGTGAGACATCCTTCCCTACAGAATGAGCTGCGTACACAGTGGCATGCTGGCTGCTTCATCAGGTTCTGTCTCACAAAACAGAATCTCACAGGCAGCTGGAAATATCAGCCTTGTCCTAACTTTCAGAATATGATAATGATCTTGGGAAGCTCTGAAACAGGATGGTCCTTATGTCCCACAACTCAACAAGCCAGTTCTACTCAGCAAACCACATATGTACACACTTACCTTTATACATATTTAATATATACATATATAAAATATGCATATTTGATATATGTATATATATATTATAACCATACATAACACGCACAGACAGATACATAGATATGCAGATATATAGACATACAAAAGAGTTTTGATTTTTCAGGTCATGAAGGTTTTATTATAGTTTTACTGAATGAAGACCTGAGAGATGATGGAGATGAAGCTAAACCAGAAAGACTTGAATGTTGAATTTCCCAGGGTCAAATATTGCAACCAAAATTCTTTGAATAATTTTGGCGTCAATTTATATGCATTATCTCCCTAATGTACCAAACTTCAGTATGACTGCTCACAGATTGGAGTTCTTTGGCTTCTTTCAAAGACTCTCTAACTTGCATTGCACATTAATGTTTTCTTGCATTAATATATTCAACAACATCTTTAAGCTATTTAAATCCAGATTAGTTTTTTCCTGATCCTTAATTATATCCTTTCAAAACAAATTTCCATCTGTTCCTTAAAGTTTCCATCGTCTTATCTTGGGAAAGAGACATAACAAAATGCAGTCTATTCCCTTGATGACAAAGTAAAATAAAATACAGCTCCACTCCGTAAAATCTACCCTTTTCCCGGGTTTAGAGTTGCCTCATTTCTTCTATTCTTGACAAATAGAATGGCAAGGCATTTGAGATATTTATAAGACTCCTGTTTTCATGAAGGATGAACAAGATGTTTTCTCACACTCGTAGATTTAGAGACATAGCCCTTTTTTTGACTGGACCTGAATCCAAAATGGAACACTGTTTAAATATGGTCAGCAGAATCTGAAACCATTCTTCTTAGCTACTACCATGCATGTTTCTATCTTGTCTTTTGAATATGCTCAAAAAAAAATATGCTTAGCTTGTAAGAAAAATAGAAATCTGGAAGCTAATATTTTTTTCACACTATGAACACCAAACTACTTCTTTCCTTTTGTGATTCCTAAAACCCCTCTACAAAGGGGTAAAGTTCTGACAAAATACTTATTTATTTATATAAGTTAAAGTAAGGAGACTTAGGTCTTTCATTGACATGAGTGAGATAATATTACCTTTCACGAACGAAAAATACCTTGAAAGATGCACTTGTTCTTCTACATATTCCATTTAATTTTTTTAAATGACATTAATGGTTTGGGTTGAAAGGGGCCTTTAGAGGTCATGCAGTTCCACCTCATCCTGCAATAAGCAGGGGCATCATCAACTAGGTCAGGTTGCTCAGATTCCCATCCAAACTGACAGTGAATGTTTCCAGGGATGTAACATCTACCACTTCTCTCTCTAGTGTCTCACCTCCCTCACTGTAAAAAATTTTATTCCTTTCATCTACTCTGAATTTACCCTCTTTCAGTTTAAAGCCATTCCCCCTTGTCCTGTCACTGCATGTCCTTGTACAACGTCCCTCTCCTGTTGTCTTATAGGTCCCTGGTATATACCTGAAGGTGCTACACTGTCTCCCTGGCACCTTCTGGTTTCCAGGCTCTGCTCTCTCAGCCTGTCTGCATAGAAGATTTGTTCCATCCTCTGATCATCTTTGTGGCCCTCCTCTGCACATGCTCCAACAGCTCTTGCTTGCACTCAGGATCCCAGAGCTGGATGCAGCCCTCCAGATGGGGGTCACAGCAGAGTGGAGCAGAGAGGCAGAATCACCTCCCTCGACCTGCTACCCACTCTGTTTTTATTATAAAATAATTTACTACATGATATGGTTCCAAAAAACCTGTAGGAGCTGAAGGGGAGTAACCAATGCGGAAATGCTTAAGGGTAAAGAGCAAATCTACATGTAGAAATGCTTAGGGGCAAACTTACATGCTGCAACATAATTCAGTTCAGTCTCACATTGGATTATATGAGCTTTAAGTGAACATTATACTGACTTACTTNAAAACCCCCGAGTTTCCCGGGCCGGGGGCCATGGACAGCCAATAGGGTACAGAGCTTGGGGACATGTGACCAGAGGGCAGGGGTCTGGGGAACCCCGTGTAAGCCATGCTTCCCACCCAGGGCCCATCCCCCCAGGGGGTGCCCCAACACTTACTGCATTGGCTTTCAGTATTGGAATGATCATGGTGGAGAAAATATTCAGGATCTCTGCACTTGTTGTCTGCTATAGACGGACACAGTATGGATTAACAGAGGGCATAGCACTGTGGTACTGAGCAACATCAGTTTCCTCATTTATTTCAGTGAGGTCTTAATTTAGCTGCCCACTGATAATAATCAAGGATTAACATTTCCAGCTGTTGTAACCTAGAGGGCATGGCATCGATCTGCACAGTGGGTGAAGCCTTATTTTGCTGCCAAGTAGGGAATGTTTTGGATAGGTGCCCATCTATTGTTCCCCTTACAGGAGACAAGCGTGCAAAGTGTAGAGCTCAGGGACAGACAGATTCAGGGTCTGCAGTGTGCCATCACTGATGTCTTATTTATTATGTCTGTAAGGATTCGTATTTCCATGGTAAAAAAGTGAAAAATAGTAGTTCTCATTTTTCCCAAACTTTTCCTACAAAATTTGAAAGGCAAAGAAATTCTAGAAAAAGAGCTATCGAATCTTAAAGAAACTGAAAATAATAATTAGTATTTTCCAACTATCTACTGTGCTTGTCAGGCCCATTATTCTATGTGAAGTACAGATTACAGCATTTAAATAATAGCTTTTCCAATTCCAAAAATACATGTAGACTATGTAAAATATTTGGCAGAAATCCAGACAAATCTCATGTGGATATACTATGACCAATCATGAAACTGCATTTCCTGACAGAACAGTCAATCCATGCTGCGAGTCATTTATTTACTGGTAAATAGATTTTTTTTTCTTCCATTCTGAGGTATAGGAAATTACTGTAAACAAAACATCCATACCTCTGTTTGGCCAGTGTTCAAATCAAAGTTAGATCTGAAAGCACAGCAGATGCAATTCCACTAAAGCTGACTCTATTACAAGGCTCTAAATCAGCAGGTATAGTGACTGGGGCACAAGTTAGGGAGGTACAGGTCAATAAACTTACAGCTCAGAGTGAAATACAAAGTATTTTGTAATGGTCTTTGAAAAATTACAGAATGTGATGTATAATTAAAAGCAGAAAATACACATGGATAGATCTTCACCAGACATAAACAAGCATTTTCCAGAGGAGCTGTACTGCATTCCCAAGTTTTCTGGGTTTCATTTTATTTTTAAGTAGAGCTGTCAAGTGAATCCTTCCTCAAACATTCTAAAGTACTCGAAAAACTATTTCATTTTGTGATGGCCATCTTCATGAAAATTGCTTTTACTTCAGAATTTACAAAAACTTGATGATGAGTACAGCACAAGCTATGGCTGTAGTGCCATACAGTGCCAGTATGCCGTTATTGTTTAACAAAGAAGGTTGTGGGCATACTTAATGTAAATTATCTTGTGAATGCAAGGAATAGTGAGGTGATAAAGGTTGCTGATGGCAAAGTTATTCAGAATAATCAGATCTACAGCGAGCTGTGAAGAGCAGCAGAAAGCTTTCACATTACTGGAGAGACAGGGCGATAAAATTGCAAATGAAATTCAATGTTGACAAAAGCCAAGTGCTGAGGAAAAAATAACCCTAACTCTACATTTTCTAGTGGTACTCTACCTCTACTTCACTGATACCAGCTGTCATTTTTTAAGAGATTATCTGATTGATACATATTTAACTAAATTCTGAGCAATTGGTCTGTGCTTGTCTTTAGCTTTTAAAGCTGAGGTTTTTCTTTCAGATCTAAATATCCAAGGAGCCCAAGAGCTTGGGGGAGTTTTTTCAAACTACACCCATTGTCTAATGAAAGATATTAGTTCTGCTTACAGATCTCATCCCACTTAACTGCATATGCATAATGAACTCCTCTCATTGTATCCCTTGAAGAGATCCTTGTTTTGTCTAGACCCAATCAAGAGACACTAATGAAATTCATATATTAATGGTACGTATATGTTTGCATAAAACATGGCTGTAAACCTGCATGTTTTTTGTAACATATCAGGTCTGATGTACTGGAAGTATTCACACACAGATTTATGGAGTGAGTTCCCAGCTGAAAAGAACATTTTACTCTCCCTGAATTAAGAATGTAGGTGTTCTGCTGAGAAGAGAAGATATTCTAGAGTGTAGAGCAGGTTAATCGTGCAGCAAAAGACAGAACAAACTGTCTCTTGAATAAGCCACAGCTACTGGGTGCTTCTGCAGGATACAAACTCACAATATATTGTTTCTGAA
Source organism: Vireo altiloquus (assembly GCA_013396875.1). NCBI lineage: Eukaryota > Metazoa > Chordata > Aves > Passeriformes > Vireonidae > Vireo > Vireo altiloquus. Next base: position 178,288 of record VZRF01015760.1, read on the forward strand.
CATCCCAAGAATAAGAGTACACAGTCCATGTCAGCTGCACAAGCCACTTGAAGGGCAGGTAATAAAGGAAGTACCTATGAAAAACAATCTACTGTGTGCCAAAAATGGTCTCCAGCCTCCAGTGATCATAGTGGGAATCATAATCAAACCAAAACAGTCCAGGAAAAGCTTATGACAGCTCTAAATTTTATTTTATTACATTCATGAAAGTGATAATGTCATTTTGAATAGTTCTCTGAAAGTGCCAGTTCAGTGCTCAGCAGCAGCTGGAAAGGCAAATAAAATATGATGAACTGTTGAGAAAGGAGCAGTTGAGAGGACAGAAAGCATTGTCAAGCCCCTGCATAAATATCTGATGTGCCCTTAGCTTGGAAACTACCCACAGTTCTGCTTGTGTCGTCTTTGATGGCACTATTGAAGTGCATGGAAGGTTGTCCAGCATGATGTGGAACAGCAAACATTGAGGAGCAATGAGAACTTACTACAGAGGGAGATAAGGGTGTGCTGTAGACAAACCCATGGGGGACAGATTAAACACAGAAGTCTGGATGCAGCCTCCAACGTGAGAAATCCCTAAACCACCAATTGCTGGAAGCAATCACCTTGGTTCGCTTCTCTCCCAAACAGACATTGCAGATGAGCTCTGGAAATGAGCACCAAGGCCCAGACTGCACTCTGTGTGCACCTGCACATCGTGCTCCACATGCTGCAGTTGAGTTTTTCCCACGCCACTGCATTCAGACGCAAAGGAGAGCAGCAGGTTTGCTCTCATTTACTGGGGGAAAATTTGAACTCAGAGTGCTAGAGAGTATACCTGGATCTATTTCCAGGGTGGTCCAAGAAAGAGATGTCTAAGCCAGGGCTGATCCAAGATTCCATGCCTTTATGTAGCACTCTGGTTACACAAGGCATCACTGTGGGTAGGTTGAGGACAAGTTTTGTTCCTCTTGGCCTTTCCAACTAGAAAAGCCTTCCTCATATCCCTTGGACAAAGTTTTGGTGCCTTGGTAGGAGATCTTACCGCATTACTGAAGACTAATTACAGTGGCAGGGCTACAGGGGTGAAAACAAGGAGAGGAGCCCTAGAAACAGACCTTTCAAGCTGCAATAACCACTGCCCCAGGAGTGGCCCAAGAATGAAGGGCACTTCTATTATTCCTAGGAAACCAGCAAGCCTTGTTGGCTAACCAGAAGAAATACCACCTAGCTGTCTATTTGAGGTTTTGCGTGTTACTGAGAATAAATTACGTTTCTTCTTCACATTACCTCCCACAAAGTTCTAGTATTCTCTACAATCACTATTAAAGTATGCTCTCTGTTCTTCCCAAAAGACTTCCCAGGATATTTTGTGATGGTAGGGAGAATGATTTATATACGCACTTCCTCCTTCTGTGTAGTTTAAAATAGTCGTATTATACATCATTACAGAGAGCTCCTGGTATAGCGGAATAATAGATTATCACCTAAAAAAAAAAAGGAGTACACGTTGTCTCAGAAATACTGACACTGAATTTTATGGTTGGGTAATAGAACCACATGTAAGAGTATAATGTTCTCAAAGGTCCAAGCTCTGATTTACACTGCCCTACACTTAAAAAAAAAAAAAAAAGAAAGAAAGGAAAAAAAAACACAGCAGTAATTAAACCTCTAAATGTTGGAGGTTTTTTGGTTGAACAGCATAAACAGTTCATTCATAAAATTCCTGGCACTCAGAAAGCAGTCAAACTGTAGTCTAAAACAGTCAAACTATAGTCTGTGAAAATGCTTTACATTTTACACATTTCTTGTTACACTTTTCCCAGGATATTTGTGTTTTTCTCTTTGCTCTCTTGTGGGGGAAAGGAAGGGGAGCCACTCAAGTTTTATGCTATAGGTATGCTAGAAGGATAGATAAAGGACTAACTTCCTCCCACTCACATTGTTGCTGCAATCTGGCCTAAATAAGGGTCAGACTGTGAATCCAAGTAAAGACTCAGTTTTGCATTGTCTGGACCAGAACACTGAGACTATGATGTATTTTACTTTTCCAAATTTGAGACTCTTTTTTCTTTCTCTTCTAAGATAGTATTACAATGAACTAAAGCCCAGCTCTTTAAATTATAAAACAGAGCAGTTTAAACAGCACAAAATTCTTAGTCTATGCTAAGGAATTTAGAACGGTCACATTTACCTGTGCGTAGTCTCTCACACACACGTGCACATATATTCAAGGACTCAAGAGGAAAAAATAATATTTTTAATTGTATTACCAGACAGAAGGACCAACCTCACATCTTTCAGACAGAGGAAAGCTCCACAGCAGGACTTTGACTGAATGGAGATTCAGATTTACAGCCCTTTGTTATGTCTACCCAGACTTGCCTTGAAGCAAGACTGAAGCCTGCCTTGGCGTGCAACCAGCCACATCAGGCTTGCATCCACTTCTGCTCTTTTCCTGTCGGGCTGGTCAAGTGGTGGGCAATTCCTGCCTCTGGGAAAGGGGGAAGTGAGTCACCAGGTCAGGCTGGCACAGGTCCTACTGGTCCTCAACCAACAGCAAAACTCCAGAGGAGAACAAGTGGCCTCTGTGCCAGCCTGCCCTGGACCCCCTGCCAGAGACCAAGGGGAGTGGACAGGTTGCAGCTCTGGACTGGGAGCTCTGCACTGCCCATGTGGACAAAATGCTGTGTGTTTCACACAACCTGCTCCAGCCCAGTCCTCTAGGAATGCAACAGCTTCATAGTTGTAGACAGAAGAACACAATAATCTTCTTCTCCAGATTAAAAAAAATTGCTGACTCTTAAAATTATGTACTGCAACTTCTTCTCCCCAAATATGCTATAAGACACATTGTGAGCTTTGAAAACTTCTATTCATATGTCTATAAAGGAGGCATGTTTAGAAAGGAAAACTCTCCAAAACAAATTGCTTTGGAGTAGACTAAATCAAATACCCCTGGAGGTTCATGGAAACAAGTACTGTGGGTTCAAGAGGCTCTGAGTCAGGGGGCATAGGCCACTGGTACATGAATGAATAAATGGAGAGGTGATGAAAGCCATCAAGTACATCTTTCTAGAGCAGGCTGAGGTTTGCTTTCAGGTGTGTCAGCCAGCTGGAATACCAGGGAAGAGCCCTTAGGTTCTGTTCACACCCTGCATTTCAGGAGCCACCACCCTCAACTGTTATTAGATACACAGTCCCATGGAGAAAGGTTTGACTTCGAGAAGCCAGTTAAGAGTCAGACTGTGACATTTGGCTTCAGGCTTCAAACTGTGACTATGGCCCTCTCTGAACTGCTCCAGATAGACCATGCCTGAGGTGGGGAAGTCCTTTCCCCACAGTTTCAAACCGTCTAGTGTCATTGAACTGGTAACTTCCTGCCATCTGGCTGTGTTTTTTCCTATCCAGAATTCCAAATAAAGCAGAATTAAATTAATTTTTTCGCTTTTTCTTGGGCTTAATTTGGTCATTAATACCTAAAGCAAGGATGTCAGAAACAAGGATGTCATTGATCAATTTTTCCTGACACAAAGGTCTTTCCCCAGGTGTGAGCTGTGATGCTTCTACTGCTGTGTTAAATGTGTGGGACAGTAAACAGGAGTAAGGGGTTTGTCTTTGCCATTATCAACTTCTTTCATCTTGAGCTGAAACCGTAGCAGCTGACAGGAGAAATCTTTAAAGCTTTCATTAGGAGAATGATGATAGTTATTAAATCTGATGACTGTCCAGTCACACAAACCACTCCTAGAGACTGCAAGTGACTGAGCCTTGGAGAGAAAGCAGGGGCAGAGATGAGCAATATGGGGACAGACTATCATCTTTTTTAATCAGACTAACTAGAAAACTTCTAAAAAGCAGAGAGAAGTTGTCAGACTGCTCTTTTTAGAGAGTAGGTGGGACGATATGGAAAAAAAATACCAGATTTGATCAAGAAATGAAAAAATCCCAGACTTCCAGAAAATAACATATGTTCTAGAGAGAGAATGTTTATTTCCTTAAAGCCTTAATCACAAGGAATAAAAAACTGTTGGAAAACTAGGGGTAGAGAAAAGACTAAGGCTTTAGCATTTTTCTTCAAAATTGTGTACAGGATCCTTGAGAAAGGTTGCAGTCTGCTTCAGCTGTAAGGTTGTATCCCTGGAACTGGAATATTCATCATAAAAGAGCTGCAGCAGAGTGCTCTGAAGTTGAGAATTTTGTGAGAATTGTTTGGTCTGTTTCTGGGAGCCACAAGAAGTTTATTAAAAGGTCTAAAAGAACCCTGGAAACAAACAAAAGCAACTAAGGAAGCTCAAAACAAAAGAAAAGCCAGAGAAATGGTGAGAGCAGCAGCCTACTCAAGTAGAATAATGGTTTGAAGGCGCATGGGTCCCATGTGGTGGGGACCTCAAATCAGTATTGTCCAGCTGGAGATTTCTATCTTTTGCTTCCAAAAGAAGTATTTGTTATTGTGTTCTTGTGCCTGACTTGCTGTTGATGTAGATATACAGATATTGCTTTATGTCCTCATTTAGCATAGCAAAGCACATGACTATTCTCATTCAGAGCAATAAATACACTTCCTTTATTTGACAGGGTTTGGGAGCCCAATCCAGCAGCACTTGGTGAGGACTGTGAAACTCTTTCCCCTGCCATGAATGGGCAGTGGTTTGGGTCTGCTAAAGGTAAGTATTTATGCTTATCTGGCTGTTATGGGAAATAAGCACCAGCCTTTTATGAGCAGGAAGTACAATTATACCATACAAAGAAACCATGCCCCTCAGGCTTTCAGCATTCTTCCCAATGAATGAAGCCTTATAATTACCACCTCTACCTGTGAGAGCTTGTTAATATTGCATGGGCAAGATTCAGGACTTAATATCTCTCTTTCAAAAAAGCATTAACAACAAACAAACCCCTGTAAGCAGCCTGTGGCTTAGAAATCATGCTGTATTTTTGACACTATTATCTTATATGAAAATACTTATCTCTTCTTTGCCTTTTTTTTTTCTTGGTTTGCTGAGCTGGTAACATAAACATGTAGCTGATCTAACACAAATAGCTCAGCTACCTCTGTAGACATGTCTCATCACAGCTTCTTAGGTAAAAGGATCAGACGAGGATGAAAAACAAAAGATTTGCTCCTTAAAAGGAGGATTGCTGCACCTGGAGAGACTGAATAGAGGACTGAGAAACTTTCCTAATGCTCAGCCATGACACCCTTCTGCCCAGTTTCTTTAGGCTCACAATATTTTCCCTCGCTGTCAGAAACAGTAGCAATTATAAACTTCTTTCAGAAGAGCTGCTCTTGTGCATAAAGAATCATTTGCTCAAACAGGTAAGGTATAGAGTAAGGTTAATTATTGTATCTTTATTAGAAGCATATGGATGTTACGATTCTGGTGTTCCCTTTATGAGTTCAAGAATATTGAACAACTGTGACCTTTGCTTGTTCTGGTCCCAGCCTGTCCCACACTCATCCAAGAAAGTGGATTAACACAACTGTGCAGCACTGGACGTTTAGTTCCTGCAGGACTGGTTCAGTAAACAACATGAATTTATCAGGGGAGAGAATCAGCAACTGTTCTTTTATGTTTTTATGTAGCAACTATAAAAATTGCTTTTGGCATCTCTGGATTGTAATGAGAAAGCACTAAGAAGACTCTAATGTCTCTGCATTTAAAGTGTCATTTGAATGGCATAGAGGATGAGATCTAGATTCAAATAATTACAAAAGCAGACTGAAGAATACCTGCTGAAATGGGAGAACTTCCTGTACTCTAGGACGGGAATTTTTTGAAAAATTAATGTGCAGCGATGATTGCCATAAGCAAAATTTTTAGTAACACATTAAACATTAAATTTTTAGAAACCCTGGCTGTCATTTTTTCACCAAACAGTGCTTGACTTCGTAACATTTAATTTTTCAGAATTTCTTTCTCTTTCTCCACTATCGATCAAGAAAAGCTATTAATTCTGAAAAAAGAAATTTCAAAACTATTAGAAATTGTAAAAATCCTTTTCAGAAAAATATGTTTCATACTGTGGGACTTGAACCAAATGCACATTGTTTTTCGCTGCTCTTCACACACTGCAGTTAAAAATTTAAAAATGTCAGAAAATAGATCGTATCTTTCTCCTAGATAAGTGTCCTCTCATAGATTATCTTCTTCTCTTGGGTAGGTTTTATTCTCTTTACAAGGTTACTAATACCAACTCAATTTTTTGCTTCAGTATTAACCTTTCAAAATATTGGCTGAACCACAGAGTTAACAGCTAATCATACACCGTCTTGTGAAATACCTGCATAGATAGTGAGAGTTTATAAGACATCTGTGAAAACTATGAAAAGTAAGAGGCTTCCATACCTGATGTTCTTTTATTTCCATTGCTGGCAACATATGTAGGAAATATAGATGTCATGAGCAATGATTTAGGAGAGTTTGCTTGCTTTAGGAGAGATTGTGGGATTTTTTTTTGTCCTTCCCTAACAATTTTTTTTTAGCAAGTTGGTAGTCTATAAAGATTCTTAACAATTACATTGTTAATTTTTATTTTTTCTATCATTCATTATTTTCATTAAAATATTTAAATATTCCTTTAAGTATTCCCTTCCACAGTTAATATGCCTTTGGCTCATGTAGTTCATGTTTTGTTAGTGGTTTCATGAAACTTACTTTTCACTTACTGTGTGAGAATTAGTGTGGAGTAAACAAGGAAGATTCTGCAATCTCTCCTTGGAAAGGAAGCATGGCAAATTTTTTTACAGTCTGTCCTTGGTGTGCTCAGGCAATCCCAGTGAAGTGTGCCTCCCCCACTACAGTCCTGAGGGAATGTCAGACACCTAAAGGTCCTGTCCATTTGCTACGTGCCAAATTCCATTCCAATGTCTGAAACAACTGCGAGCTTCCAGGGGTCTCCCTTTGTCAAACACATGAGGTGATGAGAGGTGAGGGACCTACTTCCTAGCCTGTGTTAGGAAGGGCAATAGAAATACCACAGTTCAGTGTCTCACTCATTTACTTGCAAGTTTTGATAATACTTTTGTCTAAATTGCATCTTTGTTTGATCTTACTCTCCCATTATACAAAATCCATAGCTACTTGCCCGTAAAAACATCATAAAATCTATTCCAAGTGTGCAAAAAGGAGGTGCTAGAAACAATGGGAGAGGAAAAGGTGGAGAAGTAAAAAAGAGAGGATAAAAACTTGTTACTGTAATTTATAATTCCACTGCCGTCACTTTGTTAGCAGTGGGCAAACAGCATTCCTCTTCCCATGGAGCCAGCCTGGATTTTACTGTGCTTCAGGTCCAACAGGACAAAAAATTTTGAAGAGAGCAAAGCAGAATAAAACACATCCTGTGACTTGTCAAGGCGAAGTCTGCAGCCCCATGTCCCATCTGCAGTGCTGGTGAGTGAAGCGAGCAAAGAGAGCTGTCACCAGTGCCCCGGCAGTGGGACGGGAGGCAAGGAGCAGCAGTGCTGCCAAGGGACAATGCCCATGTGTACCCTGCCCTGTGCCCTGGATCCTCAGCCTCCCCAGCAAGAATGGGTACTGACACACCCTTCGGATGGGCAAAAACCACAGCAAGCTCCCTCACATCACTCACATCACCTCCTTGCTCGCTGCAGCACTCAGCTTGCCCCAGTCCCGACTGAGCCTGGGAACAACTTAAGTCTGATCAGATTAACTTTATAACGAGACACAAGCAAGCAAGCGACCCTTGCTTTTAGAGTTTTGCAAGGTATTCTGTTTTGGAAGGAAATATGTGTTTAAAGGAAAGGGGATTTTTTTCCCAACCCTACCCTAAAAGGCAAGGCGTTACATCCTTGTAATGAAAATCAGTATTATTAGCTATTGTCAAACCCTCACTGGTGGTTTTCCCTGGTGCAAATGCTGTATTGAAGACTGCAATAAGAAAACTTTGCAGTTTAAGCATTTTCACACTCAGGACTTACACTTCCATTTAGGTTTTTATTTGCTACAACCTCAAAGAGCCTACAATGTCAGTGCATGAAGAAATGAGGCTTGAGAGGTGATTATAACTTTATGTGGAACAAGAGCTGTTATGAATCAGAAGACAGATGCTAAAAACTGAGTCAGATAAAGGTATCTACTTCGCACTTGCAAGATAGCACAACGCCTTCTGCTGTGTTGCAATCTTTTAATCTCTGTCAGCACATCTTGTACTACAAAATAAGTGTGGATCATGCATATGGATATATGGGAAATATTTATTTTAAGTAGACTACAAACTGCCATACATATGTGTAAAATATAATTTTAAAGTGCACCGTAAAAGAACTACTTAAGGATTACAGAAGCTTAGCAGTACTGAACCATCATACGCTAAAAATATCTTGCTATCTTGCTGTAGATAACTTTCTGAATTAATTGTGCAGACACCAAAACATAACCTAAATACCATAATGTCACTATTTCTTTTCTCTTCTCTGAAGCTGATCCTGCACATTTATTCAAATGTAGAATTTATCCATCTGTAGATCACAGACATATTCATCTTCAGCATCAGGTTTCAAATTCATGACAACACCTATCCAAGAGCAAGTTAAATGAGGAGAGAATCTGGAAAGGGCATGTGTTCTGTATAGGTAACATCAGGGGCCAAGGGGGGAATGAGAGCTACACTCTTCATTTGCGGCTTTGTTGTGTGTGCACTTACCTGAAATCCTGTCTCTGGGACTGGGAACACAGCCCACACACAGAATGCTGTGCTAAGGAGTGTTTCATGAGCACTGCTGAGATCTCAGCTCGTAGTGGTACAGAAGCATGCAAGAGTCATGGGCTTGCACAGGTCACTTGATGGTAGCAGGTTTCAGAAGAGAAAACCTGAGCTGTTACCGGTGGTGAGGCCTGGGACAGAAGGAGCTTCATTTGGCTACAAGAACCCTGTGTAACGTTCTTGAGTGCAAAATTAGCTTACAAGATGTGATGCTTTTTCTGCAGTTACTGCTGGCCCTGCCAGACCTTTGCTACAAAATCATTTGTCAAAGCCTAAAATAGTACCAACTGTGAAGCTGATGAGATGTTAGGACACGCACGTTTCACGCTCCTGCTCATGAGTGACTGTGTATTTGCACTGCTTTGCTGCTTAGATGTTGGGGGCAAGAGGGCTACAAGAAGCACAGTGCTTCCCAGGGGTCAAAGAAACATGTCCATAAGATGTCACCTGTTTCTGCCCACCCATAACAGAAGATAAATGGGGATAAACTACAGTCTAAATCTGGGAGATGCCAGAATAAATTTTTCCGGGAATCCTTTATTTCAGGTGGGATCCTTCTTGCATAACTTGCAGTGTCTTTGTCACCATCCACATACCGTTTTTGGGCTCTGGCAATGAGCGTGCATTTCCAAAGTACAGAGAATTTTCTCCTCACAGAATCATTTAAAACAGGTCAGATAAATTGGCTTTTAGAAGTGCTTGATTCCAATGACTGTAAAGGGAGCCTAGGTAATTAGTTCAGAGATAGAAGTCTGTGCTGTAAAATTCTAAATGAGGAGGAAGAAATCTCATCCTTGTATCCATAGGGCAGTTGCCACACTGCGCAGACCTTCCTTTCAATCACCTCTCTTCTATCAGACAAATTCAGGAGTGACGGTGCTGGATTTTAAACAAAGGTTAAAGTGAGACTCCCAGACCTCGCTTTTGATTCCACAACCTTAAATTCTGCATTCTCACTTTAGACACCTGTAGCCTTTTCTGAATGTGGCCCTCACAATCTCTGCAAACTACCACACCACCACACAAATAAGACCAGTGGCAGTCTATACTGGTGCATCATGGCCTTTATTTCACTAAAATATCCATACAGTAAACTACATCCCTTTGGAACCAAACATGGCAAAAAATGTTACTAATATGGATGAGCTTCTCTGAGATGTGTTGTAGCACTTTATTATGGCTTTGATCAAGAGAGTTGCAAAAAAGAGTTCTTTGTCCTGCAAGACCAACTGTGTATACATTTGGGTAAAAAAAAATTCAATGCAGATATTGGGGAGGGTTGTATCATTTTCAATCCAGATCACATTTGGGTTTTTCAGGATGTTTTTGCATGTGACCTTTCAGCATGCCCATGCACTGCTTCTGAGTCCCTCACTGTGCCCAAAACACAGAGATAAACATGCACATGTGTGCAGGTTTGTACATTTGGCCACGTCTGATGCCTGCCTTATCTGCGAGCTAAGGAGAGCTGTGAGAAACAGCAAGACTGGCAGCATTACTTTGGACAAACTAAACGATAACATTTGCTTCTCTCCTACAACAGTGCTGGGGTAGTTCTGGTGGCCAGGACTGAGGGCTGTGATATTGCTACTGGGGCCCAGGAGTGCCTAGCTGGAAGTTAGGCTGCAGCCCTGGGTACAGCTCTTGGTGGGAATGCTGTGGGGAGCATCCAGGCCACTCAGGAGCCTCTATAGCCACTTCTGATGTGCCAGCACAGCTGTTCACACAGATGTGCCTTGATCCTGGGACCAGGGTGAGAAAAGGCTTTGCCACACAGCCAGGAAAACACTGCCCTGGCACAATGGAGACAAGCGGGCACCCAGAGGGAGGAGGAACAGCTGGAAATAGGAGAGTGAGGATTTCTTAAAAAATTATGTCTGGCCAGAGTCTGAATTGACAGAAGAGATTTAGGGCTTACTACTACTTTCAAAGAATGAAAAAGGCAGTCTTAAAACTTGGTCCAGTGCTGCATAAATCAGATTAAATTTAGCAAACTTAGTGCATTTTGGATCTTATTCTCCAAATGGGTGAACTTTTTTTTTTTCAGTAACTTGAGATACTGTCTTTCTGACGTCAAATAGACAACGATGCAGTGAGTGAAAAAAAGGTATTCATGTCACAGCTGTTTTCTTTTCTAGAGTTATTCCTTTTTCTTTTAGGTTGTCATCAGATACTTTTGGTGTGAAATTAAAGAGAGGCTTGTAAACAGCTGCTGATACATGCAATATGCTCTTGATATTTCTTTCAGACTGTGCCCTAACTATATTTTTTTACCTCCCCCCTCTCTCCTCCCCACCAAAAAAATCCAAAACAAAATGATGCAAACCATGTTTTGCAGGAAAAGTAAATTCTGAAAAGATCAAGTGTATGGTCAGGCTCTCATTCAACACAATACTAAAACCCTTTTAAAGTCAACTGCATCCCAAACAGCCAGTTTCTCTTGGTAATCTAGACCTTGAAATGGAAATTCTAGCAGAACTGTGACTATCACTAATGCACTTAATACATTAGGAGCTCGATTTTGAATGCCTTGAGCACTTAGTCCCCCTGCTAAAGTGGATCAGGGCTGTGGTGGTGTAGCGTAGCAGGGGCAGTCCCATAGTCGTTGTGACCTTTTGTGAGCATTTGAAACAGATTGCATTTAATGATTTTAAAATGTCAAGGCCCATTTCAGGCAAAAAGAAAGAAATCAAATAGAGTTTCTGAACAGTGTAATCTTTCGAAACAAGTCCATGGACGTCCTCAAACATAAGACACTGGGCCAAAACATAATGGACCCTGAATACATTATATTTCAGCATCAGGTCTCAAAAACAGCCATTTCAAAATCCAGGCCTGCAGAATAATAATGTTACAGCACATGTCTGCCATAATTTGCTTTTTAGCTCATTCTGAATTACCTCAGCACAACCGAGTAATTCAGCAGTGCATAAAGCGTGCAGAGACTGGATTTGTGAATTATGCATGAAGGATTCTTTTGCTCTGATGTTCTTCTGTGCAGTGTACACTAGAAAGCTGCACTCGCAGCCCGTGGTGACTGGGTGTTGGTTTGTGGAATGTATGGGGTCTCGTGTTATTTGAAATCATAGGCAACTGTGATATGACAGTAGTAAGAAAACTGCATCAACCACATAAATAAATTATGGCTTTAAAATATGAATCATGCCATAAATAAATGATCTCTGCTTCCTCACATTCTGCCTCTCTGGAAAGCTAGTTAACTCAATGTGTTATTTACTATCTATATACAGCACGACCAAACAAGGTTGTTTACTTCATGGACAGATTCACCAAAGAGTACAAACTTGTCATGTAACCAGTAATAAAATAAGGGTCAATGACATAACTTGTCTGTGTGGCTCTGGCATGTCTCAGATTTGAAGGAAGGTCTCTTATTATGTCAATAAGAGATTGACATAGTTAGACTTTTGAAAGAAAGACCCATAGACTCAAAATTTATATGGAGCATCCAAGTTAATCATCATGATTAAAAACAATAATGAGAAGTCATTTCTGATGCATTATATAGTAATCACATAATAGCATGTTGAGATGAAGCTAAGGCTGCAGGCATATATTGGCTGATGTGAGTGCCTATTAACATTTCACGAACACTAGCAATGAAAACAATAAAAATACAGGAAGTGTAGAATTAATGCACTATTTTTAATAAGTTAGCTTGACCATTGCAATTGTAGGCCTGGTGGAAGAATATAACTCTTGTATAAAATATCTTGAAAATTTCACTAATATTTTCATTCAATGAATCCTTTAGGAAATTTTATCTTTCTAGTATTTTAAAACTATAGGAAGGTGCTAGTTGATTCAGGAGATTTTTGACTTTTGTTGCTTTGTCTTACATTTTTCCTTTTCTCAATTCCACCTTGGAAAGCAAGATGATTCCCACAGAGAAGGAAAACACTATAGATTTTTCTATATTTGATCGATAACTGCATTTAGAAATGCAAGAAGGTCATTTCAGATTAAAACTATCATTTTTCACAAAAGCCTCAGCACACTTTATATAATTCTGACCTTTTGGTTATCTTGTAAGAAAAAATTCTGTTTGCTTTTCCTGTCATAGTACAGCTAAGTCTCAGCTTAAGAATTAGTAATGTCAGTTTTGAGGGTAAAATGTCTGGTAAATTTTGAGGGTAAATTTTAAGGAGTGGAAAACATTTCAATTTTAGCAGTAAACAAGTTGAGGCTTTAACCATTCATCTTCTATTTTCACTCAGCTATTCTGTTTAAAAGCAAGTGATCTATTCTTTATTGGAAAGAAAAATTGATATCTATTTCTTTAATCTTCTGTGTAGTTTACTCCCAAAATTTTAGTCCCAAATATTTACTGGGAAAAAAAACCCATAGACTCAAAATTTATATGGTGCTGGGATCACTGCCAAAGGTGAATTTAATTTGTGAGGGAATACATGAGAGATATCGGAAAAAAAACATTAACAGAAACCAGCAGCACTCCCCAGGATGCCACTCCCAAACCTGCAAGGTGCAGGAAAAATGTCATCATGGGATGTGTACCAGTCCATGATGAATACTGCCAGAAATAGCCTTTTGCTCATGTGCTGCCCTCAGGAACACGAGTAACCCTGTGCTTGAACCACAGCCACTTCCCGAGAGCTCTGCTGAGGCCACTCACTGCAGGGATCGTTCCTGGATGGTCACCCTGCCCAGGAAAGTCACTCCAGACCAAGACAAACATTTCAGCACTATGGTGGAGAGGCAGATGGTCCTACACTGCTGTCACTTTCAACAGGCAGGAAAGGGATTGCAGTGAGAAAAGGGGACACAGAACTCATCTCCTGCAAACATCCACATCAGCAACTGCTGGCTGCGGTGGTGACTTCCTGAAAGAAAACCAGAGATAGTATAGATTGCACTGTTTTCACCATCACCCCCAAAATAACTGCCAAATTGTTTAACAAATTCCAGACTCTTACCTGGTTTCAGTTATTTAAGGCAAACTAAGTAAAATTAGTAATCATAGCCTTTTCTGGGTTACAGGCTCTGGAGTGGGATTTGTTTCAGCCCTGTCTAGCCATGTGCAGGCTGTGAGGGTGGTGTGAGCTAAGTTCTGGCTTCCACCCTGAGCTCAGTGAACAGACATGGGCACAGGCAGAAACTGAACCCTCCCACTTGTATTAAACATCTGTGATCAGCCAGAGGCACCATCTCACCTTAGACCTAATGGCTAATGTTTGCATTCCTATAGACAAGCTGGCTAAATTCCCACTCTTAAAAACCAGGCTGGATTTTGAAAACAAACAAACAAAACCCAGTATTAGAGGAAAACTTCCCAGCTGATTGTGAGCCCTTGAAAATATTTGTGTATATATCTGTGAATATCTGTGATGTGAAAGTTAATATGTACCTTTAAAAATAGTTATGAGGGAAATATTTTTTAATCCTTTGCTGCTCAGCTAGGCTCTGAAAGGCTGATGGTGGCTCTACAGCAGGTCCTCTAGCAAGGGCTGACATTAGCCCATGACTACCCCTGTGCAGAGAAGTCAAGCAGTCTCTTCTTTCCCCCTGCAGCCAAGGATAAATCTATCTTTTGGCTTCATACACAGAGGAGGCTCCTGCTTTTGATGCTGAAAAGGAGCTGCGATGTACATCGGCAAGATGAAATTCTGCTCTAATTCCCCCGTGCTCTAGTTAGGCCTGTGAAAGCAGCCTGTGGTTGCTCTTCCTAAAAAGGTTATGTGAGCAGCTGTACATTATGTTCCTGTCTGATCTCCATCTTCATAATATTTCTATCAGTCACCACTGGAGTGCAGAAGTCCCCAGCACTCACGACCCTCGGCACACCAGCCCCTCCATCTTTTAAATTCAGAGGTGGTAACAGTCTTGGGAAAAATCAATAGATTTTAATAGGTATTTCCTGGGGTTTATTAAGTATGAAACAGAACTGAGACATCCACTCATTGTTTATATCTGCTGTCAATATTGCTTTCTTTTCTTTTTTTTTCATTAAGCCAAAGCAGATGTGAGTTAGTCGTTGGCAGACTTCTTGAAAAAAGTGCTCACTGCCTTTTCTGTGGCTTGCATAGGAAGGCTGCAACAAACACTTCACATTGTGTCAGCCATCCGTTGCTGCCATTGTTACTAATGAAACAGCAACGCTCTGATAAAGCGGTTACCTCTTAGATTTCATTATTCACAAAATAAAACAGTGCTCTGAGAAACCAGTTCCGCTGAGCCACAACAATTTACTGCAGCTGAAGGTCTGGCCCCCAACACTTGAGGTAGACTTGGACTAGAAAAAAGGGCTGTCTGGCTAATAGAAGCGTACTCTGTAGCCTTTGTCAAAACAGTTTTTATTCTCATACCATGCAAACCTCAGGCATTATTACAGGGTTTCATGGAACAGATGTTCTTGAATTTGCATAATGACAGACAGACTGCCTTTTCTTTATGAAAGGTCACTAAAAACCAGTTCTACTGTTCAGCCAGTGCTGCCTTCGTTAAGCAATTTTAGGACAAAACTGCTTTGTCTTTACTTACTGTTTTCACGACCACTGCTTTGCACACTTTAGTCAGACAAAATTAAGGACAAATCACCAGCTTATGTGACACCACATGGCTGTCTATCTTCCCCTAATTCCTAAACATCAGGCACTCTTGTACAATTGTTCAAATAACAGGATCAAATCCTTAGCTGCAGTAAGACAGAGAAACTTCAGTGACACTGGTGAAGCTCTCTTGGTTGTTGCTGTCTAAGAGAAGAAGCTTTGCAAAAGAACACCACAAAACTGTGTGCTTGGGCTCAGTTTTATTCACTTCCTTATTTATTGTGTGGGTAACTTTTTCACTAATAAATCTAAATTGACATGATGTTTCTAAGTAGAATAGCTATTTCTCATAAAGTTGATCTCTATAGAGCAGCATGTGCTCCCATGTATAAGCAAACTGTCCTTTTATTGTGATTTGTATGTGCACATCAAATAGCTAATGGGATAGTTTTAGATCTTCTACATCTAATGTCTCAGTGACAGACAAATTTCACCATGGAGATTCCTCAAAAAAACACATGTTTGTTCTCAAGGCAAAACCCAAACTTTGTGTTCTAGTCAGCATGCAGCTGGAGCATTATTGAGAAAGCTCATAGATGCAAAAGTGCTCACAGAAGGGCAAGATAATGCAATACAGTCAAGTCATTCTGGGATGCCTGAGACAGGGGAGGGAAACCCTTTGCCTGAATGGAACATGGAAATAAACACAATTTCAGGCTATGAAATCCCTTAAGTGACCAAATAATGGAAGATGAAGCACAAAGTTATATACTTTTCTCTAGGCAGTATAGTGTCAATTTTCAGTGAGATACAAAGCTTTCCACTGCATGTTTTCTTTTCCCCTAACTTGCACCCTTACTTTTGCTGTTACACTCCCCCAGCTAGAAAATGATGTTAGAAATTATCTCTTGCCTGTATTTACGGTTATTCTGATATAACTAAAAGAACAGCTGGCTGCCTTCCCCAGGTGCAACTGTGCATGAGCACAAAACAAAGAACATGCTATCAGAAGTGGGCAGACAATGCCCAGCCTCTTGATAGAAGAAAAGAGAAGGACAGAGTAGGTTTGGTCCTATAGCTGCTGGACAGTAGTTTGGAAGGAACTCTGTTATAAGTGGAAGAATGGGAAATTACTGATAAAAGGATGAATACAAACATGCTGTGCCAACCTTCTTCCTTGACAATCCAGTTTGGCTGAGATAAGAGGTGCAGCAACCCTGTAAGCTGGAATGGACACTGTCCCTCAGGGTACACAAACACAAACATAAACACAAAAGTGCATCATTTGCTTTCCTTGAAGGCTTGATCCCACTAGGCTATGGGGAGCCTGGACATGTCTGTGCTTCCTTTATGCTGCAACTGCATGAAAGAACTATGGCTGCATCATAGTTCTGTTAACCCCAGCTGGGACAGGCAGGGATATTTCGGCAAAGGGAATTGGGTCACCTTATGCTCTCTCACCTTAAGGAGAGAGGACACACAGTCCCCTTCCAAATGTAACTCTGGAGAAGAGAAAGTTTAAATAACTTGGCTGGTTTATTTCCTGGCCAGTGGTAAAAACTGTGGCATGGTTATGCATCAGTCAGAGGACTTGAAAATCATGTTCTTTGCTCAAGAGCTCTATTTCCTAATTTATCATTCCTTTTGATAGAACTTCATTTCTCAGACATGAGAGTTCACAGCATCAAGGCTCAGCATGAAGCTCTTTTCTCTGAATTATGCTTTTTCTCTCCCTTCCACACTCATTCTTTCTCCTTTCCATCTACCTCTTTCCTAAAAAATCTCCAAGCACCCTTCTAATGTAATTCCAGGTACAGATGATGAATGGCACTGCAGCCCAAAGTTCTTCCCGGTTTAGGTTTAAATTCCCCCTTTAGGTTTAAACGTCCCCCTTTTCTTGGCTTGGTAAAAGATCAGGCTGTGGCAGCAGCTAGTCAACCCATAGAGAATAATAATAATCAAATAAATTACTTAGATCTGGGCTATGACAAAGATGAGTGAAGATATATCTATTTACAAAAAAAAATCCCAGAGTTCCTTGGTTCATGCAATATGTATCTTGCTTAAAAATATATAAATGCACATTAAGCCAACCAACTTTGTACTCACTTAGCAGAATTTTAATAAGACATGCTATATAAAACTGTTCTACAGTTTTGCAGTCATTTAAGGATAATTTACACGTTTCATAAATGTTTCACTCTTTATTCCTTAAGGCAAGTACAGGTTGCACTTGTTCTTCAAGTACAAGTTGAATTTGTTTGTGCTACTAATAAAATAGATTCCAATAATAGATCATTGGTTTGCATGATAACAAAGGAGGAGGAAAATCTCAGGGTTTTCTGGTTTCTGATCTAAAAGGCTGATATAGTAGTTGGGAAACTGAAATTCACTTCAAAGTTTAGATTAAATTAACACTGTCTATTAGTTGAGTTAGTTTTCCTCCAGTATATGTTTTTTCCAATAAAATGCTCTTGCAAAGTACAAGATAGGAAGACTGTGACTACCAGTGATCGGGAGAGATAAAATATTTCATTATGCCACATTTGCAAGTAGTATTTTCTAGTAGGTCAGCCAATATTGTTGGAAAAATACATGTTTCAAGATTTGGCTTGTCTGTTTTTATTTCTTTAAAACTGTATCAGTATTTACAGTTGACTAACAGTAAATATTAGTTGTGTTGATAAACTTTGTCTTTCATATATTCCAAAGTCCTCATGATTACTGTAATAAAACAGACAGGCCATTAAAAAAAAAAATGGAAAGAAGCCTTTTTATTAACTACAGAATATCTTTCTGTTTTAGTGATGTCATTCACATTTATGACTAATGAGTAAGTTGTTCTCAAAGCATAAGCACAACCCTGCAATAAGACAACATATTTCCAGCACATGGAGAGTTGTCATTTTTTCTTGAAGAAATCTGAAAGATGTCATACAGCAAGTAAATTATCCACCCTTACTAGGATAATAAATTCTTTTGTTACTGGGTTTTAAAAGCATACAACACACACTAGATATGAGAGCTTTTGATGGCAGAGGAGGCAAAAAGCCAACTCCAGACTGCTATGACATAAGAAAACTGTGCTGTATTATCCTGCTGAAATTTTTCCTAACACAAGAATTTTTTTTTCCCCAGGAGTCCACATGTATTGTGTCATTTCCATAATGTTCATCTCTGCCTTCTTTTGATGCCTGAAAATTGACTCTGTGCTAGTGTCTAGGCTGGAGATGCTCTTTTACGAATGTCAGAAAAAAATCTGAAGAATTTTAAAACTTCATTTTTTCTTCAGCATTGGCAGAAGAAAATGGAAATGAAAACAACTATTTACATATTCACTCTATGAAAGATGGTCTCACAAGTTCAATCCCTGTAGGGCAAATAGGAATTTTATTTTCTAGGCTACATTTTTGAAGGTTACCTGTTGACTGTAGGCTCCTACTTAAACTACTGAATCTGTGCGTGTTTTGCACAATGCTAATATCCCTTTGAAATCTAGCCCCTATAAACTTTCTTAGAGATGAATTTCAGAAATCTCTTTTTATACACACCAGTGAAAAGTCTTGGAATTCGATCATAATGCACGTTAAGATGACTGAGGGTGATGAAGATTCCTAAGTGCTTTCTACTTAGTTACTGTAAGTGAGATTTACTATTTTAAACCTAACAAAACAAATCTCTGTTCATCGTCTCTCAGAAGCTGACTGGCTGCCCTGGGATAGGAATGGAATGTGAACGTAGCTCAGACGATGCCTTTCGCCAAGAGCTCTGGAGGCTTGGCAAGGTAAATAAAGATCTGGCATCACCTGAAATCTGTCACCAAACGGTGCTGAGATTAGGAGGGGAGGAAGCTCTATGACAGGCTGGCCTTTTTAATCACTCCTGAAGTAGGGATTCAGTCAGGGAATAAAGTTGCCACGTCTTAATGCTACAGAGATGTACAAAAATCATCATGTATCATGACACAGGGAGAGGCAAAGTGGGAGAGATTCCACTGGAAGTGCCATACCTTCTCATTAAGACGAGATGTTTTCCTGAAATAGTTAAACAGAGCAACACTGGGGAGAAAATGGGAGGTACCTGTGACTGAGAAGAAATAGTGAAAATGGCATGAGCATACCATAAGAGAATTCTAGCAATATTCAGGTCTAACACTTAATGGAGAAACTCATGAACATGATCCTAGGACTGGGCTATTTCTCTTCAGAGTGTTTAAAAAACAAAAATCAGAGGAATGTGCAACTTCCATCTCCAAGTGTTTTTTCAGGCACTTGAAAAAAGATGCAAAAAATATTTGGTGTTTTAGGCCCATTCCCAAAACCTTGTAACATTAAAAGTTAAAACATAATTTCTAATATGTATGTGAATTTAGAGTAATGCATATAGCAAGAAGCATTTGTCATATAATTTGGTATTTGTATAAAAAGTAATTTTAAGCTTTGTTTGATAGTTGAAACATTATGAAAATTAAAAACTTGATTCAAAAATAATTGTGTCTTGCAAATTCTTTGCTTATTTGGCCAAAGAAAACAATGTTCTTAAATTAATAAAAGTGTCAGACAAACTTCACATAGGAAAATTAAGCTTAAGAACATACACAGTACAAACCAGACTATAAGAGCCTTAGTACCCAGTGTGGGAAGGTTCATTCAATAAATATAAAGGCTTTCTGCTAATTTCTGTACCCAGTTCACAAGTTGGTTAAAACCTAAAACTCTCACTGCATATAAAATCGTGAGCACATGCATCTTCAAAAAGAAAATCTTCCCGATGCTTCTCAGGTCATTTAAACATAAATATGTCAAACAATGGTGTTTTGTCTTCTTTAAAGAAGCCTAGTTGTGAAAAATAGTCAAGAAGGCAAAAGAGTCACTCTTTCTCACCTACCTCCTTCCCATTTCAGTGATACATGGTCATATTTCTAATACATTTCCATAAACCCCATTTTCAAAGCCACTAATTATCCTGAAGGATGCTTAAGTACTTTGGTCAGAGAGCTCTTCTAACCTTAAGGCTTTTTTTCTGTCCATGCTCAGTGGCAAAACAGCAGCTGAAGAATACAGAATCCAATGTGACAATGCTGTGAATGGCCATCATGTCCTGTTTTGTCCATATTCTACTTCTCTGTAGCTGCTTCAACTGCTGTCCTTGGGGAGTGAGGTTTTCAGTTTGCCTACCTCCTGAAGGTTAATATGTGTTGACTTATTCAAAAGTTTGAATACAGCCTTGTTAATTGAAATGGCTTTGAAGAAAAATATCTGCTGTCTCAATTTCTTAAAACAAAATTTTAAAAGAAAATAAAGCAAAAGAAACAAACAGAAAAAACCCTGCCAAAAATCAACATGAAAATTATTAAGAGTTCACCCGAATCTTGATGGCAAATAACTCAAAACATAGAAGTGAAAAATGTTAGCACTAGAGCTGAGCAAGCTAAAGAGTTTAGATCTTCTACTGAACCCTTGGGCAAAATTGGGCATGTAGAGGCAGATACTGTGTCACTTGCTAACATAGCTTTTAATTATTAATCACATTACCACTCTGGGTTCATCTTGAGCCTGCAGTTAGTATGAAAGGGAAATATTCATCTCTCTCCCCTAGCCTTTTGCAAAACTGAAAGGGGTGGAGAGGAAAGAGTTTCCAGCAATAGCAAGCACTCCCTGAGGCAGCACAACAAATGGTTGCTGTGTGTCTGTGAGAAAGGAGAGAATGTCTGCTGTGCAGGATTGGTTTTCACTGTAATCAAGCATTCTCTCAGTCAGCTATGCTCTCCTGACCTATAGTGCATAATGGCTTGTCCAGTTCCAGATGTGTATGTATAGCTAAATCTAGAACTTCTTGCTCTTGTTGTTTCAGCACAAAGGCAGAATCCAGGTAAAAGTCACATATTTTTAAGAGCTTCTAGATGGAGCACTGTGCACTCATCATGGGACTAATCTGTTCAAGCACTGAGAGCCTGCAATCAGTAATCTGCAGAAGGAGGTCTGATATGCTGACTGGGAGAGTTATGGTGAAATCATTGAATTTCTGAGATAAGAAATATCCATCTTTAACGGATAACATGGTACCACATAATTCTCTTTCTTGCTATCTGAATGTGAAGAAAGAATGAATATATAGTTAAAGTGGCATAAATAATCACTTTTGGGGGTTGTTGTATTCCTTTGCACGTGTGATTTGTTCTGTTGTGAGCAGAGTGCGCTGCTCTGGCAGCTTCAACCCTAAGTCTAGCTCTGGCAGTGACACTCTGACTTTTCCTGTCTTTTCCATTAGGTTTCTCATTTTCCACCCTACCTGTGGAACAGGCTTCTAGGCAAGTGTTTTGTTCCATGTTGATTCATTATATTATACTTTAAAGATGGATAGAGAGGTTTTCTTTTATCAAATTTCACAAAATGTGAGATGACGTTCCATGCATAAAATTATTATCATCTTTTAAAACAAGTAAATTAATAGCAAGATAACTATAGAAAAAGTTGTAAAAATGCATCAGATAAGTGTTTTTAAATATAATGTTATTGAACGATTGGGGTATGACAGATTAAATAGCAAAACTGAAATGTCTTTCCATGTCTTAGTCTTAATCATTATCATTTATCAAAGGAAAACCAAAAAACCTTATAAACAACAATTGGGGTAGTGATCATTTAATAGCTTCATGAAGAGGTTTGCAGCATAATAGATTTAAATGCCAGTAAGATAAGCATTTTTGAGCACTTTTTTCTTTCATAAAAACATGCAGAAACTTGAAGTCATTTTGTTAAGTGAAAAAGGTAAAATCTTCTGCTAGGCTCTGCTGAATTATTGCTCCTCTGCAAAAAACCATGCAAGCAAGCAACAATCTGTTCCTGTGCAACGTGTTCTATTCAATATATGCCACATCTATACAGACAGATGTGCACACTGGATTTGCAGACAATGGAGAACCAAGTAATTTTTCTGGGATGACAACAACAAAACAATCATTGTTCTGTTAATCACAGAACCAGAAAATCTGACACTATGGTCTTCAGGCAGAACTAAGTTTTTGTTCTTTCTTAACAAGTTCTTTGAAATAAAATGACTGAAAAAAATGGACAAAAGTTAAAAGATCAGACACTGAGCAGCAACAGAGGGAAAAAGCCGTCCAAAAAAAACCCAAACAAAAGTAAAACAAAACCCAAAAATCAGAAATAAAAAGAGTGCAGTGGATAATATACTTAAATATGCTCAAGTGAGAGTAGTTACATACATACATCAGAGTATGGAACAAGCAGCTCTAGGTATGGTTTTCATTACGGTAAATCCTCTGAGAGCCCTCTGGCTGTGTAGGGCGAGTGGCCATCAGCACCTCTGCATTCAGGCTCACAGTTGTACAGAAAGGAGCAACATAACTCATTAAGCATAAAAAAAATACTTTCTCATGGCTAGTCATGTAAGTACCACAAAGGACCTTAGAGCTTAAGTCTAGGATCAAAATCAAAATTCTCAAAGCCTTCATTAAGTCAGAATGAGTCAGAACTCTGCTGCCAGACTTCACAACATTTAAATACCTGCACCTGTGCCACTAATAGATACTCTGAAAGTATCTATACTTCTATTACTAAGGGTTCTGTTCACATTCATGCAAGTCCTGACAAGGCTCAGATGTTTAATCATCAGAGGTGGTTGACGTATTCTTTTTTCTTCTTAATCCTCAGATAATGATTCAGGCTATTCATACCTCTAAATCAGAATTTTGAGATGATGTAGGCATCTTCCAAAAAATTGCAAAATAAATCTAAGATTTCTTCCTGTCCTCAGAATTTCTTGCTCACAGTCTGTCTGGTGGATATTGTGGATTCCTCTCTGAGACACCTTGGATTTCTATGGGCAATCTGGATTCTGTTCAGGAGCAATCAGGATTCTGCTTGGGGCCTTGAGGCCAGTATACCAGGGCAGAATAAATGCCAAATTCCTGACAGAAGCTGGACTTGACATAAATACAGCAGAACTTGTGGCAAGGGGAGAATAGAAAGAATAGATATGAGACTTATGGAAAAGAAAATGTCAGTATTCAGGTAAGAATCCAGAGGGCTTTGGTTCCAGTCTTATTCAGATAGAGAAGTTTTATCTCTTGGTGGCCAGTATTAAAACAAAATATTTGTCTGAGGAAATGGATTACTACAGGAAACAAAATGGCTGAGACGATGTCCCTGCTCCACGAAATTACAATGACTTTGGTTCAGCTCTCCAAAGCTACTCAGTCCTAGCACCACTTCTGAAGATCATAAAGATCCATGCGGTTCTTGGTAAATTTTATCATGACAAAATCTGGCTATCAAACCATAATGAGCTCTTTTGACATTGGCAACAGTCTTTATGCTCTGAGCTAGATCCTGCTGGCATTACTTAGTATTATTCTACTGACTTACTGGAGCTTTATTAATTTAATCAAAATGGATATTTTTTCTTTTTATTTAGAAATAGAAGCAGTATCTCCTGATAATGCCTGTATATGCACTATTTGGTAAAGGGTTAAGTCAGTTCACCTGAAATTAGTTGAATATTTTTCACGTACTCTGCACACTGGAATCTAAAAAGTACGTTAAAAATTTTACGTTTAAATATTGCTCAATTATTTAACTCAAAAAAGATATTTAATTTTTTAATGCAACATACACAAAAAAGAATGCCAAAGTTTAGCAGAAGACAGAAACAATTAATGAGAAAAACGAAGTCAGTCCCTCTATATGTGAATTCACAGAATATATTTGAAGATCATAGCTTTCACACCTTGTGAAGTTTCTTTCTCACTTTAAAAAAAAGTGCTGTGATATACAACGAATAGATAGGTCATAATGGTGCCTAGAGACCAGCTTTGACAGTCAGTGCAGTCTCAGAGGGAGAAGTACACAAATATAACTTTCGTAGATGGAAGCTTGTTTCCTCCAACCTGCCTGAGGGATACACTTGGGAGTTTTCTTCATTTTTTGTGATATAGACAAATCATAATTTGCCTTGAGGTAACAAAGCCGAAAATTAAAAGTTTTGAATATTACCAATTGGAACACATATATTTTAGGAAGTATTAGTTACTTCTGCTGAAGGTAGAGATAATATGTTGGGGAAACACCCTCAATTTCAACTGGTTGTTGTCTTCTGGCAAACTGTGTTTCTCTAGGACTCAAAATCCATACAGAATTTAAATGAGGTATTTTACTTCTTATTTGGATCCTGGAAAGTGAAAGAATACATCATAATGCATTTATTTGGAATTATTTAACTTTGAATTAGAATGCGCTTGACATACTTTAGAAAATAATTAATATATTTAAAACATTTTGAAAAGGAAAACCCCTCACCTAATGAGCTTCCATAGTATGATATGCGTGATGAAACACAACAGTCTTTTAAAATGAGGTTAAATCCTGTGGGGCAGAAGAGACAGAAAAGGCAGTAACCCTCCTAACAGAATGGCATGAGGAGGAACAAAGGTAGAACTGCTAAAAACTGCTAAATCAGATTCTTTACCTTTACATTCTTAACATTCCCTCTGAAGCTAAGCTTCTCTTTCCGTTTGCTGTCATATACATTCCAGAAATCAACATTCAAAGACCATAGAAAAATGTGAATTTAAGCATATGAATCATGAATATTTAATTCTCATTTTTCATGTTTTTTTCAAGAAGTCTTGACAATTATTTCACAAGATGGATTTTTCCCTAAGTGAAAACAAAAGCCTGCAACAGCTGAACTTGGATATCTGATAAGACAACTGCTGACAGAAATGTTTGGGGATTCTGCTATGCAGAAACTTGAGATGTGTCATTTTTCAGTTGTGATTCTGGATTCACTAAAAACGCAACTTGCAACATATGTGTACCAAGGCCTATAGAGTCACAGAGTTTACCTCTGTGTGTAGGTACATAAACGGAGTCAAACATAATCCAAAACTTCTGTTCATGTACAACTCCCACAATGTTATTTTTGTAGAGTGAGATGTAGAAGATCGGCTCAGAGATGGATTTGTCAAGGATGGGTGAAAAGCCTACAGCTCCTTGACATGGTTCACTATCTCTGCTCCCCGGGGTCCAGCACAGCTGAGGCAGCACAAATTCACTGGCAGGGCAAAACACCTTCACAGAGAAGATGCTGCCCATACAGAAGGCTCCACAGCAGAGCCTCCTGCTTCGGACTGAACAGTATCGAGTCACCCAGAACCTCACCCTGGCAATTCTCTAAAATATATTTCTAGCGGTAATTTTATTAAAGACTAAGTTCTGTGTCAGCTTCTTGGGATGTCCAGCTGAACAGAAAATCCATCTTTTTGGGTTAGAAGGCTCTGGTGAGATATTAAGAGAAGTTAAAGAACATTGGAGTTGAGTAAACAGCCTCCGTTTTGATGCAGTGTTATAAAACATATCTTGAATTACAGGCTCGGTTTCTGGTTTAGGCTTTCTGCACCTTAAGAATGCCACTAAAGGGCTATAAAATTATATTAAAGCTGATTTAGATGAAGCACTTTGATATCAAACTCGGTTTTGAGTTAGCATGAGTGGAAATAAACCTATCTCTGTTCTTTTTTTCTGAAATCCTGTGGCAAAATAAGGGACCAGGGAGTGACATGAGAGTTGGCCTAAACACCAAGGTGGGCTTGCAGCTGCAGAAGAGGTAGGTCAGCAGAGATCCTCTGCTGCTCCTAAAAAGGCACGTTGTTTATGAGTCTCACAAGTTCATCAGATCTCATTCTCTGGCCCTTGAAGTATTGTACCACAAAACAGTGAGTTAGAGTAAGTCAATATTGCCCCACTCCATATAATAAATAAATAAGGGGAGAAAAAACCATTGCAGAGTTATGGTTTGATCTTCTGCCTAAATCAACCTGAGAACTCCCTTGAAAACTTAACATCTCTATGAGATTTTCACCAAAAGACTGTAAAACTATGTCAGGCCTCCTTTTGGCCAATATATTGTTTTTTATTTCTACTGAAGTCATATCTGGAAATTGCAACTGAGATAAAGAGTCAGGTAAAGTACAAAAGGGCTTGAGTCATCTCACCTAACTTTATCTATCCATAGATTAACGTCTGGTTTAAAGTGTCGTCACCAGAAAGAGGTAGTGGGAGTAATGTCCAGAGAGCAATTAATATTATTCCAGTCTTAAACAAGGAAGATGATTCATACCCTGAAGTGTCTCTCTTTCTCTTTATTAAATGTACAGGGAGCCTGGAAAACTAACTGAAATGAGATTCTTACTTTTCAAAGGCTAACACATGATGAAATGAGTCTCCTCTTATTGCCTGTGAAAACGTGCTGTTTAAATGAAGCAAAGCCCAGACAGGAAGTACAGTAATTACTCAGAGATGAGAACTGATTTCCCTAGAATAAGACAATTGCTTTGCCAGGTGATTCTTTCTGGGATCCTTTGGCCCTTTCATCAGTTTTTTCCAGGGAATGTCATACAGTTAGGTCTAACAAACACAGTAAAAAGACTCCTTCCATTTGTCAGCTGCACAGCTAGATAGTAAGATGAACAGTCAGTTTTCACAAACATTTCTACACAGTTTTAAAATATAACTTGTTCCTCTCCAGGTAAAATAGGTGGAACAGAATGAAGTATAGTAACTTGATAAGTTTACTGCAGTGTTGTTAAACCTGTAGGATTTTCAAAGTAGTCTCCAAAATTATTTCCAAAAGGCAGTTCCAGTTACATTGGAAAAGATGGGAAAATACTTAATTAATCCTCTTGACTCTCTGCTTTCTTAGAGAATATTTAAATTTCAAAATACAGATTTTCACTCTGTGGGCCAACTTCAGTCTCAAGACCTCACCTAGAGGTAAATGGAGTAAAAAAAACCAAATTAATTTAAAATATTCTAATTTATTTCACTGACTCCTAAAAGAGACTCCACGTGTTTTCAAAAATTCATTGTAGTTTATTTATATGAGCAATCACAAAACTTAAAGGGCAAAAATTTTCTGAACTCTTGCCTGGCTCCATAGGACACAATTTGTCATTGAAACAAAACCTAGTAAACAATAAAAAAACGCATGGAACTGCTTCTCCCTGTGACATCAGATAATACCTTTGCCAGATAACACAATTTTCTTTGTAGGATGTTAGGCAAATCTAACACTGTTGTTGAATGTGTCATTAAACTACTTTTTCAGGACTGATAAATAGAAGATTGAAAAAGGAATGTTGAGAAATATTCATAGAAATATCAAAAATCCAAAATAGCTTAATTCACCCATGAAGTTATCTTATCAGTCAGAATGAGTGCTCAAGTGTGTGCTGGAGACATAACTTCATTTATAAAAAAAACAGCATGTAAAAAAAAGTACAGGAATGTTATCAAATGAGTGATAATATTGTATAAATGGTGTGTCCTTGTCTGGAGAACCATGCTCAACAAAAGAAGCTGAAGTAGAAATAGATAGACTTGTGTGGAATATAAATGAACAATGATACTGAAAACATAGATTTTGGGTGCATGAGAAGAGAATGTGTAAAGACACACAAACAAACCCACAAACACCCAACAACTTACTGAAAATACAAATCACTTTCTGGCTTACATAAAACAGGAATTTCCTCCAGCTGTACTTATATTGCTCTAGCATTTGCGTTCTCTAAATTGTTTAGTCGTGTAATTCAAGTAAGACTTCTTGTAAGGAAAGGAATTTTAATAAAATACATAAACACCAAAAAATCAAGCAAATATGATTGAATACTAAGGTTGCTAGTTTTTATCAACAACATAGCTTCAACAAGATGATTAAGAATGGTGAGCATAGTTCCTAGTTTACAGGTAGTGTTGTCCAACTCTTTTGGTTTTGGAGGTCTGGACCTGAGGGAAAGCTTACTTAGTCATTTCTGGAACAAAGCTGAGTGCATGTGAGAGGTTTCTGGTATCAGGCAAATTCATTAAGGAATATGAAATCAGATCATTTCAGAGCTGTTCTCATGGTGTCTCAGATTAGAGCATGCAAAACAGTGCAATGTGTTTGAGCTTATGCTGGTTTGCTAATATTGGCTAAATAAGCATCTGGGTATGGAAATATCAGCTTTCATTGTCTTCATCAAACTACAGCCCAGGGGTGGTTCGGAGGATGTCGGCAGCAGGGAGGAATCCATTACAGTCTTTTACACGTCCCTTCCCTCAGAACCTGTGACTCACAGCTCTTGTTTTTATTTTCTCCTTCACAGCAGCCAATTTAGAGACAGACAACCTCTGATCCAAACGAAATCAACTATTTCTAGCTGTTGATGGCATTCAGCTACAGTCTTATGCCGTTTCCCTCAGGCAAGAAGTCTCTCAGCTCTGTAGTGAACACCGGCGCATCTCTGAACTCTGGCTCTGGCTGCCCTGGAGCTACCAGCGGGATCCCGGGCTCCGTGCCCTGGGGACAGCAGCAAGCCTGCCGAGCACAAGGCAGAGCAGCTGCTGGGAGGCTGCAGAAGCACCCTCAGGCTGCGTGAGGCTGTGGCTGGACAGGTCTCCGGCAGCGCAGGTCTCTCCTCCGCGGTGCCGGGCACAGGCTGGCAGGCAGGGCTGGGCTCCGGGGGTACAGCCCGGGGCAGCCCCCGGCCAGGACAGGCTGTGCTCTGCTCTGCTCTGCCGTGCTGTGCTGTGCTCTGCTCTGCTCTGCCCTGCTCTGCTCTGCTCTGCTTTGCCCTGCTCTGCTCTGCTCTGCTCTGCCCTGCTCTGCTCTGCTCTGCTCTGCTCTGCTCTGCTCTGCCCTGCTCTGCTCTGCTCTGCTTTGCCCTGCTCTGCTCTGCTCTGCTGTGGGTCACGGTGGCTTATCGATGGAGCAGCCCAAGGCCGGGAGCAGAGCTGCCGGGCCGTGGGTGTTTCGCATCCTTGCGTACACACAGGCACGTACCTGTGTCTGCTTACGTGCTCCTAGCTGTGTGTACACATGCTAAAAAACGGGCTTTGTAGGGGCGGAGATTCAGTATTTCACTCAGGAATTTCTGGAGCAAAATAAAGCCTTCTATAATATTAAAAAAAAAAATAGAGATAAAACTCCAGTACTTTAGATCAAACAAAATTTCATCCAAAAAAGGCAGGGCTGTTCCCCTTTATTACAGCACCTAGAACACTGTTATACATTTTGGGAACTCAGAGGAAAATCTGGAAGGAAAACCACTCTCTCTGCTCTACATTTTTTTATTATTATTCCTGCTTTGTTGTTTTGTATCTCTGTTTAATCTAAAGAAAACTCCTCAGTATCCCTGGCAGTTTCCTAATTTGTTTAATTCTCCTGCCACACTGGAACACATGAGTCTCTCCCTTTCTCCTCCCATGGAAACTAAATGAAATTTTTACTACCTTTAGTTAATTCATTTCTGAGGACTGAGTTCTTGGCTTATCTTCAAAGCTGTTAATAGATCTAGATCTAAAGCTTCCCACCGTAAAGGGGGGTATTGTTTAAATATGAACTTCTAAATCCAAAAAAATTCTCAATCTTTTTTCTAATGCTTTTAAGGAATTTAAAAGACAAAAAAAGTTCTTTTGGCTAAAGTACACATTTTTTTAAATCTGCTTTTGCTCTATGTTTCTCGTTTTAAAAGCAAAACTAGAAGGAAGGGGGTCATAAGAGTAAACAGCAAACATAAAGTTATACATATAGAAACATTTCAAAACATATTTCAAAAAAGCTCCCTTTGTAATATTGATGAAAAATAAAAGGAATGTCTGCCTTCATTACTTGTGCAAATGAATCAGTGAATTTTCTGAAAATATTAAGTGAATTTTAAATGGATACTGGGGACATTTCTTCTTTCTTCTTGGGTTTAGTATGCTGTGGCAGGAAGAGGGCATCAATTGGCCATTAGTTAGTTAACAGTAAAAAA
This sequence comes from Vireo altiloquus, assembly GCA_013396875.1. Taxonomy (NCBI): domain Eukaryota; kingdom Metazoa; phylum Chordata; class Aves; order Passeriformes; family Vireonidae; genus Vireo; species Vireo altiloquus. The sequence continues at coordinate 208,336 of VZRF01015760.1, forward strand.
AAAAGGAGACTAGGAGAAATGTGTTTAAATTTTCTTTTGAAAGAAATTGAAAAAGTATCCTGATAGCCCTGGAGTATTCCATCCAGCCTTCATCAATAAGAGAATATCTTCATTTTTGACTCAAAATTACCTTCCTCCATTTTTTTTCCCAGTGCTCTGGCACAGCAACTTATGTTCTTCATCAGACCTGACTTTTCAACATGCCAGGCTGTCCAGCTCTCTTTTAAAACTGAGTTGTTGGACTGCAAGATGATAAACACCTATACTAATTCAGTTTGCATCTGGTAATGTCCTTTTATTTTTAGAAAGAACATGTTTCTCCTCATATTGTTATCTCATAATTCAGTAACTGCCTGATTTTGGCCAGTCACACGAGCTTTCAGCTTGCTGCTTTTTTTTAGCAAGGTTTGGAAATGGATGTGAGTAAGAAAGGACTTCTGTCTCTTCATCTGCTGGTCCCACTCTTTTTGTAAAATAAAGGCCATCTGGATTTTATTTTGCACTGAAGAATGTACAGCATGTACAGAATTTTTTTCCATGTGAGAGACAGCATTCAGTTACAACTGCTTGGATTGTAAGCCTGAAAATGTTTGTGGCAAAATACCTGGCTTCAAGTTCTGCTTTCTAAAAACAAATGTGAGCTAAGCCTGATCTTGTGGGTAAAGGGGAGGAGGGTGGTGGATGGCATGTTGGAGAGCCTGAGAGTTTTGTATAACCCACTCTTAGCCATTAATGTACTGCTCTGAACTTCACGTGGCCCCTTTTAATGAGATTTCGAATCCCGTAACCCTGTAGCAGTTCTGGTGAGAACAGAACAAAACCTTAAATAAGAAATAGAACAGCTTTAAGCTGGGGGAAGAAAAAAAAAAGAAAAAAAAAAAGCAGCTGAAAAGGAACTTGAAGAAAGCATAAATTTAGCCTGTGGTGTTCTGTGTACTCAGTGTGTGCTGGCAGAGAGGGTGGGGTTTGTTATTGTGAACTTCTCTGCTTTGCAACAACAACTTTCCCAGCAACTGCTGCCCTTGCAATCACCACCATCATCATCATCATTCAGAAAGAACATCTGGTCTCTGTGGGAATGCTGTGGATATACTCATATAGATATGAGACATTTTTGCACCTGAATTTTTAAATGCATATACTTCAGAAAACTTGGCCTTAAGATGGATGGTGGCTAATATGGAAGGTAATGCCTCTTCTAGGAGCAAGGCACGGCCCAAGTTAGTAAGAAGGAATGCATGGTCATGTCATGCCCCTTCATCTCCAGCGTGGTAGGCTTTGAGGTACAAAGAGGCCAGTTCCATAAGGGCTTCACTGAGCCAGACTGTATTTCCTAACTGTCTAGGGAAAAAGAGATCTTGTTAATCTACCAACACAAAGGAGTAGCTCATTATTCCCCTTTGGAGACAGGGCAAAATTCAATAATCCTAACACTGAATCTAAAAGCAATTCACAAGATTATCCCATATTCTGTGAGGAAAAGGACCAAGTTATGCTGGAAGACCCAAGCAGTAGCCTCGGGTTCAGTATGAAAGATTGATGTACAGCTGAGTCTGGCCCTGACATTTGCACCCAAACTTACCTCTAAAATAAAGCACTGCTTGCAAGTGGGAGGAGGAAGGGATATTTTGACACATTTTCATTCTCTCTTGGGCTTTTTCAGGGCTACTAAGCTAATGAGAATTTAAAAAGGAAAAAGAAAAGAAGATAAACAAAAAATGCAGTTCAAAATGAAGCATTTCAGAGGTGGAGTAAAAATTTCTAAATCACATGCATGCTGTGCATATTTGCACAGTACTGAGGAGAAACTCCCAATGTGTACAAGAACTGAACGTGACGGGCTGAACTCTCCTAAACTCATTCCTGCTCCTGCTCTGTGCTCTCTCTATCTGTAAGATAGTCACAACATTTTTTTCTGCTAGTTGCAGGGATTTAAAATCTAATTGTTTGGTTTGCACCAAGCATTTAGGTTTCTCCCCATAATCAAGAGCAAAAGAGGCATCTCTGTAGGGAGATTGCGAGACAGGTGTCTGAACAAGACAGGGTCTGTTGCTGTCTGGACATCATCCATAATGGAAATCTCAGCAACTGGCAAGCCAGGTTGTTGAAATGCTCAGGAGGCTTCTGTCACAAGGATACACACAGGATGCAGGACTGACAAAAGGGTTCAGGAAGTTCAGCTGTTGTTGATTATAAGATTTCTTTTGCTTTTCTCAAGTGTATATAAGCCAACAGATTTAAAACCTCTTTGTTTTCCTTCAGCCACCACCTAATGGTACATTGCTGACATTCATGTTTCACACACTGTTTGCATAACTTGTTTTTTAAACGGCATCACTTGTTAAGATTGGGTTCACCTTCCCTCAGTCTCAGCCAGAATGGAAACAATTCTCCCTGTATAACATATTTCTATTTCTCCCAGATGATTCCATTTATTAATAATTCCATTATTTAATGTTATCAGTCATTCAATATCTGTTTTATCTCTCACACATATAATCACAATTATTGCCAGACTACATATTTTAAAAGTATGTTTGATCTGTCCCTTGTGATGTGTTTCACAAAATTGCTGCCAAAAAATACTGAAGCAGTTTGTGGGAAGCTACAAGAAGTTCAGCCTGCGCAGTCTGCTTCATTAGGTCTAAGATTATATTTTGATTCTAAACTCGAACAGTGCTCACTGAAATGCCATCAATCAAGATAACAAATGAAGTTTTATATGCCATATGTTCTCCAAGTGGAATTTTAATGAGATATTAAAATGTGTTTTAAAGCTCAGGTTATACACAAACATCTTAATGTCAAACATGCCAGTGTCATACAAAATATTTGACTAAGTCAAACATCTACATGAGAGTTTATGGGCTGCATTAATGGGAAGTGTCTTTTAAGGCTAAATAGACTCATTCCCCTGAATAGAATTATTCTTTTGTAGAAGCCATCTCTTTTAATACTAAATTCACCTCTTTTAATGGTAAACATTAACCTGCCAATGACTAAGCTAGTGCAGATCCCTGCTTTTTTTTCTGTGAAGAGTTACATGCATTATGTTGTATTGTATATGTTCATCACCCTATCACTTTTGTCTTACCCAGTATTAATAGCTTCTCCTTTAGGCAGTAAGATTTTAGAGGTTTCTGTATGTTTTCTGTATGTCTTAGATTAAATTTGCCTTTAATCTTACAGAAGTATCTTCATTTACTTCTTATCATTGTGCCTAGCCAGAATACTAGCAATTCATTGCCTATTTCAAAACTGGAGTTATTTGTTCATCTAGGGTATTCTAAACCTTTAAAACGTTGGACTGCCATCATCTCACAGGCCTCTCTTTCCTGGCATTGTTCAGGCTGGTGGCCAGGTCTCCTGGCTATGTTAGAGCTCCTAGGTGGTGATCATGAAGCAAGCAGAGCTAGCACAGCACCCTGTATCCTGCTTCCAGCCACAAAAGGTGTTTAATGGAGATCCCACACTTCCTGCAATTACCCAGAAGGAGGCAACTGTTGCCATCTTTATCCCAGTTATTGTAAACTCCAACAGACAAGTGTGGGAACTGGACAACATCCTTTTGTGTACTACAGCATATCTCAGCAGATTTGCTGATGACACCAAGCTGAGTGGTGCTGTTGACACACCTGAGAACAGGAGATACCATCCAGAGGGACCTGGACAAGCTAGAGAAATGGGTCCATGGGAATCTCATGAGGTTTAACATGACCAAGTGCTGCACCTGGGTTGGGGCAAACCCTGGTACCAGTCCAGGCTGGGGGATGAACAGATGGAGAGCAGCCCTACAAGAAGGACTTGGGGGTGCTGGTGAATGAGAGGCTGGACATGACCCAGCCATGTGCACTCCCAGCCCAGAGAGCCAAACTGTCCTGGGCTGCATCCAAAGCAGCGTGGGCAGCAGGGCCAGGGAGGGGATTCTGCCCCTCTGCCCCTGTGAGACCCCACCTGGAACACTGCATGCAGCCCTGGGGTACCCAGCATAGGAAGAACATGGGCCTGCTGGGGCTCCTCTGTGAGGAGAGACTAAGAAAGAGAACCAAAATTGTTCAGCCTGGAAAACAGAAGGCTTGGGGTGACCTAACTGCAGCCTTCCAGTACCTGAAGGGAGCCTACAAGAAAGATGGAGAGGGACTCCATTTATTAAAGAGCATGTAGTGAGAAGACAAGGGGGAATGGCTTCAAACTGAAAGAGAGCAGGTTTAAATTTAATATTAGGAAGAAATTGTCTGCAATGAGAGTGATGAGGAACTGGAACAGGTTGCCCAGAGAAGCTGTGGATACCCCATTCCCAGGAGTGTTTGAGACCAGACTGGATGGGATTTTGAGCAGCCTGGTCTAACAGAAAGTGTCCCTGCCCGAGGCAGGGAGGATGGATCTTTAAGGTTTTTTCCAACCCAATCCATTATATGATCCTCTGATTCTATCATTCTGTGATTCTATGATCTTAAAAAGAGCCTGTAGAAGTCATATGAATCATTTTATTTCAAGTTGGGCAGCTCTTGAATAAATTTTCTCACACGTTCTTAAAGGATCTCAAATAATGATGTAAGTAAAGCTAGGCAGGAATTTGTTTGTTTATATAAAAATTTTATACTTTTTAGAACCTGAAAATTCAACAGTCAGTTCAGTGAAGCACTATTAAGAAAACAAGTTCTTAGGTTCAAGCTGGAATTTCAAGTGGGGAATGAACGGAGGAGACAAACAGATTGAAATAGTATTTACTGAAATAAAAGATAACTTGGTGTCGAGGTATCCCAGTTTAGATTTAGGGGCTGAATCATGGAAAATGTGCTTCTTGATTTGGGGATTATTTTCCTGGTTTGATTTAGTTTAGGGTGGGTAAGGGGAATTGTTTGTTTTCTTCACTGAAAACCTGTATTTAGTCAAGATTTTTTACTAAAGTAGGATAGAAAAAACAAAAAGAAAAAAAAAAAAAGAAAGAAAGAAAGAAAGAAAAAACCCTTATACTTATACTAGAAAGTTTCATGAGATGTGAAAATTATTTCCTGCTTAAACCGAACAGTAAAACCTGGCAAAATCTCTGCAGCTGCTCTTGAGTGTCTCCCTGGTGCTGGGAGTCAAACACATCAGAGGGAAAGGAAAGCAGCATGAGTAACACCATGAATATTCATGTCCTGGATGTGGGTCTTGGAGTCAGCAGAAGTGAGTTTCTGCCAGATGTGATGGTTCAGCCCAGACGAAGGAGACTTTCAAAGAATCCTGTGGAAAATCTGTTGTGCTGCTACTGACTGACTAAGTCCATACCTCTTCCAGCCGATGACTCAATAAAATGAATTTTGCTTTAAATTTACAAAGAACACAGCTAGGTTTAGTGTGTGTGTGCAAGCTCGTAGATGTGAATGAAAACAAGCAGAGAGCCCAAATAAATATTTTTCTTCATTCTTTGAGTGACTCTGAGGTGCTTTAGACATTTATGATGCATTTTTTTTCTGGTACTAACACAGCTAGTGCTATTGGCAACCTGTAAATTCAAACCAAGTCTTTTACGTGCTTTCTTCACTACCTGCTTGTTATTTATTGTTAACCTGTGAGTGCTTTCAGGCCAATCAGACAGAATCTTAGTGAGGGTAGAAACAACTTTTTTGGCTGACCTCAAGCAGCTTCCACATTTCAACATGTGCACAAAGGCAGCCCTGAGCAGGGCTGGCAGCTCTTGAAACTGCAGAGCCTCCTCAGCTTTGCCTGGTGGAGCTCTGCCTTTCCCCTCTGCTAATCATTTCCTGCTCCCTCCACCCCCTTCCAAGTGTGTGGGCCCAGAAAGTACTGGCAGTCCCTCAGTTCATTGTATGTCTGGGTTACATTTTATTTACATTACAGTAGTTGCAAATGGCTCCAGTTGGGACCAGGGCTTGTTTCTTTTCTTTTGTTTGTTTTTTTCTTAAACATTGAACAAATAAGAACGAAAAGTTTTCAGTCTAATGAGATCGTAATTGTGAGCTATGAGAGTGGCTATGACAAAAAGATCCTGTGAAAAAGCAGTAAAGATAAAAATGAGAGAGACAGCAAGTGAAAAAGCACAAGTTTGGCTTCAATATCACACCTGCTCCTAACAGGGCTTTTTAACACATTTCTTAATTTTTAGCACTCTAAGACACTATTTCTTATGAACTGATACCAACAATAAGGCTAGAATCATTTGATGTGTCACACCATGGACTGTAAGCAGAACTGAGAACTATGCTTCACATAAAAGTACTGCCCATCATGTTATTCTTATTCTTGCACAACTGGGAGAAAAACATTTGAGGAACTTATTCTGTGACCTGTCAGACGAAGTGATCTCATGTATTAACTATCCCATGCTCTTTATCCACATGGAGATAATGACAGGGGCCAAAAGAGAGCAAAAATATCTCAGGAAGAAAGGCAGAAGAATTTACCTTTATGATCTGCCTTCATCATCCTTTCAGTCACCGATAAAGGATCAGAAAAATTAAAAGTGCCCCAAAATTTAATGTATGGTAAAAAACTGGTATATCAATAAAAACCTTGATTTTCTCAATATGATATTCTACCTCGTAGCGGTAACAATGCAGTCCACCTTGGAAAAGCATGGAATGTATCATTGTACATGGGCTTTGCTAACCTTACTGGGATTGTTTTAGGATAAACTGAATAAGACTTCTAAGAACCCACCTGTCACTTAAGATAACAGGATCAAAAGAGGACCAAAGAAGGTGTAGCGGTTCAATTAGCTGAAAACCTGAAAATTTTGTGTGTGCATAGACACTCCAAGAATAAAGAGAAAGAAATTATGCTCTCACAATATGATAGAAATTCAATTTTTTCCTGGCATAATAAAGACTTACTAGGGTATATTAATATGCTAAAAAAATACTAGAAAGAATATCAATAGTTCATTAAGGACAAGCAGGAGAAATGAGGAAAGGTGATTTAAAATCACAATGTAAACCTGATGAAAAAAGGTAAGCAATGGAAAGCTGAACAAACATGGGGACTACAATGAAGGAAGAGGCAGATTACCGTGAATACCTATCAAGAGGATGAAGCTTTATGTAAGCAACCTATCAAATAGACAGAGTCTGATTGGGGGGTTTTAGTCCCATGCAGAGTTTTTGGGAAAATAAACCAGCATGATATGGAAAAGTGGTAATTCTGAATGTGCTGGAAGCAGTAAGAAGGAAGAATTCAAGGAAAGGAATAGATGAGAATAAAAAGTTGTCGGTAACAGGTGAAAATCACTGTGAAATCATGAAGTTCACAATCTTTAGAAAGGAAAGGAAGGGAGTAGCAAAAATGGCAGTGAAATTCAACTCGCAGACTTCATACATTCGGAGACTGGAAGATAAAACCATAAAAGAGACAAGAAACAAACAAACAAAAACCAGCAACAACAACAAATACATAAGGAGCATTTTCCTGAAGAGTAGGGACTCAGGCATGAGTTATCTCAATCTGGAGAGAGAATGACAAGCCTAGATGGAGACCTGCTGGTTAAATTCACATTTTTTTCAATAATCTCAAACTTTAGAGTGTCACAAAAAGAACGTGGAAACTAACCAGAGTGACAAGGATGAGTATGAAAGAAGAGCACAGGCATGTGAGGACACGAGAAGAAAGGGCACTGTAAAGCATGAACAAAGAGATGTGAGTCAGAGTCATTCAGTAACAAAATCAGTAGAAAGAAGAAAATGGAAAGGTGACAGATGGATTAAGAAAACTGAAATGTTTAATCCCTTCATCAATAAGAAGGTCGATGACAATCATGCAGACAACATCTTTAACCTCAGTAACACAGGAATGAGATCTCAGGTTAGAACAGAGAAAGAAGAGTAGAGAAGAGTGTTTACATAAGTTGAATTTTTTTAGATCAACAAATTCAGATGAAATTTGCCCCAGGGGACTTAAACAACTGGCTGAAACTGTCCCCAGGAACATTATTTGCTATCTTATGCAATATGAGGTCCCTAACAAACTCAGCAGGGATACAAAGTTACACAGGTGTGGGTTCAGAAAACTGTAAAAGGTAAACTTTGAACTAGTTTTAGCTGGAAAATGAAAATAAATATTACATTAGTGACCACAATCAAACATTGCAAGTATTTTCCTAATATTTTGGCACATTCACCATCACTTACAATCTAAGTTAACTTTGATGCATTTTTCACAAGGGCTGCTTCAACTCAAACAGAATTTACAGGAAACTGTATGAAACCAGGTATGTAGAATGGAGGATTTTTTATCTGGGAAACTATCAAATATTTGGAGTGTTGCAAAAGTAGAGAAAACAAATTCAGGGCAGTAAGTGATTGCAATGAGCTAATCATCCAGTCTCCATAGAAACGACAGTGTTTAAGTAGTACTCATAACCTACAGGGTATATTTTAAGATATTTATCATTGTTTAATGCAAAGAAAAATGTAGTGAAGGGTGATTCATCCAAGATGTCAATGCAGTGATTGGAATATGTGGGCTCAAAAATAATACCTAGCACCATCTCACCCTTTCACAGCCCCTCTTGATCTTGCAGTTAGTGACTCCATTTTTCTCCTGACAAAACACAGTAGCACTGTCAGTGTTAGCAGACTTGTATTATCTTTCCAAAGAACACAGTAGACAAATGATAAATAGTGATTAGATTTTTGGAGATCAAGGTTTCTTCAAGTCTTTGGTATTTCTGAAATTCCATGAAAAAGATAAAAAAGCCCTTAGAACAATCTCTACTCCAGTTTCCTCAAATATTCTTTTTGCCTTTTTCAATTTTCTAAATGAATTGTTTTTAAAAATTGAGTTACTATAAGATTTGCTATTGTAAACACTCATGTCTTGATATCCTATCTTTTCAGAATTAGGTGGTTATTTCTATTAGTCAGTAGAAAACTAGAACACTGATATTCTGGGGCATTACTTCCATACCACACAAAAAGATAGAAGTGATTTTGGGGTTTCAGATATAAGACAAGGAAAACTTAAGCTGCAGAGGTATAACTTGTTTCCTAGTTAGTGAAATGTATTTGAGCTTTTTGGTACAGGTGACAAAAAGCTTGTACAAGCCTAAACACTCCAAGTCTCTCTCTGCTAAGAATGAGTCTTTGAAAAAAATAGTGTTTCTCTGAAGGAATACGTATTGACTCCTCAGGATTTTAAAAAAAGAGGCTACATTAATGCAGAGGAGTCATAGAAATGAGAGAGAGTTTATGGTAGCTACAGTTGATCAGCAGAACATGTTTTCCCTTTACAAACATTTCTACTCAACTCAAATCACCTGGTTTTTTTTAATGTCACTTTAGGGGTACTGCATGTTGTCAAAAAATTCTGAAGTATATTCAGAAAGTAGCTGGATTTTAACAGAAACAGTGTTTTGGTTTCAAGTTTTGAATATTCATAGCAAAATAATATTGATTTTAAGGAGTCCATTTTCCTGGTACTTTTGCCTGTTTTGTTCATCATGTTTATTTTGTCAGAAAAAATATTTTCTTCAAATAAAGATAAATTCTATTCAATGGAGAACGCATTCTTTTGTTGTTTATTCATTTAACAATACCACATTTCTTAAAAAGCTGTATCTGCATCTTTCTGGATATTCTGGCATTTCCCTGCTCTAGAAGTCATGGAAGCTGAAGACCTTCCAAAAAGTGACTGGCTTCTGAAAGCCAGGGCTGCCAGCTCAGCAGAGCACCATACAACACACACCACATGTGAGTGCAACCGAGAATGGCCCAGAAGTGATTTGAAGCTGCTCTGTATGTCTCCCCCACACTGACTTGACAGTTCCTTTGTGTGTAGCCTTTTTCTGCTTGCAAACAGCAGCACGAACTTGGTGCTCTTTGAAGCACAGAAGCAAATGCAGAGGTCAATGACAACAGCCCACCACCTCAGCTGTACATCTGCACTTCACCCAGGGTACCCTCTGACAGCTCTTGACTGCTGTTCAGGTGGGGGCTGGAAATAGTCCTATAAAAAACTGGAAAGGTTCTTTATTTTCAGAGAGTGGTGAATTTTATCTTTTTCCAAGCAAACTTTTCCAATCATATCTTCCCCCAAACTGAGATGCTCTTTGTAGTCAAGGCATTATTTAAATACTCTGTCCAGATCCAGCAAACCTATTACTGTATATTTACTTTTCAGCAGCCAGCTTTTGTTTCATAAGGTGTCTCTCCATGGCAGAGTTCAGATAAAATATTTTATCTGGCTTAGGTAACTTTTCAAAGTGTTTTCTCTTTAATATTAAAACCTTTTTGTCTGATAAAGGCAAATGCAAAAATCTACGTTTGTGTGTATTGTAATTCTTATATGAACTTCCTTTGATTGATGTTTGTATGCCTTTATCTAATGTAAGCCAAAGGCGACAACTCCATTATGACAGAAAATCAACAACTGTAGAAAGAGATAGCAGATTCCTTCCAGCAATTTGCTTTGATTCATGAAAAAAAGCTTAAACATATACATGTTGGTCTTGGAGACATTAGAAATATCTTATTTAAGTTCAAGTTACCGCTCCATATTCATAGGAAATAAGTAAAAAAAAAAAGTATGGAGTTGCAAAACACAAATGAAAATCAAATTTGTAACCAGAAGATCTGCTGGTCATCCTTCCCCCAAGCATGGGTAATTTTAATTCACCTTAAAAAAATATATGAGTAAATTCCATATTGTCAGAAAATCTCTGATGTCCAGCCTTTTTTCAGAATGAGATAATCTATTTACAATGACATTGTCCCAGAAGACTCTGAAATTACAAGTATTTTCAAGAGATGCAGGTATTTGTGACATCCCAGAGTGTTGCACCCTGGGGTGGCTTTAGGCAGAAAAAAAGCCTGACGCTGTTCATATACTTAGAGACAAGAGGAAAAACAGAGTTAATTCTTCACCTTACCTGACAAGAAAATCTGCATCTCAAAACAGCTGGCATGTTTTTCCTCATTGATCACCTATTGCTGAGCCTCAGTTCCACAACTCCATGTACAGTATAAGGAACCTGCCTGGTTTCCAGCATAATTTATCATTCACATTCTGAGTGCCTTAATCTGTTCATTTGGAGGATTATCCAAGAGGTGGAGGTAGGGAAAGCTTGAACAAAAGTGACAACTCTGAGTAGTGGAGGAATCAGATTTGTATACAACAGCAGCACAAGCCCTGTGGGAATGTGCTGGTTAAGGGATGATGAGGGAGGTAAGATATACGTAAGATATAGGACTGAGCAGGTTCTATTAGGAGACCACCTGCAGAAAGTGGCAGTCTTGTCATGAAGTGCAGCCTGCAAGATCTCCACTCCTCACACGTGACACTATACCATTTCCCTATAGAGGGTCCTTTGACACCTGTCCTTTGCAATGCTCTTTTTCTTGAACCAACTGATGCGAAAATTGTGGGCTTGTATCTTGGGGTGACTTTATGATGCTGTATCCCCTATCGCCTGCTTATTGCCCAGACATGAATCCTGGGCCTTTCTGTGCCTTTAAGCGGGGTCCAAGAGAAAGGGTGGGGAAGCCAAGCGAATTCTTCAGCATGGTTTGTGCTCAAGGACTCAGAGTCCTCCCCTGCGTTCTCACCGCTGTAGAGCCGAGGGAGCACGTTCCTGCTCTTCCCCAGCTCTCAGCTCCTTTTTCTCAGGAGGGAGAAGGAGATTGAAAATATGTTGCTTTTTTAGCTAGCCTGCTAGCTGAGGAAAGAAACTTTTCCTGGGACTGTGGCTTTTTCTTCTTTTTCTGGAACAGTTCAGCTTTGCTCTGGTCCCCAACATCATCACTGGGAGGCCCCACACTGCAGCCTGGAGGGGCCCATGCCGCACCTCAGCTCCAGAGAGAGCAGAGACACACCTACAGAAAGGGCTCTGAATCTTCCAGGTCTTCTCCACAGCAAGAGGTTTTATTATTTAATATTGTTCATTCTTTTTCATGCCTGCGTGCACCCTGCTTGTTAAATACACAGGTTTTTTCACTTTCCTCCAAGAAATTTCTTTCCAAACCTGGGTGGGGGAGGGGCTTCTGAAACCTGCCTTCTGTTAGAGGACAGGTTCCTTTCAGACATTTCCTCACAATTTGTCTCAAACCAGGACAGCTTGTCAGTCACTCACTCATTTAGACACACCACTGCACATGGAGCTTCCAATGGGCTGAAAGGCATCTTGGTTTGTATAGGCACCGGGAGGAAGTTTCCCAGTGCAGTAGTTAAAGAGTACTCACCTCAAGACTCTGAATCAGCCCCTGGAGTTGCCTTTCTCCCTGCACAGGTCTCTGATATCAATATAGGATAGCCAGATGTCTCATTTAGGCTGTCACAATTAAGTTGGCACTTATATCTCAAGCATCACAGTAATGAAATGAGTCAGCTGAAGTGGCAAAGGAACATTTGGCCTAAAACCTATTGAGCAGCAGCACAGTATTCACATACTCTTAGTAATCTGTCACTGAATGCGTTGCCCGATTTTCTGGGGAGACATTCCATCGCCTTCCCGTGAACTCACACATTTTATACTTTTAGAATTACTCAGTCCCTTGAGCCTCTCTATCCAAACAGTTGGGAAATTCTTCTCGGAGGGAAAATATTCATCTTCAAATGCTACTCTTCAGCCCCTCTCTAAAATATATTCAGTGCAAAAAATGTAGTATCAGTCCTTCACTTTCTGTAGATGGAGCTGGATGACATGTCACTCTTCAGAGCCTGTTTAGGTTCAAGACATGGTTCTTACATTACACAAGTGGGCTGGTTTTGGCTGGGGTAGAGCTAATTTTCTCTGTAGTAGCTGGTATGGGGCTGTGTTTTGGATTTGTGCTGGAACCAGTGCTGATAACACAGGGATGTTTTTGTTATTGCTGAGTAGTTCTCGCGCGGTGTCAAGGTCTTTTGTGCCCCTGACACCACCCCACCTGAGAGGAGGCTGGGGGTGCACAGGGAGCTGGGAGGAGGCACAGCCAGGACAGCTGATCCCACTGACAAAAAGGATATTCCATGTTCAGTATATAAAGCTGGGTGAAGAAGGAGCAAGGAGCAGACATCCAGAGACGGCATTTGTCTGCCCAAGTCACAGCTACATGCGATGGAGCCCTGCCCTCCTGCAGGTGGCTGAACACCTGCCTCTGGGAGGTGGTGAATGAATTCCTTACTTTGTTTGGCTGGCACGTGTGGGTTTTTCTTTACCTATTAAACTGTCTTGATCTCAACTCATGGGTTTTCTCACTTTTCTGATTTTCTACCCCATCCCACGGAGGGAAGAGGGACCGAGTGGCTGCGTGGTGCTCGTTGACAGCTGGGGTTAAGCACAAACAAAACCAGCTACTAGGTAGTATAATTTGTCTGGCATACCCACCCAAGACATAAATTACATACAACTGCTGATGTCTGAAAAATGTTATTAACAAATAATCACAATCCAGATTGTAGATAGAGGTAATGATCAATTTTGTAAAAAAGTAAAAAGAAAAAAGTGTTGGAGTCAGAAAAAGCTTGGGAGCTTTTCCTGCTCCTCTGGCTGTTTGCTTTACTCTCAGAGCTCCACAAAAAAGGCTTAGCCTGTGAACCANTTTCTTCTTCACCTTCTTCTCTCTTCTCCTTCTCTTCCTTTTTCCCTCTGACATAAGTTCCTTTGACTTGTTAATTGGTAGATAGAATTCAGTGTAGAGGAGACATGTCAATAAGGTTGATATTCACTGGTTTTGGGAACAAAATAAGATACGTAAAGTTTTCTAACTGGTTGATAATAGATATAAAAGCTACCTGCTTTGGGTAGCCATTGGCCATTCTGTCCTCGTGTTCCTGGAGGTCACAGCACAGTCTGTGCCTCTGAAACTTGGATAAGAACCAGAAATAAACAAACTCTGAAACAGCAGAAAGAAGCCTCATCTCATCTTTTCGGGACATGGGACACTGAAACAAGGAACACAGCCGGGCCAGATGTCAGGGGAAGAACACCTCCCCCCTGGCAAAAAGAAAATTGGAGATCAGCCTTGCTTACACAAAATCAAGCAAGAACTCAGCCTAACCAGTGGGCAATATAATTTTAGCTCATAATTTCAGAAGAAGCCAACCACACTACCTTACATGACCATTTCCTAATTTTAAATATAGAGATAGATAAAGAGTCCAACTTATTTTTTAACCAATTAAATGAGTAAAGTTCTTCAGCATCGTGCACATAGTACCTTTATGCTAAATATCTTACACCAATTACGAACTTGGTTTTAAATTGTTGCTTTATTAATTTCCCTGAAATGTCTTTACAGTTCATTTATGAGTCTACCTAAATATATGAATATTCATAAAGTCAATGAACACGTGGAAGGAAAGTGGAACCAAAGTTGTCAATACATGAATTGACATTCTTTGACAATTCATTGACTATTATATGAATTTGAGTTTGGTTTGGGGTTTTTAGTTTTGTTTTCTAACAAATAGGCTTCATGTTCTTTTTGTTTGTCTCATGGCTGCTGAGTTTGAGGATATGTGAGTCATATTTTGATGATTTCTTCACGGCGTCTAGGCAAAAATAATATTCTAAAAGAGAAAGACAAGAAGAAAAAATGAACACGAGCAGTTAGAAGAATGAAGAAGTGAAAAGATAGATGTCGATAGATGTTGCCAAATGATCAATGGTCCCAGCTGCTCTCAAAGTCCCATTCAAACAAAAGCTCTTGGTAACAGAAGGAAACCTGGGCCTGTAGTACAGACAGGAGCAGAAAGTGTAAAAATCAAAATTGCTTTCTCTTCCTTAAGTAGAGGAGCAATAATAAACAAGGCTGAATGTCGGGTGAGATTTATGGTGGGAAGAAAAGGTGCTGCAGACCTTTCTTGCTCAGCACTGTTGCCAAGCCTGGAAGTTACTTCTGACATACACCTCTCTCACCAGGAGGCAGGAAGCTCCCCAAAAGGTCCTTGAGACAAAATAAACTTAGTGAACTATTTTATGCTTTCCCATCTGTCATGGTCAGAGACCTGTTCACCCATTAAGTCCTTGCATGTTCTCTTGTGTGCTCCCTGCTTCGTATTTCAGCATCAGCTTCCAAGGCTGGAGTTCATCTACTCTCTCTTCTTTTTTTTCCTTTCATTGGTCTCTGGATCCCCTGATGATGGCCTCTTTCTTTGCACATCAGTGCAGTTTTAAAATTGCAAGAAATTAAATTTCGATTTCTCACACAATGGCAGGTGCATCCTTGTCTTCTCTGCTGGTGGAAGAAGAACAGCAGCTGCCCCAACAGAACAATAAAACTATTTTCCTGCTCTCCATGACTCGCTGTCAGTGAACAGCCATGCATAAATATAATAATATATGGAGATCCCAGGGGTGGCATTTGTCATCTCTTATCACCTCTTCTCACACACCAGAATTTGATAGAACACTTAGAAGGGTGATAAAAGCTGCTATCAATCTGTCTAAGTAGAAATAATAAGAGCAATGGTAACAATATCAGTAGATTTGTGGAAAATCAGTAGGTATATTATTTTAATGCTCATTTAATTATTCATTTCTAAAATCTTTTCTTCTTCTCCTTAAGATAAGGACAGCTGAATATTTATATTAACCTGAAAGATTAATATTCCTTTTTATGCCTGAAAAAACCTCAAAATATCTTTTAATTAATTTTAGAAAAAAAAGAAAATAAAAATGAAATTAAATACAGTCCTCCAAAGTAACCTCTTGAGCCCTTTTAAACATCCACGCCACAGTGCACTTTCACGTCCATATCTGGCCTGTCTCATCCCAAGTGTTTGCAAAGCAGTTTTATACGTAATCATGCTAGAATTATTTTGGGACTTATTACCACAGTAATAGTCTGATGTCTGCCTGGTTCCATATCCTTTCTCAGGCACTGCTCTATGGCAGATGTTCCAGAGGAAAACATTAAATTCCCTATAGTGTACTCAACACTTGTGTAATATTACTGCTTGAGGGGAAATTTAAAATTTTTCCAGTTGATAATCAGCTCACATATATTGAAGTATGAGGACAGATAATTATTATCATACCCAGTGCGACTGCAAATGGTATTTTTAGTTCTGAGTCTTCTTTTCTGAATCTACTGATTACTTCTTTTCAGTAATACCCTGTGACTGTGAGTTTCCAGGGCTAACATGTTGCATTTGATTTCATTCTTGTGCATCTAAATGAGAAGGTTTCAGTTTAATCCATTTTTCTTTTTTGTGTATTTCTGGGTTTTGCACAAGTGCAAGATGAGGATTCCAGCTGTCCTCAACTGTCTCTATAACATGTATCATTTAATATGCCTCCATGGCATCCATTTTTTCCTCTTTACTTCTCAAAATAAGAAGTTGTGCAGTTAAATAATTCTATTCAAAAGTCATGCTGTTAGGTCTTTCCTTCCCAAACCACCAATAATCCCCATAGGTCTGATCCATCTTTTTGCAACTGGAATGAAAGCACTCTATGAGGACACAGTAATAGTAGCAAACTAATGACAAGTTTGCTCTTTGTAACTCTACCTGACCGGAGTCTTACACAAGTTGCCCTTGAGTAAATTAGTGGTGCTGACTTACAATTTTGCATGCCAGAAGGCTGCATGGTGTTTCATTTCCAGCTGGCCTTAAAACCATGACCCAGTCCCATTCGGAGAAGCAGTAGTAGCTGCATAAACTGGTCATTGCAATATTTTCATTATTGGTTCTACAGGCATAAGCACTACTGCAAAGTTCACAGAGAAATACGTCATCAGTGGAGGACATCCATGTCCCTTGGAAACCACTGCAGCTGGAGGATCAGCCTCTCTTCTTCACTGTGGTGCTCAGGGAATTATCAGCAGAGACTTTCCTTGCGCATCTCTGAGACTGTGTGACTGCAGTATCTTAAACACTGGAGGGATTTCAGGAGCATTTCCAGTGAGTCTTTCCACACCATAAATATGTAATTGGTGGTCTCAGATTTCCACATGCTGAAGTCCATTAACTGGAAGAGAATATCACTTGAGTAGGTACTTCTGTGGGAAAATGTGTGCTCTGTGAACAAGGTCTGGTGATATTTGTCCAGTAAAAAGAAAGCCTTTAAAGCTTGGTTATCCAAATTAATTCCTTTTTGTTTAGTGTGGAAAAGGAAAAAAAAAGAAAAAAAAACCCAAGATATAGTTCCAGATTTTTTTTATTACACAAGTTTGATGGGAAAGCAGAAAGCACGAATTCTACCTTTCAAAAGGAGAGGAAAAAAAATAAGGTCAGCTCTGCAGATCTTCTTGATATATTGGGCAAGGAAATACGCATGAAGGTTTAAAGGTAGGAGGCATAATGAAGCCCCATAGGGAATAGAAGTCAGTGGGGTGCACGGATGCTTCCTTTCAGAATGATACCAAGGGGGTTAATGTCTGACCTGGTGATAAAAACCTGGCATCTGTTACAGAAAACACAATGAGCATTGTTGTCATTGAGAGAATGGCTCTGTTTTTCCTGGCATGAGTTACTGTTTGGAAGCTGTTTTAAAATAGGAAAGAAAAAGAATATCATTCTCCAAACTTAAAAATAAAGATCTATGCCAGAATCATGTTCTCCACTGTATTTCTAGGAAGTGTTATTGGTTCATTGTTCTGACAACATTATTTACATACCTTAAATGCAAATGCTGCTGAAATGCACAGCAAACTGGACAGGATTTGACATAGGCACCAACTACTGTGTTGAATGTGCATATGCTCAGAAACACAGGCTAAGTCTTCCCAAAGGCTGGCTGCAGGCACAAGGCATGAGTCCTGCTGGGCTTTCTTCTTTGCCGGTGGAGAGACTGACTTCCTAGAGCAAGACTCAGATCACCCAAATGAAGAGACTCTTAAGACTGTCCCTAGATAAGGATCTTTTTTTTTCATTTGCGATTAGTCCATAACTAAAGTTCACCTTTGTAGATTTTCCTTCTAAATCATGCCAAGTATTCACATGTGAAATGGGATGACACCCTAACCTCTCCACTGACTTCCCATTTTTGTGTGATTTTTTTCTCCAAAGGTGAAGAGATGTTCTTTGCAGCTTCTTGTCCATATACACTAACAAGATATAAAATACATCCTTCTGCTATGACATAGCATCTCAGCGTACACCCATCTGGACTCTGCACTCACTGATTTTGGTACCAAAGGCAGTGGAAATAGAGAGCAGGTTTTTAATTTTTCCTGCTAACTGCTCTCTCCCTGTTCTGTTGCTCTATGCTATTTGTTGTCTATCAGCTAAATAAACACAAGCAGGGGGAAAAGGTAAAACCAAACAGTTCTTAACCTTTGGTTTTGTTGTCATTGATTTCCCTGCCAAGAAACTTCAGACCTTTCAGAAAAAAAAAAATCTCTGCAGGTGCAGAGCAGAAAAGATAGCATATGTTATTCCCAGGCTGTATCACTTGCCTGGGAACAATGCAGAGTATCCTGCTGGCCATGACCACAGCTTGCAATGAAAACACTGTTTTCCTTCTCATTTCAGACAATGCTGCCAGTCTGACCCAACTACAGAAAGCCTAAACTGTTCAAAAGATGCAACAAACTGCACCCTGTACATTTGGTGAATAACCAAGCACATATAAGCAGCCAGTGCACTCCATGCTCCTTTTACTTCCTGGGAGGTGACAAAGGAGCAGAGGTGATAAGTGAGATTATGATAAGATTCAGGGCACCAGAGTCTCTGCTACCGCTCCTGGGTGCCAAGGCAAGGAAAGTGTTGATGCAGGAAAGAGTTACTGCATAGAATCATGGAACCATTGGAGAATTAAGGTTGGAAAAGACCTCTAAGGTCGTCAAACCCAACTGCTTACCCATCACTGTCATGTTATCACTAAACCATATCCCCAGATGAAAAATCCACACATTTTTTGAACACTTCATCCTGCACAACCTCTCCAGCTCTAGGCGAGATATGCCCATGCCTCTGGTAAACCCGTGCCTGATTCAGTCAGTTCCTCAGCTCAAACTGTTTACTTTTCAGAAAGCTGAGAACCATTCCATGGTTTGTTGAAGCCATCCTCAAATGCCTTATCTAGCTTCCATATTGCTTCATATGAGATACAGTGGGCCTGATGTGTAAGTCAAGAAAAAATGCACTTTTAATTTTCTGTAGAGTTAAAACTGAAATTTTGAGTAAACAAATTGTGGGAGAAAACAAAAAAAATACATAAAGAAAACCAATTTAAATACAAAATAAGAAAACAAAAAAACACAAAGACACCCCAAATTTTATTTTAGATTTTCTACATGGATTAATATTGTAGGTGACAAATTTCTTTAAGCTGTAATGCATTAGACAGCACAAATAAATAATACAGTGGCAAAAAGCCTAGTTCAAATTGGTCTAGTTATTAAAAATAACTCTTAAGGCCGGGAAGCTCAGACTTATGATTAAATACATGGGAAATTTCAAATGTCATCTGCTTCATCCATTTTGAATGTGCAGAATATATAAAAAACCCTGGAAACCTGAAGTGTCTATGGTTTCACCAGCCACAGGAGGCACATTTCAGTTCTTTATCTGAACTGTGGATAGATACCTAAATGTGCTTGGAGCAGTTTGGATTCCTCTGCAGATTCTCATCTCGAGCACCCTAACTTGCCTCTGGAAACATGTAGTCTATTTCCTCCCCCTTCATGCATCCCATAACCTCTGCAGGAAAAGCCAATCCTCATTTCAGTAGTAGCAGAGAGTCAGAAAAGCTTATGCTGCAGAATTCATTGGTTTCACAGCACTGCGGAGGGGATCATGGAGCCTTCGTTGGTAAGCTGTAGAGTATTGGAAGAAAGATGCAATGGATGGAATTATGCTGTCAGTGAAGGAAAGGAGCTCTGCCAACCAAGAAGCAGCCTCAGCACAAAGCTCTGTCTACTCTCGCCCAACATGAATCATGAAAGGCTGGTACCCTCCTCTTCCTCTCTGCTGCCTCAGACACATCTTTTTTTCGCAGGGAGTACTTTGAACAAGATCATTTTGGCAAGGGTACCCCCACATGAGCATTTGCGGATATGTTTCAAGCCATTCCCCACCACCTGATGGTGTCTAACAAAGTGGAGTTGTGGTTTGCTGCTGGCAGCAGGTCTCTAAAGCCAGTACAACATGGTGGAGCTCTCCAGGTAATCCCCAACTGATGATTCACAGTCAAAGAATTTACAGCATCCTTTGTGGAAATGGCAAGAAATTGCCAGTGAGCTTAGTGCGAGTAATCAGTTAAGCAATGGTGACTGGTTCAAGGCATCAGAGGACTGTAACTTGCCCAAGGACATTTTCTAGTCTAACGTCTTCTTTGTTTCTGTTTTTTTGATTCTTGCATGACTCTGATTGCATTTCTGTAGGCCTTCTGTCAGCATAAAAAAAGGTTGTTGGTACCTATGGACCATTACACATGGGTTTCTCTTCACGTGGGTGTTTATGTCCCGCCAGAGAAAACGCGTTAAACTGCCTCCTCCTCTGGCAGCATCTGGGGCTGCTTTGGGTCTGCCAGACCAAAAATGTTCTTCTTGGCTGTGGGAATGTGCATTATCAAATAGCCATCAAATACTCTCATGGGCTGTCACTAATCTCTCATGTGAACCCAAAATACAGCTTGAAGACATACTGACATCTCTATAATGGCTCCTACACACTGGAAAGCTCCCTGTTTGGGCACAGCCTCCCAGATGTGATGGCATTAAATTTTGCCTCTGGGGTGAGATAACCTGGAGGGAATAGTTTAGAAGTGTTCCTGTTTTTGTTTGAGGCTGTTCTCCTTTATTTCTCTTTTTTTCATGTGTTTTGTTTACTCTTGAGGAAGGAGTTGAGTGACTCTGTAAATGATTTAAGCATCATTTTCTCAGTCTTACTTGATCACTTCTTTGTGCAGTATTGCATCCTTTCTTCCTGTGACTTTCCTTTTGTGACAAAACCACTGCTAATTGCACAGATTAGCTTCAAATTCAGGATCAAAGGTTTGGTGTTCACATTTTTTTGCTCTTCAGGCATTTTCTTTTCTTTTTCTAATTAAGAGAAATTTGCAAAACCACTAACTACAGGATTGAACTGATTTTTTTCTTGAGGAAAAATGAGGGAAAGGGCTAATTGGGGATACTCTTAGTTGACTTTATCACATGTTTTGAGAGGCTGATATATTCCATTGTATCATTAAAAATACAGTGATGGTTTTCAAGAGTGTTTACAGACACCTACAGCTGGAAGCCACACTGCTGAGAAAGGAAAGGCTGCCACTGTGTCACGTCTAGCATTCACGAGTGAGTGATAAAACTGAACCACTCTGGGCACATAGTCTGTTTATACACATTTGCTAGGTTAAATGAAAAGACATTTTGTGTTCCTTGTCTATCAAAAATCTGTACATGCATTCAGAGTGGACAGCTGGCATTCTGAAAAGCTGTTCCCGGCTTTTAAGAAAAAAAATTATATAAACTGCCATGAGAGACCTCTATTTCAAACATTGACAAAGACAATGCTTGTGAGACTGCTTTGTTCCTCAGGGCAGCAGGGACTAGGAGGTCCATGTAAAATTCCCAACAAAGTTCAGCCATATTTTCTCGGCTTTTATCAGATTACAAAAAAAAAGAAAAAAGAAGATGGGGAAAGCGAGGAGAGGGATATATTTTCCTATATTAAACATAGATTTACTCCTTTTATTCCTTTGGAGAAGGAATATATGAAATAAATTTCATCCATGATTCAGTTTTGGCAGTAAAACTTTGCAAACTGATTATAATTTGAGCAGCTGTTTAACATTACACCTTGCCAAGCTGGGCCAGAACAACCCCAGGTGTATTATTCTGGAATAAACAGTTACACAGAGAGTCAACCTGTGAAGTGAAAACTGTGTATATGAAAGTAGATATTACTAATGATTTAAGTAAAACTTTCAGCTGAGGTAAAGAACTTAATGACATGGGGGTGGCAAAGTTGAAACTAGATAAAAGAATAGCTTTTCACAGCATTAGATTGGAGTTATTTTTCTTATGTACAACCACTACAGAGCTTTCCTTGCCCTTAGCAGTAGCCAATCAAAAAAGTGCAAAAATGGCAGATGACTAAGGCATCCTTAAAAGCAAGCAGCATTCCATGTGCTCAGCATCTGCACCAGCTAATTAAAACAAAAGCTGAAAGGATCAGCAGCAGATACATTACGTGGTTTGCTTTTATGTAAGTTGTATTTATTTATGTTCAAGTTTATAGATAAACAGTTCATGATACCAGAAACTGCCTGTATGTTGTCTGTTCATGTAATATTTTGTTTCTTGAAAGTTTCTCAGGAGATTAAAAATAAAAAAAGAAGCCCTTCATATAGCTACATTTCATCATCAAAGACAATGGGAGTGAAAAATTATGGTTTACTTGCCCACACACTGAAAAAATTGTATGTCATTCCTGCACCCTGATTGGATGAAGATTGCAAGGGATAAATATATTTTCTTTCTCCTTTCTTTTGTTTCTTGTTTTTAGGAAACTTGAACACCTTCTTTCCTTGGTTTTCCTACTTGTCCTTCTCAAACCTCTAATGGGATTTTACCAATGGTGCTTGGTAAAACTCCCAGACCATGGGAATGAATTTTTTCTATTATTTCTGTTAGGCAACTTTTTTTAAAAATCTTTTTCTGGTTTTTCTTTTTGAGGCAGTGAGGAAGAAAAGCATTGAACAAACACATAGCATTAATAAAATATCAAGTGAATTTCCTCTATATTTTAAGCTTATTATTTTTTCTACTTTGGTCACACATAGCTAAGCAGCATTTAAAGTGATGCAAATTATTAAAAAAAGAGTTCTTACACAAACCACAGTTTCATTTGCCACTCATTCACCAGAGAATCCTTTTTCTCCCTCAACCACCACTTTGAAGTTCTATAGCTTAGTGTGACCACTTTAACTTTTTTCTTTCTGGAAGGCATGAAGATAAACCATACATGAATCAATACATGAATGAATCAGCCTCTGGTCTAGCTTACTGATATACTCATCATTTATATCCTTGCATAATTTACAGAAATTGAAAGTGTAGCTGGGTTTGCATTCAGCTGAATGTGGCTTGTTTACACAGTCCAATAGGGTTCCATGTTCCAATAAAGCTAATTTGTAGGGATTGCTCAAGCAAGATAAAAACACCTAAACCTTTGTGCTGAATAGATGCAGTTAAGAATCAAGGTATCCCAGTACTTTAGGACAAAGCTTGGTAGGATCACCAATCTCTTGGCTTCACTACATGGTCTGACTTAATTCAAAGGGAATTTTGGCTCCAGGTTCCTATAAGGCACTGGGAGACCTTCCACACCCAGCTGTTCCCCAGCTCCTGGGGCTGTCCCTCGGATAGCCAGGATTCAGTTTCTGGGAGCACCACTGCCTGAGCACCTGGCTTTTGGATCTTAAACTCAGTTGTCCTCTGTCATCAACCTTAAAAAGAGCAAGATTTGATGCCACAAAAGCAGTCACAGTAACTGTTCCCATTATTTTTTGAAAACACCCTTATTTTTAGCACGTTCCCTTCTCCTTGCTGTACCCTCTCATGACATACATCACTGGGACAAGGACTAATGGGAACACAATGCCTGCCAGATTCCCCTAGAGAGCTCCTCGGAGAATGGTATTCTTCCTCCATTCATTCCCCTTCCTCACAAATACACCCCGCAATTCTCCCCGGCACCAGTGAAAACAAGGAGCCCTTAGAGACTACCTGCCTCCACAGACTATCTTAGTTTGGATTTCACTGGTCTTTGGTAGGACAACTCTGTTTCTCTCTTGGTTGCATTCTCCCAGGGATATGTCTTTTATATTCAGAATTTTAAAAGGTTCCCAAGAAGAATTTGTGTCTCTCTCGAGTACTTGTTTGAAGCGCTCAGATTTAGCAGTTGCAGTTACAAAAGAGTAGAAGCCTATGTGTGAGGAAAGACTTTTCTGGATTGGAAGGATATTTTCACTTTGATTGTAGCTGTCAAAGGGGATTTCACAGCTATCCACATTACATCTCACCTGTGCAGCTGAGATCAGAGCAACCTTTGCTGCTTGAGCAAAAGGAGACTCAGGGAGATACATCATTCAGTTTTGTACAGAGAAGGAACAGAAAATGTATTTTCATAGGCAGTCTCAAGCTCCACATTTAATAACAGCTGTATTTAAAAGGAAACACTGGAGTGTGGCCTTAATGAGTTATTGTTATTTCCTACAGGCACAGATTAAATGTTTGGTTCTGTGAAAGTCAGAGATCTCAAAACAGACGTGTCCCATTAACACAGCACATCAAACATCACAGGCTGATTTTCGGTTCAGCTGAAGGCTGAGGATTTACATCACTGACAACAGCCACGCATATGGTCACATGCAGTCAGGAAATGAATAACTCTGCTTGAACCAAAGTGGGCAAGGGTGCAATAAAAACATATCCTGCAAAAGGATCTGTGAAGGGAAATGGGAGGAAGGCTGAGCTCACATGAGAATAACAAAGTCTGCCTCACTCTAGACCCCACTCCTCTGCAAAACACAGCACAGGAAAAGGCCCAAACTCAAAATATTACCAGGAAAATATTTCCAGGCCAGTAACTCAGTTTGCATGATAGTCTGTACCCAGGGTACCAAGAGTGCACCAAAAGGTCCTCCTTGTTCCGAGAAGCCTGGCTTCTGAGCAGAGCCCAGCCCTGGAGTGCAGGATACTGATGAATATGTTTGGCTTGCCACTGATGAATAAGTTTTGCTTTTCAGTCACCCAAATAGCAATGGTAACTAAGAGGTCAAGACTCCTTGCCCTATATCTGCTTGTGAAGTAAGAAACTACATATTTTATTTGGCTAAAATATTTTTTCTGTAACCACAGAAAGCAGTTAAACAACAACCATGCGCAGAAGGCCTGGGAGACAGTACAAGAGCATGCACTCTCTTGGTATTCCTGATATTCCAAAGAGAAACAAAAAGAAATAAAAAGGTTTGAGTCCTTTATAACACACTATAATGCTGTGAGAAGAAGCATAAATTCTAGTTTGGTTTGGTTTGGTTTGGTTTAGTTTGGTGTGGGTGGTGTCGTACTTTGCCCTCAGTGTCTTCAATCTGTCACCTCAGGCAGAAAGAAACTCCATTGACCTATCTGGAAAGCATGTTTCCAGAAGGGAAGCAGGACCAGACAGTCACTGAGCGTGTTATAAAGAGAATGTACCTAGTCTTGCTTAAAACTTAAATGTCTTTGCATGATGACATTTTGGTGACTTGGGCTGTTTCAGTGACATAGAATATCTAGTCACTATCTCCTAGTGTTAACTCCCCTTCAATGCACCTGTTTGCAGAGAGATGTTTGTGTTGTACAGACATATGCCTTGTTGATAGCTTTGACCACCTGCTGTCTTGCTTTGTCTGGTTAGTATTTTATTGATGTTTTGCATAATCAGCATATTCATTCATACAGTAAGCAAAATCAGAAGTATTGTATTGCATGGGTATTTGCACTGAGTTGTGACATCTGGCCTAGGCAGTGTACATGAACATATTTTATTCATAAATTTTTGAA
Source organism: Vireo altiloquus (assembly GCA_013396875.1). Lineage (NCBI taxonomy): Eukaryota > Metazoa > Chordata > Aves > Passeriformes > Vireonidae > Vireo > Vireo altiloquus. Next base: position 233,748 of record VZRF01015760.1, read on the forward strand.
AGTAGAATTATTTTGAAGTAATTAGCCACCACAGATTAATACTAAATCAGATGACAATTAAATTAAATTTAAAAAAAATATTTTTTTCTTCTCTCAGATTGCTGCTAATTGGCAAGAAACTTCAGTGTGTTTGGCAGAGCACTCCACTTCCTCTTCTGTATATTTGTGTGAAATAAAAGGTACATTTTGTATTAATGCAGCTATATGACATCTAAAAATAAAAACCTTGTGATCTCACCTTCACCTAGAAGTAAATGAGAGCAAAGCTAAACTTGCATCTTCAGAGGAGTGTAGATGGATGCTGAAGGCATGCAGGCAGAGGAGGTGCTTGGGCCACTTGGACAAATGCTGCTATTTGTAGCACCAGCTCAAACTGCTCTGAGGTCAATAATCACATAATTGGCCTTGATGGACTTCAGAACTTTGGTTCCTGTGACAAAAGTCAGAATTTGCTTGAATTGATCTAAGAATTTCAGTTTACACTAAAATTTCTGTAAAGCAAATGATGTAATCTATCCTTTCTTTAGGTTATCATCATTTCTTTATTGACAGTTGAGGAAGGTTTGTTCCTCAGATGTAGATGAGATGTATACTGGTATATTTTTGTGAAAGAAATCAGATGTCAAAGTAGAATTCAGTGCTTGAAGACTGCTGATAGAAAAGACAAATGGAGGTAAGACACACTGCACACTGCAGCAAAACCAGATTGGGAATATTGAAAGAAGCTTTTCATAGTACCTGTTCAAGGAGAAATCCTTGAAATAACTTTCAAGAAGTTAAGCTTCACAACTAAGTTAATGACTCACTCTGTTCCAGCTTTCTTTGGGATCCTAGATAGCTATGTTAAATGAACATTTGCTTTTAATATTTGGAGTTACACTTTTTTGTGTGTCACCACACTTCTTGGGTGATCCTACCTGCTGATTCCAACTGCCTCCTCAAGGGATGCGTATCTCTGGCTGCCAAGCCACCATCAGGATATGATGTTTCTCAGCTTAGAACTTTGCTGGCAGAATATGGAAGGGAGGGAACATCCAGCCTGAGTCATGAAAGATCTTTGTGCCACTGCTCAGGATCACACTGCAACAGGGACCCTCTGCCAACCATGGGTCTGCTGACTCCACAGAGTCCCTGTCTTCCCAAGGAGGACATGGGGGCCACTGAGGCACCCCTGAACTGCACACGGGCAGGACTCCTGGGCCAGCTGGAGCTCCAGCCTCCCACAGCCCAAATGGTGGTGGCAGCTCCACGAGGTGGCCGTGACAAAAGTCATGGATGCAGGAAGGAGCAGCCCCCCAGAGCATCTCCCTGGTGTGGGCAACAGTGCCTACAGCACTTCCCACACTCTGTGCAAGGTCAGCAGGGGTGACCAGCAGAGGGTTGTCTGATCCAGCCTCTCTGATCCTGCAAAGATAAGAATATGGAGCAGTCATATGGCCAGGTAAAGCGGCTAAAAAATCTGCTCCCAACTGTTTCCCAGAGGGTGTTTACTTCCTCCCAGCTGACAGGCATGACTGACTGTACAAACACTCCTTGCCCCTGTGAGGACAAAATGAAAAAAGCAAACCTTCAGCAGCAATTTGATTTGTGTGACTTTGCTCTCAGACACACTAAGAGGGATCACATGGCAGGTAGCTGCCTCTTAGCTGGGAGATGGCAACAAACAGCTGCGAGTTCAAAGACCAGCCAGAGTCACCTCTTCAGTTATGATAATAACTAGGGTACAAATGATAACAGACTGTGAAACCGTATTGCCATTAGTCTTAACAACAGATGGGAAATTGCTCCCAAATCCCTTAATATTGAAAAGTGCAAATCAATTCTTTTAGCCCCACATTAAGTAAAGAGGCTTGGGCTATTCCAGGCAGAGAGCCTCAGGTATGAATTCAGACAGAAGAGCAGCAAAACAAGGACCTGCCCTGAGCAAAGGGCCTACAGGTCAGCAGCAGCATCTGTCCAGTGCTTGTTCCCCTCAGCAGGTCCCTTGCCTACATGAATGATGAGCCCTGGCTGGAGAACCACAGGGCAAAAAGGAGACAGAGGGCTAGCCATGAAAAAGGGATCACAAAACCTGAAAGTGGGAAATGAACAAAAGAACAGAAAAGGGAAGACAAGTGGGATGTGGAAAAGAGAACTGTCCAGAAGAAATACTGGTGCTTGTCAGATGATGGACGTCTCACTCCTGCCAACCCATTCCCCACAGGAGGCAGGAGTGCTGCAGGAAGGAGCAGGGTGACTCCGAGCACCCCAGCCTGCCCCTGAGCCAGGACTGAAGAAAGGGCTGTCATGGATGACTGACTGCGTGGCCTGAGGTGTTGGTGAGACAGAAAGCCTGTGGTGGTGCCTGGGTGAGACAGAAAGCCAAGGCCCTCTTTACTGTCTATGCATCAAAGCTTTTCTCATTTTTACTTACAGAAAAGCAGGAAGTGACACCTGGTTTTCTGCCCAAGTTTTAACCAGGTCATTTAATTTTTTTTCCCCTTCAATGTACACAGTGTTTTGCTTTGTGGTGGCATTTAGTGCTGCTGAGTGCCACTGAGTGCCATTAAATGCTACCCTGTAGTTCTCCCTGACAGAAGCCATGGTTGAGAAAAATAATTTTAGAAAAACTAAATATTTTTTCAATAATATTTTGGTTGAAAATGCTTATCCACCCTTACAGGTCTACTACTTACATCTCAGCTTCAATTTTGCAGCAAGACTTCCTGTAATCTCTCCAGTGAAGCTTCACGACACACAAATCAAATCAAGAGAAGCTTTTATTTATGTGAAATACAACAGAAAGAGCATTTCCCAGGCCATATATCCTAATCAAATAGATTTTCCTTTCAAAGTTCCAACATGATTTAGATTTTTTCACGTTACTCTGTTGCAAAAATTGTTGTCATGCATGACCAAACTGCATTATGCTTTCAAAATGGTCACCGTGTTGAAAGGAATATGGAATACCGACATCAGAGGTAATTAAGCTGCAGACCATTCTCTTTTGTGGCAAAAATTGGGTTTTGGCCAGCAGGACCAATCATCCATCTCTGCAATAAAAGGCAAAGCAGCACATTAATGTATTTGGAGGATTTTGAACAACCAGTTCCACTTTATAGCAGCTGTTGGTAGTCTGGTGTACTTAAACCTGTTATTCCATGTTTATTAGCCATCAATTTATAGGCCAGATCTTTAGCTGGCCTACATGTGAACTGCTCTGTTGAGGTTGCTCCCCTGCATTACACAAGTTGCAATCTAACGTTAATATACTGCTCACTTCCATATTTATAAATAAGGTATTTGGAACAGAAAAGAGCACTCTAATGCTTTGTTTAGAAAGCAGAACACTGTCTTTTTTTTGACATGAGTGCATGAGAGGGGCAGGGATTGATGACAGATAGTCGTCAGTGGGAAATATAGTGTTCGATTGTCTTGCATCCCCACATAAGTGATCCAAGGATTTTAGATTTTTAAAGTACTAGTTAGTGCTGACAAAGGCTCCCTGACAAAAAGGGATTGATCAGGAGCTGCAGAAACAAGACATATCAAATTCCTTTAGGTGTCCTCCCTTGAGTGTAAACACTTATTACAGGATACCGAGATTGACAAATTAACAAAATATCTAATTGAAGAAGAAGCTTTTGAACCAGAAGGCCTTAGTCCTCTGTCTGAGGTCCTAGGCAGCCTCATCACCCAGCATCCCCAATGTGGAATAAACCACACAGTCACCTCACATGAGTCAGTCGTGGATGACTCTGCTTGTGCCTTTAGATTCAGTTTTCACAAACACACCAGTTAGGACCTGTGGGGCCAGTCACTGGTACCCCTTAGCTGAGTACAGACTGCAGAGCAGGACTCGATCGGCCTGATGGACCAGTCTCTGTGCTGAAGAAACACCACTAATGATGCTGGTTGTGCACAGAGGCAATGGAAGAGCTGCCTGCCAGAGGGCTCTGATTTGAGTCAGAAAGGCATTCAGCAGGAATCCTAAGCAACAAGCAAGGGCTTACTATGCTCCAAGCAAAAGAAAAGGAAGAAAAATTAAAGCAGCTGTAATTGTTTGGTTTTAAAATACGTGTCATTAAATGCAAATTTAGTGATGCTTTTTTTTCCCCCAGAGAAATCATTTTTAAACAAACCACAGTCCTCCCCCCCATCACTGTGCTGTCAGATCATTTGTAACAGACTGTGCTGGTCAGCTGGGTGCACTTCCAACCCCTATGCATGCTACTTTATCTTACATTTTTGGACGCCTTGTTAGATCAGACATCAGGAAAGGAGCATAAAAGCATTTCTGGGCTTTGCACCAGGTCAGTGGTTTGTTAACATTTCAGCCATGTCAATGTGTGCTCAAATGTTCTGTATCTTCTTTGAAAGAAACCTCATCATAAATTCAATTAGCATGAAAAATGAACCACGGCATAATATTCTATAATCATCTACAAAGACCCTTTGGTTACAAACCAAACACTGAGCTTCTTTGCAGGAGGGTGTAAGTAGTATGAGCAAACACAGTAATCTCCACAGCTCCTGTTCCCACTTGCTCTCCAGCTTTGGAGAGGGCAAGAATACAAATTCCTTCACGCTCCCATTTGCTGGGTGATAACAGCACCAGTGACAGCAGTGTTGACAAGGCAGGGCCATTTATCAGTCTCTTGCCTGACCTCATCCAGACCTGATGTCACCAGGCACTGTCACCTGCCCGCTCAGGACCTCTACAGACTCTCCAATGCTCTCCAGAGGGGCAGAGTTGCTTCCTTTTGCAAGACACATCAATTCGGGTTGAATTTGGGTCATCCAAGCATGATGCACAGTGCTAAAATCACCAAAGCATTGTCTCCCAGCATCATTTCATCCCACTTCAATCCCACCTAGTCTTCACTTTACCAGGATGAGAAGCCCACCCGCTTTGGTTAGCTGAAAGGAACTGAGGTCCCTGTGCTGCTGTTTACATGGGCTTACCTCTTGCAGCACAAATGGGTGCACATCAAATGAGGTCTTCAGGGATTTGTGTAAATTAAATTAAATTAAATTAAATTAAATTAAATTGTATTGAATTAAAGGAGAAAATGCAGGTGGAGCTTCAACTGTCATCAAGGTATGAGGCAATACCTGATCCTTCTCATCAAGAAGTCCTATTTTTCAGCTGGCTAGAATTTTCTCAGGCTCTGGGAAAAGCAAGAGGAAGGTTTTGATGCTATATGTCTCCCCACAACTGAATCTTTTATTTAATTATTTGATAGAGTTTCAGCAAAGTGGTTTAGCCATTTCCAAGAATAGAAGTGGGGGCAGGGGAAAGAGAGAGAAATGTTGTCAAGGCAACAGTAATCCCATTATTTTTTAACTTCTGAGTGCCTGAATAGGCAACCTTTATATTCTTTTTATGTCGTTTTTATACATAATAATGGTGGAGACAATTATTCTCACCTCTTTTAGGAAAAGAGAATGCCGGGGTGGTAAAGGGACAATAAGACATGCATTTGCAAACAAAACAAGCTGGCACCTTCACATTGCTGGCTGCTGCATCTGCTGCTGCTATTTTGAAAGCAGGCTCTGAGGGCCTGAGCACTCTGTGAGTAGCATCTCTCTAAACTGCCTCCATCCGGACAAGACCAAGACACTCATTTCCCTGGCCTGAAGGGCAGCTGACAGCCTCCACGTGTTCGGGGCATATGTTACTGTTCAGTAATCATTTCCCTCCAGATTTTATGGCTCATTGTCATTTCTCACACAACAAAATGCTTTAAATGTGGAGAAGGGCTCTGCTTTATGCTTTGAGGAATGTCCCTGGAGAGAGGATTTTAATTTCTGCTTGATGGGGGAGACTTTTAAATCATATTGCATCAGTTACTATTTGTCAGATGTGTTCTTGCTATGAACTGAGCCTACAGCACATTTGTAAAGTGCACTAAGTGAGAGAAAAACAACAACAAATAAAAGGAAATAAAACCCCCAAAACAACCAGCCTTTCAAGTGCTGTATTTTCATGTTTTCCTTTCACTCTTCTAGAGCAAATGAAGTGAGTCGAAAATTTCAAGGGTTTGTTTTTGGATTTTGTTTGGGTTTTTTTTTTAATTAGATAAATACAAGTCTGCCAATACTAGAAGAACATGCAGGAATGTAGCTCAGATATTGTTTTAGGAAAAACAAGTAGAGTGGAAAGTGAGAGTAACAATTGAATAGATCGTTTTGTGTGTCTACTTAGAAAATATTTTACTTCCAATTTTTTTTTTACACTTGTCTGCTATTTTTATTTGAGTTATTTCTGGTATTTTAATACCATTGCTCCATACTTTTACATTTTCATACTGCAAAATATGGAGGCAAAAATTCCTAGCCAGCAGACTACTGGGCTACAGCAAACGAAACTTAAATTCTGTTCACGGTTTTGCTGCTGAATCTCTGGTCTCTATGTCAAGCCATTTCATTTCTGTTTCTCCATCCTCCAGGCCACGAAATGGGAATGATATATGATCTCACTGATTAAGTAAATTGCTATCTATTACAAAGGCATTATGGAAAAACTAGGGTGTGACAAAGTATTTGTATGTTATATATAAAATATATAGGGGTTTTTATATTTAGATTTTTATTTTATTCATTTAAAATACATAATATTTATATATTTTTATATATAAGTGTGTACCTATGCATGAGATGGGTATGAGAAGATACCAGAAAAGTTATAGAACATGTCAATAATACTAATATTATTCTTATTCAAATTGAATGGTCTCCAAAAGCAGGACTTTTTCCACCACGCAGAAATCTTCCTTGGCTTCTGCTCATGTTTTACAGCACTCAGCAGGGCCTGTGTGTTTGATTTTCCCTGCATATAACCCTGCTGTGCCACCTCCCACATCAGCAGAGCTTGTCACCTTTCTGCCATAGGAAGCTGAGCTCCCATTTCTGTTTCAAGTAAGTTCTGACAACCCGTGCAGCTTTGTACCTTGCTAGTATGTGCGTAGGTACTGGAGCCAATCCAGCACTGTACACCAATTAAGTAACTGCTCTTTGAGAACAGATGTGACATTTTAAAAAATCGCAGCAAAACTGATTTCAGCAAAACATCAATCAAAACATTAGCAGCGCTATGAAGAATTTCTGAGAATATCAGGAACTGTTCTACTACTGCAACAGCAACAAAAATAAAGCCATGGCAGGAAGAGGAAAATAAACTTGTTAAAAAACAGCCAAATCAGCCAGTGTGAAAATCTGTTACTGCTTGCAAAGGAGTACGTGTGCATACACCACACCACCAGCACAGAGGTACAGGATGTTATCAGCACAATGCAAACCTTCACTCAGCTGTCATTAAACCACAGGCTGTGCTTGTCTTCGGTTGTTAAACTAATTTTGAGATGCATTTCATGGAATCAGCTGTTCTGCTGTATAACTTACACCACCTGCTCTCCACCTGACAGGGTAAAGTAAGCCACTTCTTGTCATGTGGCAGCACTGAAGAAACAAAGCCACACGTGCTTTCTCCTCCTCCCCAGACCTCTCAAAAACAGGGTGTTTCACTAGCATACAGAGAACTTAGATCCCACACCTGAAAATGCTTAAATGTGTATTGAATTTTACTATTGAATTGCATAGTCTGACCTAGTGCAGGGTATAACCCTGCCTGTAATTCTAAAACTGTAGGGATTCCCACCATGAGGAAACCAAGCTCTTGCACTTTTGAAGGAATAGGAACAGGTTTTTATGCCTGCAGATGTACATGTGACTTTTCTCATTAATCCTGCTTTGATCAAACCCTCTGTTCCAAATTACAATAGTTAAGTACACTGCATCCCCGAGTGGTGCAGGCAAGGGTCAACAGAGTTCATGCACTTATAACATGGGCAGTACCGAGTCTACTCAATGCTAGACTTGAAAAGCAAACATGGATGCTGTATATCTGTCATTTTAATAATTACTATAGCACTGGTATGGAGGAGAAATCCACAGCTGTGAAACAGCGGCTGGCAGCTGCATCTCTCCTACTGCCAAAGAGGTGTACCACCTGATAGCTGTTCCAGAGAAAGGAAGAAATATAAATCATATATAAGAAATATAATCACTCTTTGCAAAGACTGATTTAAGTCTTGTGATAGGCACACACACATGTGCAGCAACATCTCTTTAATTAGGAAGAATCTGAGGGTCAGATTTAAGAAAACCAGAGGTCTTAAAACAAGACAGCAACCAAAACCAGAAATGGGTTATAGATGTCCTCTCTCACAGCCTTCCTTAGGACATTAGGACACAGTTCAAACAACAAAAAACAGCAAGTGTGGCAGCACCAAGTAAGCATTAAAGGGATTTGATGAGATGGGTTCCCCAGGAATCCTGTGTAGTTTTTGGTCTGGTAAGCATTTGCAACGTGCTGAAATGCCCCAGAGTTTCCCTCTTCTCAGCTCTGCAATGTATCTGACCTTTCCATATCAGTTCTTGCACAATGTGGATAGCATGAGAGCTTTAACCAGGCAAGACAAATGTCAACATACATGATTGCAGTCATGTCATCTGTCTTGGATGCTTTTGCTCAGGGATTGCCCCAGCCTCATTTGCTGTATAGTGAATGAATGACACTTTTGCAGATTTAACCTTTGCTTTATGTTACTTCTCATTTCTCTGAGTCACAAGGAGTTTATTCTCTGTTCTTGGGCTCACTTACAAAGAACACAATTTCCTTTCTCTGCCACAAAACATGCACCCACAGCATACAGACATAAGAAACCTTATGATTTTTCATTGGGGGATTTCAAGAGATCAAGCAGCAAAAAGGAGCTGTGTTTCTGTCTGGTTTACATTCCTGCTGAGCAGGTACAGGCAGGGCACAGATCCATACGTGTCTACCACACAGTGCACACACTAAAACTCCTCTAGAAATTGAAGATCTGCCAAAGGGAAACTCAAGAGTCTTTTTGGTGTCTAAGGTGGGGATCCACAATTGTGTGCAGCTTTTAATTTCCTTGGGGTAGCATTTCTCATGGCATAAAGGCATAATTTTATGGGTTATTTTGCTTCTAGCTACTCATCAGACCTCTCATAAAAAGTGGAGTAGAATATTATCTTGATTTGCTCTTGCTGCTTTACAGATCACAATTTATCAGCAATGCCTTGTCCAATCTGAGGACACTTTCAAAGGATTAGTTAAAAAGGACAGTTTTCCACACTTTTCTACATCTGACAACAAAACAGATTTTTTCAGAGAATGAATATAAGGACTTTTGGAAAGTCATGATTCTCAAAGCATTACTCACACTAGACATTAGATTTAGACAGAACTGTGAAATCCCAAATAAATAGGCATTTTTGAAAATATTGGCAAAATCTGTAATCTTTCTAGGGTGGCTTTTCAATGCCAAAAGCTTAAATAGTGACTTTTTTTCCCACCATGGTTTAGTAGTGGCACATGCAGTAAGTTTCAAAACAACTCTGATCTTGTCTCTGCTTGTTCATAGTGTTCTCCCTGCATATAAATTTTCACAAACTCATTTATGGAATGATTTGGAATCTATTAAAGGAAAGTGTCCCTCAAAATTGAGATGTTAGAAATACTTTGTTAGCTATGAATCCTCACTCCTTCCCTCCACCAAAAGAATTCAAAGCAAGGTGTTGCTTTATATCTTGAAGACTGTGCGTTTTCCCCCAGATCAGCCTTCTGTGGGTCAGAAAAAATCACCATGGTCCAAAATCACCACTAAGTTCCATTTGTAGGCACAAAGTCTTGAGTGAGATGGGCTCCATCATCTTTCCAGAAAGGCCAGAGATTGACCTGCTGCTGGTGTTCATGAGCAGGATTTTACACTGCACCCACACAAACAGCATCAGGCCCCAAAGGCGCAGTTAATAAGCAGGGATTTTTGAGCCAGGATGATGACTTCCACTTGAAGCCCATGCCTGTATGGCTCCTCATCTCTTCCCTGGAAACACACACTTGACTGCTGCACACATGCAGCGTGCACTTTGCTGCAGATGCTGACAGGAGGATGCACTCAGGATGGCATTGCTGAGGGCCAGCAATTTCACTGTCACCAGCTGCAGAGGGACAAACCATCTCTGACTTGTGGGCAGCGTGTGCCAAGAGTGTGGACTTCCCTGCCGGGGAGGGGAAGAGTCAGGGAGAGCCAGATCCATCCAACAGAGAGGAAAAGTAAACAAACAAAGTGAGAAGGAAACAGGGCATCTTGGCAAACTGCAAACATCTTATCTAACAGGTTCAACACCACCAGTTGGGCACGTTGCCACAGACATTTCTTCCAGTGGCTCCCGGTGTCATATGGCCCAGAATGCCAGCCTTCTCCTGCATTGCCACATGCCTGCTTTGCCATGGCACTTAAAAAAGCCACAGCTGCAACTGTGCAATTCTTGTGAACCACTGCTTAGTGCCAGAATGTTAATTCTCTTGGAAATGTTTGCGACATTTGAATCTAATTGGTCTTGGCAAGGAGGGACAGACACACTATTGCTATTCTCTCAGCAGCTTTCATTGCAGTGACTGGATCAGACTTCTAGGGCTTAACTGGGAAGGAAGCTGAGGGACAAACCTACTGGAGCTGTAACAGTTTCCAGTGAATTAGTGCTTGCACAAAGCCTGCACCTAAAGCTGCACTCTGACCTTTGCTGTTCAACTGCTTGAAATTTTACCCAGTCATTAACCAGAACATTATTTTTCAAATAGCAATTTGAGTAAGCAGAGGGTCATTACTTCTGCTGTTAGATATTCACATCTAAGTTGAGCTACAGTAGCAATCTCCCCTGAAGTGGAAAGCTACATGCAAGCGGGAAAGTGATGCCTCGATGAGCTGAAGTGACTTCCTAAGGTTATGCATAAAATCTGTGGCATCATGATGGAAATGAGCTCAGAAATTGCAATTTGTGGTCCAATCCTTGTACCCACAGAGACAGTGATCGTGAATCATTTTGCCAAACGACAAACCTAAAGAGTCCTTTTGGACACTTCTGAGAAACAATGAAAGCCAAGTTCAAAAAGGCAAAAAAACCTCAGTGCTTTAAAAACCTTCCATGGATGATGTGGAATGAGCACCTGTACATAGCCAGGGTTAAACAAACCTAGAAAGAATTTCTGTCTCTAGGCCCGAGCACCCCAGTGAACTCTGACTATGAGCCAAAGCCTCACAATACTGTGGGCAGCAACAAAACATCCTTGGCAGCTTCAGCTGTGCCACAGGCAGCTGTGTCTGCTACTTCTGCAAAGCAAAGGAGGAAGACCGGGAGGATGTCTTTCAGGAGCAGGTACGGCCATCCCCTGTCCTCCTGGCAGAAGTGAGAGCAGCAAGCTGACTCTCCACAGCATTCCCCACCTGTCTCCATTCCATGTTCATTCTGCCTCTAGTTTTACTTTCTGTCAAGAAGAAAAATTTTTTGCATTATTATTATTATTACTATATTTTGGGCATCACTGCCAAGAAGCCTTGAGCTGGCTTTGCAAAGCCCCAGTGAAATTCCAAAGAAAGGCATAAGTCTGAGACTTCTGTTAGCTTTGCTCAGGGATAAATCTCACCTGAAGCATCCAGGTGGCCAGATTCCGTATTCATTGGATCTACTGCAGTTTAAGATAGCATGTCCAAAGATATGTCCCAAGGAAGGGGTTGGCCAAACAGAAATCAAGTTCAGTTCATGCACCAGCAGAGACCGTATCACATTCTCAACTACCTCCACGTGACGTGAACACCCCTGTGAAAAACGTTCTGTGCCTGCAAAGCAAAGGGCTGCAGCCCCACATCAACCCAGAGATCTTTTCTCCAAGGCCACTGTCTTGAATTGCTCCAGGGATCACAGATTTATCTCCTCAGTGTGCCAGCTCTTGGCAGAACTACCTAGTAAATATGTAAAACATATTATGACACTTTGACAGCTGCTCTGCATGGACATACCTTACAATCCTGTTACTATTCTCCTCAGCTGTAGCAGGGAAGCCTAAAGAGCAATTTGGGTAATGTTGGTGGGCACGAGTTCTGCTGAGGGCCACCAGAAAGCTCTACTTCCCCACACCACTGACAGAGCAACTGTGTCTATTAATCTGCCAACATTTAATATATTACAAAAAACCCCAAATGATTTAATGGTTTGTGTAGCAGCAACTAAACAATGAAAAAAAAAACAAAAATACAGGCCAACAGGAAGAATACTGCAGTGGTTTGTAACTTAATTTTAATTTGTAGGTCACCTGCTGACTTCTACTGCAGGAGTGAATACTTTGAGAAATTTCGTATATAAAGGTCCAGCCTTTATGAATATGAATTTTATTTTTGGGACAGCTTTGGGTCAGAAGTGTGAAATGTTTTCTTTTGAACTTAATTTCTCAACTATTTCTTTACTGCATAGACATAGACCGTAGACTATAACTTCTGCATCAGTGACCCACAGACCATGTAAGGATATTTGCAGTGGGAGGAAGAGCATGCAGATTCATCTCTCTGGCTTTCTGCTGTGAGAGAAAGAGTTGAATAGTACTTGTCACAAGACTGGAAATAGAAAGTTGAAAAATCAAGAGTCTTTGGCAAAAGTCTGAAAAAACATAGCAAATGTTAAGAACCCACATTATCTGCACTAGTAGCTCACTGTCTTGCCTTCAGCTGGTCTCTGCAAACCCACATGCACCCCACCTGAAATGAGTTTAGTGGTCCCCACACATATGTGAACAAACACACAGAATATTCAATAAGACAACCATAACATTTACCTGGCAAAATGCACAACAGCTGGCAGGAGATATCTGGCTGCTACTTGAAAGATAAATGGCAAACCACCAATATCCTTCATGCTTAGCTTCACGCATCTTTGTTTATTATTTATTATTTATGGGGCAGGAGAGAAAATTCTACTATGATTGTCCTCCATTTAATAACTAGTACAATGTGCAGGAGAGGAAAAAATGGAAATGACCATGTGCACCTCCTGCATGGAAAAAAAGCCTGTAAGACAACAATTCACTCTAGAAGGTCCTGTGCTGCCTGCAGGACTCATACAACAGGAAATTGTCAATTTCTTTGTCCAGAAATAAAGCCTCTCTTCAATTTCGACAATGTGAAGTTCAAGGATAAAGGTCTGGAAATGCTATCAGGAGACATATTTGAGCAATGAAGATTTTAACAGGTACTTGTGTGCTGGGCTTCTTCACTCTTCAAGCTCCACTCTTCATCTCCTATCAAGGATAGGCAACAACCTTCCGGCAAGATGCTTTGGGACTCAAGATGAGACTGGATGGCTTTTACAAAAGATGGCAAATGAAAACTAAGGACTTACAGGGTACTGTTAACCTACTAAAATTGGGACAGGTACATGAAATGTGAAAAGAGAACAGGAAGGAAAATACTCTACATGGACTTGTCTACTTATAGAGGCTAGGTTTTTATCTGTATTTTATGGATACATACGGTATTGTAACACCTCTTTCCTCACATTTGGATGCTTTGTGTATCACTCCTTATTGTTTCAAAACAATGGTGAGAAAATGGGGGAAAATGTGTTGCTAGTAAAAATTTCTAAGCGTTTCCAGGAATGTTCACCTTTCCTGGAGGGAAAAGTTCCAGCTACTATTTCAGTAACCCATCCTGTCACACTGTCAGCTTGTTTGCTCTCATTTTTAGAAAAGCATTGTACAACTAGCACTAAAATCCTCTCTGGCGCAGGGATCAGCTGTACAGCATAAAACTACAACTAGCACCTACAGAGTCAGACCACTGGCCCATGCTGCATGGTATTCTTTTTCAACAAGGAGAAAACAGATGCGATTTGGGAAGAGCATGTGGGCGAGGACACATTCTTCACTCCTTTACCCTTGCTGGGGGTGTTGGAGGGCACCTCCTTGCCTACCACCTCTAGTATTCACAGACGAGTCTTATCCCTTTCTGGTCTGCAGCAAGTTCCAGAAGTTCAATGCCCAATGAAAAAAAAGAATCTTTCCTTTTGCTAACTTTAAGTTGATCGTCCTCTAATTTGATCAAGTAGCACAGGCCCACTCAATGTATCCACCATCTTCATTTTATCACAAAACCTCCTGTTTTCCGAACTCAACAGTCCCAGATATTTAATCTCTTCTCCTAAGGCAGCTGCTCTACCCTCTTGAACATTGTGGCAGCCCTTTTTCTAAATCCTCTTGAGATGACAGACCTGGATTTCACACGACACTCAAGATGACAATATATGAGATTTCAAATAACAGAAAATAAAGTATCTCCTGTTCTCAACATCCCTCCTGATGGTGCCGAAGATTTTTTGGGCTTATTTGTCCATGCTGCACACTAAGTCGATTTTGGCAACAGCAACTCCAAGATCCTTTTCCTGAGTTGTAATAACCATTTTCTAGTTCAGCATCATGTAAGCATAATTTAGATTATTAAGTTACTTGTGAAAATACAGAACTTAAGGATATTTTGATATCATGTCTGAAATTAAAGAGCAATCCAACCCTTTTTCCAGTCCTTGGAATATGGATTTTCTTCATTCTTTGACAACTTTTACAGCCTAAAATCTGGTAACAGTTTTCAGGGGGAAAGGTTTACAAAGTATCATAAAAAACTTAATTAAAAACTTAATTTTGTAGCATTTTCTTGGTTGCCTGAAGCACAGACCATTACTTCACACAAAGTCGGCTTGCTTTTCAAGACTAAAATTTAAATCAGATATCCTTCTAAGCTTGGCGACAGTTTAGTAGGTTTTTTTTTATTGCTATCTGTAGCAATAATATAGCATTTATAGCAAATATAATAATTATAGCAAATATAATCCTTATTTATAATAAGGATTATAAATTGATTATCAAATTAACTTTATTAATTTGTTGAGAATTGATTGCATTAGACATTGCACTTCTTGAAACACATGAGCTGTCACTACACACAATATATAATTAAGTTATATTCCATATAACTGCTTCCGAAGATATCCATTCAAGTATTGGATGTTATAGTTAAGTTTGGCAGATAATTTTAAAGCATAAGAGCAAAACCAAAGCAGGTTATAGGATGAAAATTCCATACGTGCTGAAGGTTGCTGTCAATGTACAACAGGTCCCAATTTTAAACTCTGGCATTGGAGAAAATTCCACCTACTGTAAACTGGAGTTACAGATTTGATTTGCAGATATTTTTAGCAGTTCACTGGACTACTTCATATGTGTATGGAAATCACCTGCCTCAGATGACTGCTTTAGCTCCACGTGGATTGACTGCTTTGCTAAATCTGCTCCTTGTTTTCTGTCAGGATGTTTTGGAAGTGGACTAGACAGCAGTCCCGACGATTGCTACAAAAACAGCATTTGCCAGACAGAGGAACTGATGCTTATGGATTTGTGCCAAAAACAATTGACCTGGTTATCCTGGCTGGGTAAATACTTGTAAGGGTCCGAGAGAAGTGTATTCATGCCTGGTTCTAAAATTCTGTTCATTGATACTTTTGCTAAAGGGAATGAAAAATAAACACACAGAATACTCACTGGGGAAAAAAAAAAGCCAACAAAAACACTGGATGCTTGTTCTACAGTGTGTAAACTCCTGGAATATCCTTGGTCCTTGCCTCTTTATATGACTTTATATGACTTGCCTCTTTATATGACATCTATTAAAACCTGTATTAGCTAAAGTCACCTGTTTGAAAGTGATACACAGGCTGGAGAGAAGATTACCCACTTTAAATCAACACAGTTCTGTTTCATATCCCCAAAAAGAAACACCTAATCATTTTAGGTTTGTTATTTCCCTTCCTACTTCCTTCTCATATAACAGCTTGCCTCCTACCTTCCCTACTGAGACCTTGAACAAGCCAAAATATGTAAATGAAATCTTGCAGGAAAATCTTCTTGCCTCTTCTATGCTGGACCTTGGACTTTTGTTGTTTCAATACTCAATGCTCTACATCTGGCAGAGATGTCTTGCCCGCTCTCATGCTGGAGGACTCTGTCTTCTCACATGAAGTGAGAAAAAATCCATGGGGAGATGGTGTCTCCCAGTTTGGTTTATAAGTCTGCCTGGGCCAGCAGGTTTGTGCCTTGCCCCTTGTTGGGGCTCAGACAAGGCCACTCATTACCTGTCTAATGTGCAAACAGTACAAGTTTTAGCTTTTGTTGTGTGTAGATAAAGAGAAACTCTGCCAGAATATCCTGAAAATCCGTATGAAAAATCCCGTATTTGGGGACAATGCAGAAAATTCCATTGCCAAGACAATGCCTGCTGAAGAAATATCCTTCACCTCAAGTACAACTCTTCTCTATTGAGTGAGTCTGCTGCTGAAAGGGTCAGATGTGAGGGTGACAAGGAGATAGAATTATAAAATCAGAAAATGATAGAGCTTCTTATGTTGGAAAATAACTTTAAAACTGTCGAGCGCAACTGTTAAACTCCCAGTGCTGAGTGCACCAATAAACCATGTCCCTAAGTACCACATCTACCACGTCTTCTATGTACCTGCAGAGATGGTGACTCAGCCACTTCCCTGGGCAGCCTGTTCCAGTGCTTGACAACTCTTTTGGTGAGGAGATTTTTCCTATTCTCCAGTCCAAACCTCCTCTGGTGCAATTTGAGGCCATTTCCTCTTGCTCTGTTGCTTGTCCCTTGCAAGAAGAGACTGACCCCACCTGGCTACGACCTCCTTTCAGGTAACAGTAGAGAGTGATAAGGTCTCCCCTGATTCTCCCCTTCTCCAGGCTAAACACCCACAGCTCCCTCACCCTCTCCTCATAGCATTTGTGCTCTACATCTTCGCCAGACCATTCTGACTCCCCCTACCTCTTAACACAGATGGGGGATTTCACCAGGGGTCTCCAGCGGTTTTGTCCAACACAGCAGAGTCTGTGGGGGCACCTTTGTGGTGAGAGGAAAGCGCAGCTCTTTTAAGTTAGGATGTGATGCTGCTGGGAATCCAGAAGGTCATGTTCTATAACTGGAAACAAATTTCAAAAGCAAGCTGATTCTTGTTTGATGTTTTCAGACATGTCAGCTTAAAGTTAATCAAGCAAAGTAATTTTTGCTAGTCCTCTGAGTTTTGGGCTAATGTGTTTTGCTGTCTAAAGGATTTGATATTAGCCCTACTGTAAACAGCCATGAAATCTGAGATGTCTTTTGTCTCCTTGTGATTCATGCAGAGACCTGTAGCATTTTAAGCCCAGCAATCAGTATAGAAAATTGACTTAAACAAGATAAAAAATAATGTTTTATTTATCAAAAATTAACTAGCTGTCAAAAAGCTGAGTAAAGTTGAAGAGTTAAAGAAAAGCTGTTCTAAAAGAAAGGCAAAGAACAAAATGTGATTGCCACTCTTGTGTAAGTAGAGAAAATATGATGATTTCTGTGTCATCACCTGATGGGAAGCAAGGAGCCAGCCTCACTGCTGCTTTCATAACAACATCTACCCCATCGATTCTGCTGGGAGCAAATCTGAGCATGAATGCCCTGAAACAACACTATGTGTAATTTCTTCCCACTCAGAACCTGGGACAAATGGTTCCCCCAGTGTGAGCAGGAGAACTTGCATCAGTGAAGGGAAAAAGATTTTGCTGGATATTCACATACTTCAAATGAACTTTTTTCCCCACATCCTTAAGTATAGAAATGTAAACCTCCTCCCTCTTTCCCAGGAAATTAACATCTGTGTTCATCACTTTCCACTTTCTCAGTTTTCAGGAAGAACCATAATCCAGCTACAGTCATAGCCCGTTAGCTTTTAATTTCCAGAGCAGTGCTGACTTTCAAACTCTCCCCGCTTTCCTTCTAACACATCATCACTGCCCATGAGCACAGACCTTCCATATCAACCTGGCATCTCTCTCTGTAACTGCACACTTGGAGGAGGGGTGAGCAGACTAGCTGTACCAATAAAAAACCCTGAAGTACCCACCACTCCTAGAATTTGATGGGAAAATTATTTGTTTCTTCTGAGTTCAGGCATGTCTTAGTTCTGAATTTTAAAAATTTAGAAAACATAATATCAGTTTATATCAGTTTAAGAAAACAGTTAAAATCTTAAATGTCGTCTGTATTTTAAATATCATGAAGGTGCATCTGCTATTCACCTCTCTGCCCAGCCCCAAGCTAAGATCTCAGAGGGATTTCTGTGGATTGCATCATGCCAGGTTACCTGGTTGTTACTGCTCCAGTTGATGCTTTACTGTCAGACTGCGACTGTCAGCTTGTGTTTCTACCCTGCACAACAATGAAAGCAGACATTTTGTGGGAATAAACCACCGGGAAGGACACTGATAGGAAAACAGCTGTTTAAACATTAAGTATCTCAATAGTTCCTGACTGGGAGTTGATTTTTTAAAATCTTATGGGTGTGGAGAGACACAAGCAAAATGTTGAAACTACTCATTTATTATTCCAGTCTGCAAGTGGAAATGTTGGACAGAAAATATCTTCTGATAGGAAAAAGCCTTTGAATTAAAGAACAGGTCTAAAAAGTGCTGACCCACTCCTGGATAAGGGTCAAGTCTTGCTTCATCCAAGGAAATTCTGGAAGGGGCTGCAAAAGTAACTGTCACATGTGCTGGTCCAGGGAAAAGGGAATAAATATTTCTCCTCAGTGTCAGGTAAGGAGTAATTCCAAGAGGGAATGGTGAATGTTCATCCTGCAGCCAAAAAGAAAAACATGATCTAAGCAGCCTCTCCCCTTCCCAGCAACAGAATTTTCAGGAAAACTGTGGACTTCCTACATGAAGGCGTGCGGCAGATGATTTTATGTAGTAACTATCTTCTTTTGGGCAAACCATCTCTCCCCTCCTTCTTTTCACTTCTACCACCAGCACGTGCCCTGTGAGGATTTGAGAGCAAAGGGGAGCCCCTCAGCAGGCACAGCTGTTGCCAAGGGGAGACAGACGCTCATCCCTGCAGAGCCTCTGCCCCACTCCCAGGGACGCTGCACAGCCCCCCAGACTCACAGCACACAGGAGATGATGCCCCAGGGATGGCACAGCCAAGTCACACACAGTGGAGATACCGTTTTTTCCCTAAATAATCTGATCATAGATATGACCAGTAATCAAGAGCTTGTGAGATGGTTTCTCCTCCCCACAAAAAAGTAGTCTTCAGATGGATTTTAACTCAGCTGGCAAACATCTGGTAACAGAAGATGTTTTCCACTGGGCTTATAATTTTTAATTATTATTTGAGGGAATAAATATGATATTGTTTGCCTAGGTTTTTTTTATTTAACCAAAGAGAAAAGAGCATTCTTCCCCTCTGGTAGTTTTGGTTGTGACAGAAAGCCTCGGTGGGGTCAGTGGGCATACGGGAGCACACAGCAGCCCTGTCACCAGGGTCTGAAATGGGACAGAGAGCACTGGTGTGCCATGGTGCCATTTGAAACTGTTTTGGAATCTGATCCGAGCCCAGGGACAGCCACTGCTGCCTCCATACAGGTGAAGAGCAGGTAAAAACCTGAGATCACCAAGGGTGTCCTGCTGCCTTGTGGGCTAAAGAAGCCCCAACCTCTCCCACAGGTGACTCATGTCCCACCGTGTTCTTCTCCCATCCTGGGGCTGATGCCTCCCCAAAAGCAGGAGTTCATGCCAGAGCCAGGTCAGCCTTGTTCCTTCCCTCCTCATCCTCCTGCTGCTTCTGAGCATCTGTAGTCCCAGCTCCAGCTGAGATGTTACCCTGCAGCCTTCTTTCTGTAGATGGTGGTTTCCTGCTGCAGGAAGTTACAGTTCTCCTTCGACTTCACCAGATAAATCGCCTCTTGTCCTTCACCTGCATTTTCAACAAAACAGATGAGTTATAATCTTGTGGGTATTTTGCTTAACAAAATGGGAGATAAGAATGCTCCCCTTTCATCAGGTTATTTTATCTCCCATGCCATGTAAATAGCAGAAAGAAGAAAGCTCAGAAACTCACCAAAAGCAGAGCATAGTTTTCCTCCTCACCATCTGTTGTGATCTGCAGTGAGATAGCAGCTGCTGCCCCACTGCTGCAGAGACCAAGCCCTTTTGGTACGGGGAAATGCCATAAGGGACTGAAACAGTTTATTCTACCCCAAGTGTATGATCCCCTCTTTTTTGTGTGTGTTTGGTTGGTTTTGTTCTAATTTCATATAGTCTCAAAATCCACAAGTTTAAGCTTAAGGCGTCACATTCAGATAATTTCTCAGATCCTTTTCATGAAATTTTCTGTTAGATGATAAAATTTATACACTTCCTCCTCATCTAGTTTCATTAGTCACTCCATGCCTCCAGTTTTATCCATGCAAGCTTTTCAGGAAATCTAGATTTTTTTACATCTAGTGAACTTGCCTAGCTTTCAGTTTGATGAGGGGAGATGCACACACTGCAAGCTGAGATTTATGAACTGCTGTGCCCAGGGCAAATTTGCAGCCCTGAGAAAGGCACCCAAGGGTAGGTCCCAAGTTCATGCTGGTTGACAGTGGGAAAGGCAATTTTTAGAAGTTCAGCAGAATAACCCAGTCTGAAGCATTAGATTTTTCTCTGCAAAACTGAAAGCAAGAGCAGTCATAAGAACTAGAAAAAGATCCAGTACCATGTTTTGTCCACTTTAGCTTTATTATATACAAAAATGAATATCTTAAGATCAATCAAATACCCCAAAAATGACCAAGCAAAATTGTGTCAGATAGAAGAGGTCTTCTTAGCCTGATGTTACCTCAAAATCATTCAGAGAGCCCAAAAGAGGAAATCCCTTTCAAAAGCACCAAAATTTACTGGTCAGCCATGTCTTCTGCCAGAAGCACTGGTGTGAGGAGATAAGTAATGCCCTTGGTATCCCTTTGGATACAGCATTTTGTCCTGGTGGAAAGTTGTTCTCAGCAGTTTCCCATCAGTAGACCAAGGTCAGTCTATGCCAGGAGTCTCCAACCACATTCTAGATGTGTCAGGCACGTGACCTCTGGGGCAGGGAGAGAGGAAAGGGAAAGCATTGCACAGCACCACAGTATTGTGGCTATACAGTTGAAACATGTGACAGCTTTGGCAGTTTCATCGAGCTGTTTAAAGGGAGGGATAAAAAAAAGAAGGAAAAGAAATAAAAATACAAATGCTATTGATCCCTGTAGCATGGACATTGTGTAAGAAAAGGATTTGACAAAGAGACTGTAAAACACAGTGTTCTGAAGAGTACCAAGCAATGGTAATCACATCATACTAGTGCTCCAAGGGCTGCAAAGATGCCAAGAAGACGAGAACAAGGGAACTCCTCCACAGCCATGCATACAAACAGCTGTTAGCAAAAG
Source organism: Vireo altiloquus (assembly GCA_013396875.1). Classification (NCBI taxonomy): domain Eukaryota; kingdom Metazoa; phylum Chordata; class Aves; order Passeriformes; family Vireonidae; genus Vireo; species Vireo altiloquus. The sequence goes on from VZRF01015760.1 coordinate 254,919, forward strand.
TGCAGGGATGTTTCCTTTGGAAAACAAATTACAAATATTGCCCAAACTGAAAGCATCATCCCATACCTTGACAATATTTCCATTCTCACAAGCATGAAAATGAAGGGGCTGGGAGTGGCACAGCCAAGGACATGGATATGCTTCACAGCACTCTGTGATAGTGCCAGGATGAATCCTCCTGGAAGTCTCCATGACATTACTTTGACATTTGGTTCAGACAGAATAGTCACCCACTCTTCTGATGATACAAAATGTGACATGAAGAAATCATAGATTAATTCAGTTCCATCTTTAAAACTAAACTAATTCATTCAAAAAGATGCCTCCATAGCAGTGTGGGTATTACACCAATCCAAAAGAAAAGAAAATTACTGGTCAAAGAGAGAAGGGATTAAAGGTGAAAGGAATGAGAACAGAGAAGTCTTAGGGTGCCAAAACATAGAATTACAGTTCAGACTTCCTTCATTACTATGAACACTCATCAAGCCTAGAAAATGCGAAGTAACGTGAATTATCTTAAACAATATTCACTAAAGTTTGGGTGTCAGTGGTATCTGAGCTTGCCTTGGCAGTGGCTCAGAGCACGCATATGTACATTTAGTGCAGCAATGATGAAGAGCAAATAAAGATATCGAGGAGGATTGAGAATCATTGGCTTTAGAGACAAAAGAAATTGGAAAGACTGGAAAGCTCATCAAAATAAGGCTAATGAATGAAGGAAAGACAGCAGTAGCAGGACTGAGAGGAACCCCCACAAGTCAGAAAAGATGGATGCTGAAGAAAGCATGGGAAGGAGGTCTTGTCAAGTACTGCAGCCCTTGCAGAAGTCATCTACACAATAAGAGCCAGAAAGAAACCTCAAGGAAGGTGCAGCAATGCGTGGAAAACATAGGCACAAGATATATCAAGAGAAGTGGAGGTGCTAGACAAAAAAAAAGCACAACGCTGTTGGATTTCTGCTCTGCCCCAGATTGCTCTCAGTGTGTTGTTGTGAGGAGCTGATGTTTTTATATTGCATGAATTTGGCAGGATGCAAGCATAAATGTTTGGCTTCCAAAAAGAGATACACACTAATTTTGATATAGACATCTAGGTCAGACAGTACGAGGTGTGTATTGGTTTTACGTGGACACTAAGGAGACTGCTAAAACCCCTGGTCCCATTTTTAGATTTTTAAATTTTGATTTGGCAAATCCATCTTTAGGAGATCTTAGGTCCGTCCTATTACATCAGTGTATATATCTGCAACCTTTTAACACACCCTCGGGGTACCTCACACAAGGTTTTCAGCTCGGACATGGGGTATTTCAGCTCATAAATTTATTTCAAGTGCCCTTCTCTGCACCTGTCCACAGCCTTGCAAATCTCAAATTAAACATTGTCTTGAGCCTGGCACAAAGCAGGTGATGGTTTCAGCAAGTAAATGTACACAGATTCACAAGACTAGGAGGAACCTACGCCAGGCTCATCCCTGTGTCTGTACACCCCAAATGCTCTGGGCTCCCAGGTGCTGTGCTGCCAGCCCACCCTGTGCTGCACCCCACACCGACTGCTCTTCCTGCAGCAGGAGCTGCCAAGCCCTGTGGCGGAGCATTTGAGGAAGGCAAGCAAGAAGAGTGTCTGCTGCACATGGAGCCCTCAGCAAGAAAACTTTGGTGCATGAAATTACATTACTCCCTAATCACAACAATCTCATCCAGTTCTTACAGGTCTTAATGTTACCAAGCAGTGGAGGCTGGTTTATGGTTACTGTGATAAACTGCTGAGGAAGGACTTGTGATAGAACATTTCCCACCAGAAATGTGAAGGAGACTTGCTCCCTTTTAAACTGTAGTTATTGCTTCACCATTGTCTACCCTATTCTTCCTTGTCAGTTGAATAGGAATTTAAAAGCAGAACTGAATTTTTTTTATACATAAACATTTGTGGTAAGCAATGAGCCACAACAGTGTCGCAACCAAAACACAGTTGCTCAACGGCACCTGTTAGTGCAATTACTTTGACACAAAATGTGCTCTTTACTGTTGTCTACAGGGAAAACCAGCAGCAGCCTGTTACCCCGCAGCTCCAGCTGGCAAAAAAATTTGTTACCTTGATCTTGCCTCTTATTGCAGATGAAAATAACAGAATTCCAGTGATTAAACTTGTTTTTCACTTATTGTGAAGTGCACGCTATACCCTGCAACCAGATAACCTTGAGAGACAAGACTAAACCAAGCTGCTAATTCACAGATAAATATTTTCATGGGACATAGTATATGCATAAGGGAAAGCACACCTGAGGGCATATTTTTCCTTTATTTTCCTCCATGACAGAATTAGTTCTAGAGAGAAGGCAGAGTCTTAACAACAGTCATCTGTTTCTTCAAATGTTCTCACAAACCCACAGTCCTAAGTGGGGGGAGACTTCAAAGAAAAGAAGACAAAAGGACAACCGTAAAATTAGGATCTGATCAGAAGTTCTGATAAGCTTCTCCTAAAATAACTGTCATTGTACAACAGTGCAGATGTTACCTATATATTTAAGGTTAAGGGTTATTTTAAAGAGGCTTGTGAAAAAATAACTGAAGAGCATTCCAGGGAGGTTCTAATTCACTGCAACAGAGCATGTAGTTCTGGTGAGAAAGGTTTATAGGACCATAAACTTAAAAAAAGGCAATATTGCATTAGCCAGTGTGGAAGATCAAAACCACCCATCTTCTTAGCAGGTCTACAGGGAGCTTGATCCATAGGCACCATGTGAAGTTGGGACATTTCCTCACAGTGGGTTATTGGAGCAGATTTTGATATATCTATGTGAAAGAAGCAACACAAGGAAATGGTTTGGTAGGCATGGGCTGTCCATCTTCTACGTAGAAATCTAGCACAAGCATGATAATTTGGCTCTGAAGGCGTCTCCACTGTTTTGACACCATTTACAGCAATGTAATGGTGCCTTAGAGTCTATGCAGTCATGCTGAAGTCAACTTTTTGGAATAAAAACACAGAAAAAAGTTGGGAAGCAAGCAGACAGAAGGACGAAAAATTTCATCTATCTATGCAATAAATAAGAATGAAAGAGATGCTGAAGTTATCGTAGACGGTTTTCATTATCAAGTTATGACTTCAGAGTGATGGACCAAATACTGAAAATCAATATTCAAAATAAGAATAGTTTAAGTGTTCTTCTCTTAGGACACGCTCGATGGCCCACAAGATAAGGTCTTATATGGATTATGTTGGAGTGAGGTCTGCAGATAAAGGGCTCATCCTACCATTTGACAGAAATGCTGGGGCTGGTACAATTTAGGTGGCATCCCACAAAACCAAGGAAAACAGCATGAAAGCAGTGTGCCATAACAGATGTAAAGGAGACTCAGAAGAAATGGCATCTGAGAAGCCTAAAAGTGGACACACAAATCTGTGTTTAACATCTGTTCACAGCAGTGAGTAGCAGACTGGGAAGGCCTCTAAGCTTGTTAATTCTTCTATTTTTGTCTATTCTTTTTACCTTTAAAATTGGAAAAAGATCTCAAAAAAAAGGGGCAAAATGCAGGAAAACAGAGACCTGAAGGGAAAAGATTGTTCTCTGAGAGTTGCAAAGCTAACATTGTCTAACAACAGAAGGGATAAATGTCAAAAAACCCAAAAAACATTGTGTACAGTGCTAGTAAAAGGGCATTACTCACAGCCTGATATAAACAAGTAACAACTCCCATCTGGCAACAAAAGTCTTTGTGAAGGGAAATAGGCTGAAACTCCTGCCGTTGATGACTGAGGCCTGTTATGGGAAGTGCCTGGAGGATCCAATTGTGATTGCGGCAGGAGGAAGGGAAATTACATGCTCGTGTCCAAAATAGCTTGGAGTCTGACAGTATTTGAGGCACTTCGAAATTAGGCACACTCAGACATGAAAAGTGAGTAAAAGTGGACAGCGGGTACTGAGCAGTTCAGCCAGCTGAGCTCTGAGGTTGCTCCTTACCCCTGACCTTTCCATGACGAAACATCCACATTACCATCAAACCTAATATCCCTTTTAGAGGAGGGAAGAGCAGAACCAGGCAGTGGTGGCTCTGGAAAAACATACTGAAAAACTGAAAAAACATAGGTGAACAGCTTGTAAAAAGAAAGTCAGAAACTAAAAATTGTAAGGTTTTTGATAATTCCAGAGAAGAAACTGTCATTCATACAGAGCTTAAGCCACAGCCTAGCGAAGCCAAAAAGAGCCTTGCTGTGAGATTCAGCGGGCTTTGGCTCGTGTCCATCAGTTAAACGCTTTCTCTGGCAAGTCTACAGAGTGATTCAGCCCCAAACCGCTCAGCACAGCCAATTTCAAAAGTCCTATTCATATTCTAAAAAAGGCGACTGGACGTCATTCCACAGTCCCAGTTGCACAATTGTCTCCAAACAGGTGGCAGAAACAACATCCGTCACTGGCCAGAACGGCAGAGAAAGTCTGGAGCCTGTGCTAGAGCAAGATTTTACATCTAACACTCATACCATGGAACCAATTTGATATTTTCCATCGAGATTACTCTCTTAAAACCACTGGTCAAGGTTTTTCTTTTTTCTTTTTCTTTTTTTTTTCCTGATTTCACTGCAGAACAAATATATTCATCTCCTCTTACAGGAAATCACATTAGCATGTGGAACTCATACAGCAAACAGTAGCAGGCATGGTAATACACTTGAGGGGCTTTCCATTATGGCAGGAAGAAAGATTCACAGAAATTAAATTACCATTTTTAGATAAAGGTATTAGTAATAGTATTTTGGATAAAGGAGATTGCAGTACATCTCACAGAATAGGAATTTCTGTGGAAAAAAAAAAGCAGATATTTTTACAGCTTACCCAGGAAGGATGCAATTCAATAGGCATAAAAATACATTATTTGGCCCATATTTTGCAAACAGAGCTTTTTAAAAAGATTCTGTTTCCCCACAACTCCCAGAGAATTTAAGGGAAAGAAGAAATTCATATTTTTCCAATCTGATGGGGGAAAGATCAAAAATTAACAGATAACATTTAAATATTTACTACTGACATTTTTATGATGACATTTTTAAAATTTAAAGGCTTGTTTGGACAAGGTGTTTATTTCAATATTTTCCAAAATGAAATTATTACTGTTCCTTTCAAAATAACATTTTTATGCTTTAAAACAATCCAGATGACAATAAAAAGATGTTGATGATCCCACAAGTTTAATACAAGGTTTTGAAATTAGCTTAAAATTTGGGTAGTTTCTCTTCTGCTGGACTCACATCTCACCTCCCCTCTAGCTTTTCAGATTTGGGCAAACGAACAAAATTATCTATTTTTTAGACATGTTGTTTGAACACTGACTTAGGGCGAGTCTGCAATGTGGTGGTACTGCAAGAGAACAGGCAATACAGAACAACACTGCTGAATTCCCTGTTACCTTGTGCTTGCTGGAAACAATTCATGCATTTCATGTGCCTGTAGCACACCTTCTCTCTCTTAGGGCAGTATTCTCTAGCCAAAACACTATGGGACAACACATCTTCAGGCCCCGTGGGTTCACATCCTAAGAAAATATCATATATTTTCTTATAGCACAAGGCTGTTCTAGAAACCCCTTGATGAGACAAAGCAAAGAATAAAACTGGCTTTCCAAAGAAATAGAAGGCCAAGTTTTCATCATCAGTGAAGAAAATTTGGCAATGCTTTATAGCATCAAAAACTTCAGAGAAATTTCAGTAGGAGCAGGATTTTAAGAGAGTATGCACCAGTCTCCCTACAGACAACTTATTTCCTTTTGTTTTGAACTTAATGTGGGAAGGTTTTTTGCTTGCCTTTTTTTTGGTCTTTTTTTTTTTAAAGTTTTGGGCAAAGACATAAGAAGGAAATCTCCATTCTGTAGTAATAGGTGCACGTAGGAACTTGTTGAGGAAGAAGACATGAAGTGCATTCCTACTGGCATTTCTCAGCTGCAATTTCACTGTTCACGTACTTCAAGCAGGAAAACATAAAGGATCATATAAGTATTCCCACTGGCACTCTTTGTCATTTCTTACCAAGAAAAGCATCTTGAAGAACTTCCTCCTTGTTTGATGCAAAAATCCAAAATTTATTGTGTGATAAACATTCATATTTAATAGAGTTTACTACAAGCCTTTCCAAAAGAAGAGAAAAAAAGTTTAAAAAACCCAAATGAGACCAAACCAAAAACCAAGCCACAACCAAACAAATTCCCTCACAAACAAACACAAAAACCAGAAATAAACCCAAACAGGCAGGGAACATATCACGCAGCAATGCTCCAAATGCTCCCGACTTGAGCTCTGCCACAGCTTGGTTGAATTAAAACAATGGGGTAGATCTGAGAATTGCTTCCTGTTTCCATTCCTCTTCCCTCCTCTTTGTTTGGCAGGAGAACATGCAAGCAGAAAAATTTCCCCTGCTAAACTGTAACCTGTGTTTGATAGTGAGGCCAAATTATACAACTGAATCAACATACTTTGATCTCTTACTATCACTTTTCTATCTTTTCATCACACATAACCCATTCAGCTTTCCTCTCTGATTTTCTCCTTTAAAACACACCCATTTGCAAGCTGCTGTGGAGTGCTGACCTTGTCTTCAAGATCCCCCAACCTGACAAAAGCTACATTAACCCTGCCAAGGAAGAAGGACAGGGGCAGGTTGTGCAGGTTTGCTTTCCCAGGAGAATCTAGATGTACTAGAAATTTATAACTGAGAAGTTTAAACATGTTGTAAGAATATAAATATGCTGTATATATATAATGTACTATATATGCTCACGTAATATGTCCTAACAGGAACACTTGCAAAATGTCTGGCAAACAACCAAGTAGTATTAAAAGGCTGTCTTTCCTCACTCCACATTGTAATGTTTCTGTTCCTTGTTGTTAAATGAAATGAATACACCAAATAACAAGGGCTGAAAGGGAAAGGTGTACTGCAGAGCCTCCCCAAGCAGGAGCTAGATCTGTAGAAAATTAATATCTGAGTAATAAAATGCTTCGGTTTTTTAATCAAAGCAGATTATTCATTTTTGTTCCAAAACGAGTGTGTTTTTGGTGTTTTTTTCACAAGTGAGAAATTTTTTTTCCTCTTGAAAATCTGAGGAAGATGCACTTCAGGAACCCCTCCAAGCAGATCTAAACACAATGGTTTGGAAATCTTCCCTGATTCCTCTTGCAGTTTACTTTGGCTGATGTGAAAAAAAAATACACATCTTTTTTTATGCAGAGATTGACCTACATGCCTAATTTTGCCACTTGTAAAGTCAGAAGATTAAATATGTAGACAAATCTTCGAACAGGTGAGGCTTAACAAACTTTTGCTAGAAAAACAGAGGAGTATGTGTGATTGTGGATGACATCTTTTTCCCTCTAGATACTGTAAAAGCTAAGTGCAGTCTGCAACACGTTACAGATTAATTATCAACAACACACTAAGGTTTTTCATTTCTTTCCTCATTTATTCCGTCTTCTAGCTGACAGCTGGTTGTCTTTGTTCTTGCTTTGAGAGTGCCTACATTTTACTGGTAATAAGTCCTTTTAAAGAATATTTGGAGTTCCTTGCAGAACAGTTCCTTACAGTGTCTTCCAATGAATCCCATTTCATCTGTCAGAGATTCCAGAGATTTTCAGCAACTCACTTTGAGTAGATTAGAGTAACAGATATCCCCTTGAAGACTCCTCTTGGAGAGGGCAGGTCTGCTCTGGAGCACTTATGGTTCAAAGGCAATTACCACATATTTCCAGAAGAAACTGACTTGGTGGCACTAAGGTACACTACCATACTGGTGAGAAAAGGCATTCCAGATAATTAAAAAAGTGAAGTTTTAAAAAATTTAAAAAAAAAAAAAAACCACAAAAAACCCCATTCTGTGTTGTTGAATTGGGTTTGGATTGTTTGAGGTTTTTTTACTGCACACTAGAAGTTATGCTCTTCTGACATTTTTTCTTTGGAAAAGAACCACCCAAAGGTGTTGTTTATGAGGAAGACTATGAAATGCTTTCTGGACTTCAGTAGATAAGATACTTTTATATAGTGATTCACAGATGGTGTAAGTAGGCTAAATTTCCATAGAGGCTGCACTTTGAAGTCAGTCCTACAGTGGACGTTGAATGTCACTCCTGAGAGAAAGAAAGTATATATCAAATGCCATGCACCTCTGACAGACACTGGTTGGGAGACAAAACTCAAAATGAATGTAGAGAATAGGGCCTGATCCATGGAAGCAAGTCTGTGCACATCTTAGGAAACTAACTTTATTTAAGGTATTCACATTAAAACAACACAAAATGCTAAAGTAGAATTAGCATCAAAAGCCCATGAAGGATCAAACAACCAGCTATGCTTGTAATCCAGTTATTAACATAACAGCTTCAGTGGTTCAAAGAAACCCGCAGCAGAATAAAATGGAGCTCAGAATGAGCTCAGGCGGCAGTTCAGACCTCAGGAGACCATCACTATATCACCCTAAAAAGAGAGTTGGACCCATCCTGTGCTTCACTTCGGCAACCCTAGATGCCAAAAGAATCACTTAAAACATTGTAAAAGGTAAAGACGGTTGAGAGGACTAGTAAAAGTGCAAATGGATATGGCAAAAAATTCACAAAATAGGAGCAATGGAAATGAATCCAGAAAGCCATTCAGTCAGAAGGTCAGAAAGCCTGAATCAGAAGAATTATGAATGTTAATGTGCCACTGAAAAATGTGAGGCAAATCTTTTTATACATAACTGAACAAAAATGAAGCTTAAAGAACTGCATAGAACTGAGGGAATAACCTAAGTTCTCACTGAAAAAAATAAAGGAGCAAGGTTAATCCACTGCTAGTAGCTGAAATGTAGAGAAGCAAGAGAAAATGCAACCTGAATTAGTTTATCAGGGGTGGGATCACCCAGGAGATGAACACAATCACCACACACATATACTGTCTGATATGAAACGTGTCATTATTAGAGAAACAAAATTCAAAAACCAGGGTCCCACCAGGGGGTACTTAACCATTCAAAATGGTATACAAAGAAAGAGCAATGCTTAACAAGAAAACCAGTTTATTTATCTTCTTTATCAGCCTCAGCACATATTATGTGGACACAAAATTGAGCAAATTCAGTGTTGGCTAGCACATTATACTTCTACCATTCTTTGCCAAGAAATAAATTTTTAAAATATTGACTAACTACACATCAGTTAATTTGGGATCCCATATTTTAGGCACTTAAGCTTTTATGTCAGCAGTGTTCTGCACTTAAATCTTTCCCCACCGAAGCTCCTGTTTTGAACATTCTGTACTATTCCCAAAAAAATAAAATGCTTGCAGAGACCATTGGCTTTAGCTGCCTCTGTGGCCATTCAGCTTCTTATGTGGCCAAGGTCTTGAGGCTTCAGTTTTGAGAAATTGAAATGCAATAACCTAAACTTTGTAAAATAACTGAAATTTGCTATGAATAATTTGCCTTTGGGGAGCTCAGCTTGATCTGTGGCACGTTCCACCCCTTTGCCCTCCTTCCCACTGACTCCTGAGCACTGAAGTGAAGTAAAACACAAATTTGAAATGTATTAATAGGAAGAAAGTCACATATCAGCCTAAGTTGTAGCAAAGATAGCTCCCCATTAAAGTTAAGGCATTTACATAGGAAAAATAGCTCCCCATTAAAGTTAAGGCATTCACAAAGCAAATTAATGTAAACAGGCAGAATGCTCAATAACTGAGAAACAGTAAGACTTTGTAGATTACCCAAATCAAGAAAAAAAACCACTTTATTTATTTTATTTTTTAACACAGATATTAAAAGGACTAAACTACATTTTGTGGTGGGCAAAACCTAAAGAATCAGAGTGCTAAGAGCCACAATGCCTTGGGAAAGCTGTATGCTCACAAAATACTGGGTGCATGTATTTATGCTACTGAGCTCCTGGTGTTGCAGGGATGAGGCCTAAACATGAATTTAAATTTCATGCTCTAACTCTTGCAAAAATAAAGTTAGACAAATTATCAGAAAGGTCTATCAAGTTTCATATATTCTGTTTAATTTATTTTATCCTTATAACAGGTATGTCTACACACACACACACACAAAAGCTGTGTGAGGTGTCAGTCAAAGAATAAAATATTTTTTCTGAAATTTGTGGAGGCAAAAGTTCTATTGTAATTCACTTGAGGTTTTGGGAGAGCAGTTCATGGGTGGTTAATAATTTGCCTGACTCACTGAGAAGAACTAATAAAAGTAAAAGCTGTGCAGCTGCTCCTTCTAATCTGAAAATAAATCACAAAGACAGGCACAAACAAAAGGCAGGTGAGTTCTCAACTGAACGATTAGGAGGAGGACAAAAGCGGAGGGAAAATAGGTAAAGTAATCCACCAGCTTCTTCAAAAAAATTTAATCAGAAAAGTGGTTTAGAAAGGGGCCGAAAATCTACTGAACACAAAGTTTCAAATAACAAACACCAATAAAACTACAAAATGAATAATAGCCTCAAGGCCAAAGTCTAGAGATTAGCAGAGCAATCAAAACGAGCCAGAAACAAACAATCATAAGTCTGCGAAGCAGTCTGTCAAGGAAACAGCTCTCAAAACCAGATTTAGAAAACAAGATCCGTGGAGGGAAGGGTCGAAGGCTGACTGATAGAGCCAATATTTCCACCCCTGCTGGGACTTCTTGGTGAGTGCCAACCTAATGAAACAAAAAGTCTTTTCCTAAAAAGCAAGCACACATTGAGAGGATAAGGGATCATAAGGAACAGATCAAAAGTTTGCTGCCGTAATCCTAGCATTAAACAGAGCTATTCCCTCTTGGCACTGAAAAATTTTGGTGACATTGACTTATGTTTACTCTTAGGAAATATATTGGAGCTGTACTGTGGGATACAGTATACATTAGCCCAAGTGACAATAATCAATACACGTTTGGCATACAGTCAATCAAAATACACACTGAGATTCAGCAGCCTTGCCCTTACTGCAGATCTGGGTACTTATTTGAGACAAAGTATGCAAAATGTCCCCTTTTAATCTCCTGCATCCTCCTAAACCGATGAGATTTGGAGGCCACTACAGCTCTCAGACAATTGTGGATTTATATTCAGAGGATTAAAGTGTCACAATGTGATCATTTGGTCATACAAGACCCTTGCCTGCAAGATCATAACACCCACAACAGTAATATTTCAGAATATTTCCAGCCCTTGAATCTAGACTGTTGGCAAGTTGAATTTTATAACTGTGTGTGAATGTTCCAAATTTTAACTATAAAAAAAGAAAAATTTTCTGCCATACATTAAAAAACCTTAATTTTTGCCAAAATATATATTCTGGTAAATTTGACTTTCACCACTTGCTCTTTTTGCAATGAGACTCTGTTGCAAATCTCCTGTTGCACCCTCCCTACTAAGGCAGGCTGTTGCCACATTTGGCAGTGGCAAGCCCCAAACTTGCAAAGTCTGTGCATATTCTGAACTTTCTGGTGACAAACCTCAGCACTGGGGCTAGCAGAACTAATGACATGCATGAAGATGAGTGCACATCTAATCAAGTATTTGCCAGGTCAGACCCCATTATAATATTATTAACACAGGATCATTTAACGGAGAGACCAGAAACTTTTCTTTATGTCGAAGGAATAAATCCCCTACAGTTTTAAAACTCCTGAACAAATAGGGGTTTCATATTTGTCTGTGTCTGCTGTCTATTTTGGATTTTTGTCATTTACCCTGGCCCACATTTAGGTCTGGAGCAGCTGAGAGAAAAGTCTGGATGTGTTTATTTTTTTATTGCCCATGGAATTGAGCCACGAGATAGTACTGCCTGAAAGGAAACTAACCCTGATTGCATGACTGATGGGACTGTAGCGTAAAAAATGTCCATTTTAAAGTTTATCCAAGAGCAGTGTCTCTTCAAGTAGTACGACCCTGTGGCTTCATTTAACATTTCTAGGACAGAGTCTGCAAGGTTAATGTGTTAAGACAGTAAAAACTTTCCCTTTGCCTTGGGCACATCACTTCTATTCAGCAAGGCAAATAACACCATACCTAGAGCAGCCTGCCCAGAAGCCCAAATGCTGCACAGCAACAAGCCTCCGTTGCTCCCCGTCTCCTTGTCTCCTTGAGACTGACATTGCCTGGGTGCTGAATAGCCTGGTGGGAAGAGTTCAATGCAGGGTTTGCACTTTCCCAGCCATTAGCCAGCTGCCACCGCATTTCATTATCTGGGGGGGTGCTTTTATACATCAAAGGCACTTCCAAACAGTGAGATGAAGTGGAAGTAACAGAGCTTGGTCCACGTTGCAAGTTGTAGTATTATTTATTGTCGTTATTTTTGCACCCGTCTCATGCCATCTGGCCCGCTAACTGTAAAGGCTGGTGATAGAAAAAAGACTCAACACACCCCTCTCAATTTCTTGGAGTGAATTCTGCTGAACAACTAGGCCTTGGAGCAACTGCCTGTTGTTATCACGACTCTTCATTGTTTCGCACAAGGAGCCCTCTAAAAAGCAAGGGGGAAAAAAAAAAAAGGTAGCAGACAGGATCTCATGTGAAAACAAAGTAAGCAGAGCATGAAAAGCGTCACTGAGATGGCTTTTACTTTGCTTTCTTTCTGATGTAGCCAAGAAATAAAGAGTGGAAAAAGATTTTCTTTCAGTCTTCTAAAGAAGTTTCCTGTGAACAAACCAAGGTAGTGGGTTTTGCATAAGATCGCCTAAAATCACAATTCAGCTGTTTTAACTTACTTTAGCTTTTGTCTTATTATGGCTTTTTTTAATGACAAAAGCCCATATGGCTGGTGACTTATTGTACTTCTCCAGTGTTTGAAACCTGCTTTCCATTACTGGAAATCTCTAATTGATATATTCACAAAATCTTTAGAATTACATTAAAAGGTAAGAAAAAGTGAAATCTCTCTATGTGTCACAGACAGCTTGAGAGTAGCTTAAACAAGAGTTGTCAGTGGAAGTATGATTAAGTGCCACTGCACTCTTACACAGTGGCTTGGTTTTACAGTCCACAGAATAAACTACAGCAGATTTCTACTTTGTGCCTGCCTGCCACCCAAATGCCCTGCTGCCAGGAAAATAAGCTCAACAATAAATGCTCCAACTTTCATACTGACATTTTATGACATAGATATTTTGTCTAATGATTTCTTTTACTTTCCTTTAAACATTAACTTGAGACTTTAGAAATACAGTAGTTTCACTCTGAGTGAGGGCAATTGACTGTGCAGTGGCAAGCTACTATGGCTTAAAAAATGTCCACTTGCAGATCATTAGTTCTCTTTTTCATAAATCACAACATTGTTTTCTGGTTTTGTTTGCTTATCATGAAAATAAGCATCTGCTATAGTGAATTCTTGTGTGAAAGGCTCTGATTTCTGTAAACCAAGTCACAAAGGTAAAGCTTTTGCTCTTACGGTTTCTAAAGGAGAGTGTGCATAAAGAAGGGTTTGCAGCATCAGGGACACAAATTTGGGTGTCCTTTACTAGGCTGGATTAACTTAATTTGAGATTGGCATGAATAGAAGCTGAGTACAAGACATTTAATTTGGTCCTAAAATCTCTTTCTATTTTGCACTCACTGCAAGATGACCTGTAGCTGTGAAATATCTCCCTGTAAGCTAGCAACTAGATTGCTATCCAAGACTGACTTGGAAACAGTAGTCAGAGAAAGCAAGCTACTGGCAGTCAGCATCAAAAACAAAAATCCCTGACCTTGACTGTTCTTAACACAAAAGCCCTTTTCCTGCTGTTTTTCAATGAATGAACAAATGAGAGCCAGCAAATTATACAGCAGACACTTTCTTCTGAAAAGATAAAGTAAATCTGTTTTATTTCTATATACAATCTGCTGCACAAGCACAAAGACAGGAAGCAATATTGGGAAATTCTTAAAAATATGATTTGTACTGGATGGAGTCTCTTCCTTCTCCTTTATATCACTTAGAACAAATAGTGAGCCAAGAATTTCCTGACCTTTTGCAATTTGCTTGGAAAATGTATTCTCCCTTCCCTGCTACTCCTTTATGAAGAAAGAGTTTATTCCTAGTGGAAGGTTTTGGATTTCACTTAAAATAAAACTGCATCTTATATACTCTATCTCTGCTCCTACCATCTTGGCTTTCTTTATAATGGGATTGAACAGGTGCTGTGACACAGCTTTATTTTCAAGCTGCACCCAGATAATCTTCCCCATTTTAGAGCGTGGTGGGCATCCCTTCTTTAGTAACCAGCCCTGCACCACACAAATGGAGAGAAAAGTCACAAATAAATAAGTCCTTTTCTCAGTTTTAGAAATATGAGCAAGTCAGGTGTATCCAGTAAGTCTTCACCAGACAGACTGATGCAGTACCTCAAATGAGCTGTCCACAGGAGGCCTAAGGCTCCCGGGACAGACATTTTTATGCGGATGGACTAGGAACAGCTCAAAGGCAATATGGCCAATGCAAGCAGGTTTCCCATCTGTTTCAGGCAATAGGATGGCATCTCTTTTGTCATTTCAATGAACATTTATTTCCCATTCAGGACCAAATGGGTAAAACAGGGCCCCCTGATAGGCTGGACAGGCAGCATTTTGCCCCAGCGGCCCCACAAGCTGTCATTTGGGCTATGGCACCTGGACAAGATACTGCTTGGGGAGGCAGCTGCAGTGTCTTCTGCAGAGAGATGGGCAGCCAACACTACTCCACTCCACCGGGGTTTGGGGGAGGGAAACAGTGGAGTAGCATGAAGGGCACTGGGCATAGAGCAGCCCAGGGAGTAGAGGGAAAGGCTCCAGGAGGGGCTTGTTCTCTGGAGAGGTGAGTACTTGGTCTTGGCATTACGTTCGTCTGGGAGGAGAGGCTAATTTCACCCTCTGATAAACTGGATTAGGGAAAAACTCACTTAATTAGCCGTCAGGCTCAGTTCCTCACCTGATGAAAGCAGGACTAGCTTTCACTGTCCCACTGGAGCAGAGCAGCAGCTGAGGATGGAGCCCCCAGCACTTTCTGCCCTCCTGCAGGGTCTCTCCTGGCAGAGAAGCCCTCAGACCCTCACTGCGGGCAGGTGCACACTGAGGGCAGACTGCAGCTCGCCCAAAAACAGCTCCCCTGGAGAGCATGCTCCTCTCCAGCCTCTGCCTTCCCTTTGCCATTCTGCCTGGCTGTCATATGGATGTTTTTCTTTGCCAGCTGGTTTGGAGCAACCCAAACTGCTACTACAGGAGGGCTCTGGAGTGGCAGGAAGGAGAAAGGCAACTTGGGGAAACAGGATGGAATTAGAAAGAGGAAATGCAAATGGCACTGCCTTCACAGGTTGGCTACAGATCTTCCAGGAGAAAGGGGAATGTGCAAACATGCTGTAACTCTCAGGATTCCCTGTCAAAGTATGTAGCAGCCCTGGCTGAGAACTGGTCAACCAGGGCCTAAATCTGATGGTCAGTGGTAAATGGGAGTTTAAATGATGTATCCCATTTACCAAAAAAAATTATAATAGTAACGTACCATGAGAAAATGTATTTCCTCTACTTCAGAGTAGCTTTAAATATCATGACAGCAAAGACTAAAGATGATAATAATAGTTCTCACTTTGTTTCAGATATAGTAAGTTAAAAGCAGCTTTCTTTAGATTTATATTTCATTAAAGGTCACCGTGAATGATGAGTCTCTTCTGAACTGCTCAGCTGTTACCATGCAGGGTCAGTGTCTGGACAACCCTCCCAACACACCAACAGCTAATGAGCAATGACAAGTTATGAGGCACAATTCAAGGAAACAAAAAAAAAAAAAAATAGAAGGATATGAATTCTACAGAGCACACAAAGAAAAAATGGGTGGGATGCTCGTTTCCTCAAATTGTGTATCAACTTCATAAGTTAGCTACAAATTATCCCCCATTAAAGGATGAGGGTATCATCTTACATCCCACCTTTGTGTTCTTTTTCCAGCACTCCACTGTGGATCCAGATCTCTGCTTCTTCTGTTTGAAGAACTGTAATCTTTTTAGATGTTTTTGAAATGTGAAGTACAGTTGCTGACATGATTCACATGCTGGTCTTGCAGCACAGAAAATCAACAGATAACTTCAAAATATCTGGAAAAAAAGGAATCATGGTGCAGATGTACACTAACATACTCAAATGATAGTGCTTGAAATATATTTAGCAAGACAACAAATAAAAGATGAATTACAACATTATGAAAACAAAAGAGATTTTTCATACAAAATATTGCAGCAGTTTTCAGACAGGATTAATCTGCATTCCTAAATGAGATATTTTTAATATCTTTTTTAAAAGCTCTGGGTTTAGTTTCTTGTTACTTCATTGTCTTGTTTCCCCAAAAGAAACAACACTTCTTTTTTTTTTTTTTTTGTAACTTAAGAAATACATTTCAATCCAGTTGTTTAGTGTGCATGTTATCACTGCTGTCTTCTGCTTTCAATATGATATACACAGTTGCTAAAAATGCTGTTGTACTGTTACACTGTATGCAGTACACAGTGTACCAAGTGCATGTTTATTCTTAATCCTTAGCAGTTCTCAGTCATTAGCTAACAAAACAGAGCACTTTTTTTTGGTTGGTTGGTTTTTTTAGGGAAAAATATGGAAAACCGTGAATCCATTTTAAGAAATTATTTACTCCTCTGGTATCAAAAGGTTTGAAACACTGGCAAGATGCATGGTTTCCATAACACAATGAGAAGTGACCCCATATAAAAATACTGATTTACAGATCAAATTTATACGACTTTTCATTCACAAATATGGAATTACAACACAAAACAAATGTGTTACCTCTGTAAGGTGGCTTTTTCTAAGGAAATATTTATGTGTTTAGGAGACACTAAATTTATGTTACTGTAAAACAGATTACTTAAACATCTCCTCACTATTACAGGAAAACCCATACTTGTTTGGGGGTTTTTGCATCATATACACACTCTTTATATGAGGAAGAGTTGCAAAGGGATATAACAAGCAGAGGTTTATGTTAAAAGATTAAATAGCAAATATGTAGTATAGTATTTGTCAAGACAAAGCAAAATAAATTAATATTTTTTCCACTGTTAGAATTTCACAAATTAGATGAAAATTCAGAGTTAATCAAATCTAAAAATAAATGAAACTGAAAGAGGTTCCTCTTTAGCAAAGAAAACGTAGTTTGACAATGTTAAATAGATAGCTGGGATCTGCTGGGAATACATACCTTGGTTTCATCTGATTGACCTCATATCATTGCTGTGGTGCATAACTACACCTGACAGGTCATTGATTGTCAGTATGTAAAGCAGATCCTTGGGGAAATAACTTGGCAGGGAGTAGCTTCCCATGTTTTTCACATTCCCACAGCAAAAATTCAAGTCCCTGCTCCACTATTCACCACATATAGAGAAGTAAGAAAAACAATGCCCTTACGAAAGGCTTTATAAAAGACAAAGATGGTTAGCAACTGCCTCACATGCCAATTAACAAATTTCAAGCTCAGATCACAAATATGACAGAATAATAGTGATGTCAAATTTTAAAATGAAAAAAGCAATACATTTTTTCTCTTTTCAGTCCAGCTTTCACTCCACAACTCCAAAAACTTTAACACCTTTCGTGTTCAGTCCTGCTTGATAATTTTGCCACAAGTATGCAGCGCACACACACGTGCACAATAAAAACCCCACAGATTAGAATGCTGTTTATTCTGCTGCCACAAAAGCAATTTTACTCTACTTTGTGTGACCAAATGTACCATAATGTTTTCATCACCAAGTTAAAGAGAGTATGCCTAATGGCTTATACAGT
The DNA here is from genome assembly GCA_013396875.1 of Vireo altiloquus. Taxonomy (NCBI): domain Eukaryota; kingdom Metazoa; phylum Chordata; class Aves; order Passeriformes; family Vireonidae; genus Vireo; species Vireo altiloquus. Next base: position 272,667 of record VZRF01015760.1, read on the forward strand.
CCTACTACACAAGAACTCTATTCAAACATTTGCTCAAGTCATGCATGGCTTTAGTCACATGCATAATAGCCTACAGACAAAAGACACAAGAGACAAGGAGGGCTTTATGTATCAAACTGAAAGTAGTATTTCCCTGTGCTGATACTATGTAAACAACAGAGATCTGCAGGATATCGTATTAGCATGATTTTTTATCAGGGAAAAAGAAAGGTAAATCGATGTCTATAACTACAGTAGCTGTGTCTGGAAAGAACGAATGCATAGTTAAAAATTATAATGAGAAATTTAGAGGTCAACAAAGAAAAAAACCAAAAAAACCCCAAAAAACCCACAACAAACCAAACCAATGGTTTTTACATGTAAACTATATCACTTAATATAGATTAATCAAAAAGCCTTTTTTGTCAGGATATAAAAGATCAGTTCTTTGGGGTTTTTATTAGCTAGATGGACATGCTCACAAATTCAGGAAGAGACATAGATAGGTAAAAAATCTTTATATATTGAGTGTTCACTGATAGCATACTCCATTGCCCAATGGCTGCATAAAGCCTCGCATATTAACATGGGGCTACTGCTCTGCAGTCAACACCACCCATAGGGGGTCACCCCAAGAGACAAGGGTAGGGAGAGGGAAAGTGTTGGGAAAAAACATCAATTAATGTAAACTGACAGGACAACCCCTCCTCCACCCCTCACCTTCACAGCAGACAAAGCTGCGCTTCACAGGAGCAAACAAACTACAAAACTATGAGTGAAATCCAAGCAATCCGATCACACTCATGGGCCAGACATAAAACTCTTCTATCAATCCAGTCAGTCAACAGAATTGTCTCAAATCAGATGCCTACTCTGTAACACAGGACTGGCTTCAGGATAAACTATGCCATTTTCCAAGCAAAAACCAAAGGACTCATAAGGGATGCAGCCCTATGGATCAAGTTCTTGTTTCCAGAAAGACAGCTAGATGTACCTCTTCTACATTGTTCAATTGAATGCCAATAAAATCAAATATTGAGAAAAATTCAATCTTTGAATCTCTTTAATAGACAATCTTGCCTTATAATACGTGTTTCACATAAATATAATGCATCTGTAGCATTTCCATCTGTACATTCTGCAGTTTGTTATGAATGAGATCAGTACCAATATTCCCATTTTTAAACAGAAATAAGAAAACAGATATAAGAAAAAGTGAACTAGCCCAAGTCAGTCACCTGAAAATTAACCAAATGCTTTCTAGCCTAAAAAGTTCTGAGTCCATGTATCAAATCTACAAGAATGTACTATCTTCTTTAATACCATACTGGGACCCCAGCTGACAAAGACCTCACTGTGGCTAAGAGTTGCATAATTCTATAAAGAAGTGTGAAATGGAAGTTCATTCCACAATGAAAAAAAAAAAAAAAGTTAATTTATAGTAACAGACACTTTAATGGGAATGGTTTACTTTTGCTAAAATATTGAGGAAGAAATGGGTGCTCAGGTCCAGAATAAAATTTCTAGTCAAAATGAGTAAGAGAGCTGCCTAAAATTGCTTTTTAGTTTGAATCCCCATGCACAGTGTATTTCCCAATTAATATTTCATACTCAAACAGTATCACACAGCCCAAAAAGACAGACTGGTGATGCAAGGTTAATGGAAGAACTGTTTTGGCATATTTGTATCTGGTGTGCATGTGTCATGCCCACAGCGTCAGGAGGACTTAATTTCAGAGGTGATGTTTGTCAAATATTTTTCCAAGTGTTAATGCCAGGTGATCTTATTCACTGCACGGTAATAAGAGGTCAGCAAAATCCTTCCTCCAAAAAGAAAAACTCAAATAAGCAACAAAACCCACAAAAAAGCCATAAGGCCTTGTTGGGCAGACTGCAGGAGGATGCACCCCTGGGAGGAAGCCAAGCTGCTGATCTGGCAGTTAGATAGAGGCACTGCCCTTCACAGAGTGTTTTGCAGGATAGTTATCTGGCTGCTGCACACCCTGATACACCCACAGCCATGGGAACAGAGCTATTCCTACACAATACATATTTTGCTTCTCATATCTTGTATACATGGCTACAGAACTCGAGCCTTGTTAAGAGACTATCTCCATCTACCACTACACGCAGACTGCTGTGCTGCCAACATGTTTTATTCAGACTGTGTGCACCAACATTTCTAAAATTAAAGTAAAAACACGAGAAATGGCCGTACCTACAGATTAACTACACCCTCAGGAATTTAAAATATTAGAAAAGATTGTGCAATTGTGATTTCAAATAATTACTGCTCCCATCCTGAGACCCACCTTAGAGATGGTTTTAAGCTCACACCAGACCCACAAAGAAAACCTGGCACTCTCCAGTGCCTGCCCTGTCCATAGGCTTTTTTTTTTTCCTGTTTCTAATTGGGAACAGTTGATCAGTGGTGGCCTGGCCAGGTATCAGGAATATATATGAAGCAAATAAAGGAGACTTTGACAGAACTCCAGATTTCTACTCTTTTACCCCGTGTCAGTTTGAGCAGGGTTTATACTGTGTGTAGAACTGAATCTTAGCTCGTTTATCAGAAGTCACCCTTCTAAGGAGCCTGGGCTCTCTGGTGATGCAAATCTGGTGCAATACTTGTGCTGTTTCTCCCCAGGCACATTTCTGTGGAAAGAGCCAGAAAAAGGCATGGGATCATGGATTCTAAGAGGACAAAGCTGCCTCTTTCACCATCAAGATGGCAGTGCACAAGCTTTCAGGCCCCTAAAGTCCATTTAGTCAAGCATGTCAAACTCTTTCAGTATTACCGTTATAATGCAATTTTTATTTGTAAGTGGCTCCTTTCACCGTTACAGCAGCAGGAAAAAGACAGGCACCAATATAGGCAAAGATATTTTGTATCAAAGAACATCGACAGGACAGGACGTCCAGGACCCTTAGCTGTGGGGCTTTTTCTCTCACTGTCTTGCAGGAACGATTTCATATGATTTCTTTAACAAAAATTGATGAAAACCTCTGCAGATCTTTTATTTAACAAAAATAATAAAAAGCAACATTTCTGGCGAAGAAAAATAAGGTAATTCTGAGCCACCAAAAGGTCTAAACATGTTAATGTTAAGCCAAAATGTAGCTGTAAGCTTCCAAAATTAGCTGCTCCCCAATCATAACAGTAAAATGCAGGGAAAACCATCCTATGTTTATTATGCAGTACCTGCATGTCTGACCACCGGGATCACTTCCATGGATCTGACTGACACAAAAATGCCCAGGTTACCAGAAATAGGTTTGTTTAATAATGATTGACGGAGTATGAAAACATGGCCAGTACAGCTAAAGAACAAAAGTTCCTTGTTCACTTAGGCTTCTTGTCTGAACTTGCACAAAAAGCAAAAAGAAATTAGATGAGTTCTGTAGCCGTTTAAATAAGAAACACACCCCACAGTTAGACAGCTGGATAACCTGTGTTCTCCTTTTGTCCCCTACATCACTTCATATGACCATATTCTGGCCAACTATGCAAAATGCTGCTCTTTCCAATCACCTTTTGAGATTTTATGCTCCTTACTTGGAGGACCCTCTCCTCCTAGAAGCTAGAGTACAATCTGGGTTTTCATTTCTAGTCACTAGTGCACTTATCAAAATAAAACACAAGATCAATCAAAATTCTGTCTTTCAATACTCTGGTCCATCCTGAAATATTGCACTTAACATAGAGACAGCTCAAAGCCATGAGGGATCAGATGCAGGTAACTAATTTGCCACTATGACATGGCAACTGATGCCCTGCACTTCTGAGATGTATTTGGGACTCTAATATGTGTTTAAACATGCATTGAAATATCTGTTCCTTTTAGTCATTTAGTCATTTTTCTGATATAAACTCTGGGTATGTTTTTGTTTCCCTTTTCTATTTACCTTATCCTCTATCCAATAAACTGTGAGCTCAAAATGATAACATAACCTAAGCAAAAAACAGGCATCAAAGCAAGGAAAATATTATTTTTGAAAGGTCACAATTTGAACAGTATAAAAAAGCAGTAAAAACAGCTTTGCCTTCCAAGATTCATTGAGAACCTCTCCCCTTCCTCCAGGCCTCTTATACGAGCTCAGGTGAACATACAAGGCTTAATTTTCAGTGCTTCTCTATACTTCTTTATGTCTCCCAGAGTTTTCTTACATTTCTTCACTTTCATAGTAATAGAAGAGTTCAGTATACTCAGAAAAGTGGAGTAAGACCAAGTATTTGTAAAGGCATTTTTTATTGGTACATACAGATTGTTTAATCATGCAAGTCTTTTAAAGAATCAGAGTTTAAACCAATTTAGCCTTGAAAACAAAACAAGTGTTTCTAAAAGTGTATGTATAACTGATAGTATTGGAAGGAGGGTCCTTTCTCTCTAAGAAAAGGCTGATCCCTAAATACTCATATGAAATATTTATTAGGGGTTTTTATTTTTTGTTGTCAGGACAGCTGCATAAGGCAGAGCTTGGGAAGAAAGTACAAAAAAACCTGCATGCCTTTACTGAACCTTATACTCATATGCAAAGAATTACTAACTACACAGCATGGTATGGCCAGTTATTGTTCAAGGAATGCAGGGAGAAAGGGAAAATGGCCAAAATATAGAAGCTTAGATATTTGTAATCTCAGTCCAAGGGAGAGGAAAAAAAAAGGATAATTTAATATGTTATTAATTATTCCATTGTTTCAACCTCTCAATATATGCAGGCCTCCACATTTCATACAGATTTTCAAATAACAAACTTACAAACTTGTGTTTAACTTAGATATATTTTCCAGAAAATCACTTGGCCTTGATATAGAGCCATCAGGGCTCTTGATTCCTTTGGTGGGCTGCTCAAAGGATTAAACTCCTTGTCTCTTCTACTTTCCAAAAATGCCTCGATTCATGCATTTCCCAAACTTTTCATTATCTCCTTTCCATAAAGCTTTATGATTCTTCATCATCCAGTACTTGATGCCGGGAAAGTTCTTTCAGGCTGTTAAGTGGCTTCTCAGACCTATCATTTTGATATGCTAACCAAGACAGAAAGGTCTTTCAACCCCAATGTCACCCAGGGGGCACTGCTCACCCCTCTCCCCAGTTTCTGAAGTCCTTACACCAACATTGACACCAACACGAGAAGCAGTTTCCCAGCGGCTGTCATGTCACATTTCAGAGTAAAATCACACCTTTCCTTTGCCCAATTGTTATACACCCAGGGATCTCACTTTCTGCCCTAACACTGTGTTGTTAGCTGCTACTCTTGCTCATCTGCCAAGCTGCAAATTCATCCCAGCCACTGCACACAATTTCCCATTGCCTAGACAGAGGACCTGTATTTCTTACTCCTAAGTGACTTTGAATATTGTTTGTGCTCCTCCAAATGGGGGCACACAGGCATTTTAAGAGCTGAGATTTTATATGAACTTTCAAAACACTATTGAAAATCCTTAACAGCACTTTTACAGCGCTGGTCCCCATAGAACCTGACTGGAAGCATTTCCATTTAGTGATGAGTCTCCATTGACAGTCTTTCTGAGAACAGGCAGTTCTGCTCCATTTATTGTGTTCTATGATACATTACACAGTTCTTAACAAAGCTATTAAGACTGGAAAATATATCCAAACAAATGAAAACTCTGTATGTTAGAGCACCAAGGGACAAATTCTCTTCTTTCTGAAATCAAGTAGAGCCTGGGAATGTTTTTTGTTGAGAGCAAGAGCAGACATGATCTAACAAAATTAAACCACAACTCACTCTTATATTGCCACATTCACAGAGGAAATTAATTTGCAGCAATCAACATCTTTCCCTCTAATCCAAGGTAGAAATAATGTGTGTGATCCATGTAAAACATTTGCAATCTGAATATTTACCCAATACATAAATATATATCAAAATATTGGCTGAATCTATCTAATTTGGACAAAAATCTACATAATATGAATGACATTAGTCAGCTGAGAAAGTTCTTAGAGGATTTAACTAAAACAACCATTAACATTCACATCTATAGACAAAAAGCCAAGACTGAATAGCAACTTACTTTGAAAAACCAAACTAAGCAAAAGAAATTGAGTGGCAATTATTTATTTCTAGGTTTATTATTTTACAGGTGGGATAAATTCATTCCATGACCATACCAACAGATCATCATGCAAAAACTGTGATATTGAGTTGAAAGGTGATGTTTAAATACCATTATGAAATAAAATACACAGCACAAGATAAAAACAGACCCCCTCCTACCTTTTAAAGGAAACACAAGTAAAAATCTAATGAGAAACAATGGGAGTCAAAGGGCTCATGTGCTCCTGTGAAGATGAGCCCACTGCCTGGCCCTTCTCACCACTTACCTTGGAAGCTTTAGCTGAACAGGCAAACAGGAGTAGAAGGCAGTTTTATTTACAACACATTCAATGAAAGACAAGCTGGAGCTCAGATCACCACCTAAATCAGGGAATGTCTAAGATCCTATCTACTGCTCTCTGCTCCTCTAGTGATCCTGGCTACTCCTCCCTGAAATGTCCAAGCATCTTCCAAGTCATGAGAAAGCCCTATTTCACATGCCAGTTCCACATGAACTTCCCCCTTGTTTCAGGGAGCAAAAAGAAAATAAACACTTTGGAGTGTGCTAGCAGTCTCCAAAAGTAAGAGAAGTGGGCAGACGCTGTTGTTTCCAAAATTTATTTCATATTTCATAATGAAGATGTTAGAGTTGCCCTGGCTCTGCAGCTGACCTTCTGGACTTTACAGCCCCAAAGCTTGGCAGAAGCATAGCCCTCTTGTGCAAAAATGCACGTGTGAGAAGACAAAAATAGCAATAATCTGGAACTATGTAAGAAAAAGCAGTTTTAATCTTATTCTTACTCTTTGTGGTTAACTGCTGATACCTCCATCAGCAAAAAAAGTAAACAAATATGTGATCTCGAGCTATTACACAAATTAAGTAGACTTTAAGTCCCTTAAGATGCTCCAAGAAAGCAGCAGTAGTACTGGGAATGGCAGACACAATCTTTGCAAGACTGCAGAGTGCTACAGCCAGCATCTACCACCCAGTGGGGTTTGACTCAAGAAAACAATTGTGTTAAACTGTCAAGAGAGACCCTTCACCAGGCTCTTTCCAGGATGCAGTGAGCATACATTCCATGCGCTTTGGTAGCCACTATTACACAATGCTTTTCTATTCCTCTGGGCTTGCAGTGCCACCGAGTCCCGTCCTACCCTGTGAATCTTCAAACTGTTTATCGCCAGCCTGATACTCCTGTCACAACCCCACACAACTGAACTGAGGGTTCAATTTATCTGACAGAGCTACAGCTCCAACAGTCACCACCCATGAGCAGGGGCCCAGCTGAATTCCATGTACACAACACAAGACTGCTGCCTGGCAGCTGGAATAAAAATAAGACACTCCAGTATGTTTTACATGTAAAATCAGTGTAGCTAATACAAAAAAAAAAAAAAAAAAAAAAAAAAAAAAAAAAAAAAAAAAACCCCCACCAAAACCAAAAATTATAAAAATATTTTTTAAAAAAAAAAAAAAAAAAAAAAAAAAAAAAAAACCAACAGAAAAAAAACCACCACCAAAACCAACAATTATTAGAGTATTCTTTTCTCAAGGAAGATGTACATAAAATGCCCAGTGAGCTTAACTTGATTAGCAATTAACTTTAACATCAATACAAAGTGAATCCAATAATTTTCAATTTACTTTGAAACAAAACAGTAGAATTTGGCCTCTTCTGTTTGGTAACTGACCTTTTTAAAACAAAAGAAGCATGAGATGAGGACTAAAATAAATACTTATTTCTTCCTTACATCAAGAAAATAATACATATATGTTAGAGCACAGTACACTATGCCCTGACAAAAAGTGCACATGCCCACAGTCACAGAGCACAGGAAGACACCATGGGGTGAGCCAAACCCTGCAACTTCTCAGAAATAAATCTCCACTGTTCCAACTCCTCAGGAACATGTTCTCAAAATTCAGGAAACACACTGCTAATTATTTCCTCTAAGGTACTGCAGTTCCAGTGCATTTCAAAATGAACATGCAAGCAGAGTTAGCTATTCTTCTCTTGGGGTAGTAGGAGTTAGTAAAATAAATACAGGTATCTTAATCAATACACTGGAAGTTAAAGTACATTACATGTGGACCATTCAGAAGGAGAGACAGTCAGTGATATCTGAGCAAGCTCTCACTCACTTCATATAAAGAGAACCCAGTGCTCATTCTAGAGTGAATCCCTTCTAGCCTGGGACACTGAAATCTCTTTGAGGATTTTTCTATGAAGGGTCTGTTTCTTCTCTTCATCAACCATCAGGAGAGTCAAGGGAACAGGTCTCATAGTCAGGTGTGGAAATTACGGAAGAAATTAATATTGTGAGAGAGGAGACAACAGGCCAGGGAAAGGCATTCTCAGCTGGATGCTGAGCACTAATAAGAGAGGTGAAAAGCCTCTCTGAAAGTATTTTCTTCACCTGTGGATCACTCTCTCCAACTCCTGATGAAAACCAGCCAAATTAATGTCAAATCAAACAACACCTATGTCATAGATAGCTCATAAAGGGGCATTTGTTCACGGCTCAAGCATTTTGCAATGACATTTAACATATCCTAACTTTAGACTTCCATTTGTCTTTCCAGCCTCCAGTTTCTCTTGCTCCTTCCTCTCACTGCCATTTCTCCAAAGGGAAGAAGACTGGATAAAAAAATCGATGTATAAGAATTACCACCACATTTCCAGGGAGAAAGATGCAGAGGGCTTTCTTGACTTTGGTTGTGCCCACCACTTTTTGTCACGAATATTTTGCAATAATAATTGCCTATTCATATCATAGTATTTGCAGAAACTTCTCCCACATTTTATGCCATTCTTCTTTCATAGTAATAATTTAGGTCCTTGTATACTTGCATACATGTACCTCTACAAACATGCAGCTAATAAGTAACTGAACTGTTAAATATTTTAAGTAACATGACCATTCTTGAAAAGGGAAGGTGGTGTGCAGACCCACCATGGGAGCAGCCACTCAACCACAATTACCTCCCTCTGAATAATTTCCACTGAAAAGGGCTCTTTCTTTAGGAATCATTAGCCAAAAAGGTCTTTTTGTAGTTTATATTATAGCCCACCACACCACCTCCAGAATAACTGCCTTCTACACCCCTGCAGCTGCCCTGGCTGCTGACTGTGCCTATCTGCAACACAGGCAGGATCCACACTGCCCACAGCTACGTCCGGAAAGCAGGCTGCAGAGAAAACAATCACTTGAGAACCTAATTCCAGCAAATCAGCACTGCCATTTATCTTGGACTTGTGCAATATATAATAAGTAACAGTGGAGGCCATCAAACACATACCAAACTCAAGGACCATGAGGATAAAGGATAGGTTTATCCACTGAGTAGTGAATGTGCAAAACCTGCTCCCCAAAGCAGGGCTGCTGTGCTACCCAGTGAGCAGGTAACATGAACGCTGCAGAGCAAAGCCCCGTGTTCCCATACGTGTCCTAAAAGCTGCTCTACAATGCTTGTAAGGTTTCTAGCAAGCACACTTAGTTCACAAGCAAAATTTGCCAGGCTTACTAGCACAGGAGCCCAGGGCAATGAGAGTTAGAGTAAATGGAAACTTTCAAATGCACACAAGAAAGAGGTAAGCTAAAATTGAAAGCTTGTTGGGTTTTTTTCCCTTGTAAATTCCCTCATGTGTCCTCAAGGACAGCATATAAACATGTACATTGCAGCCCATGTGATCAGACACTCTCAAGAACATAAACAGTGTAGCTATGAATCATTATTAGACTGGAATTGCATTCAGTTCTTTCCCACTGACTCACCATATGGATCATTTGTCTGGTCTTTCGCCTTCCCCACTTCTCCCCCTCCCCCACAGATCATATGTGACCCCTTCCCAAAATTCCAGCACGGGAGCATTTGATCAGCACGTGCCAGCCTTCACAGGCAGGTGACAAGAGCGGCTCACACGCACAGGTGCTGAGCTCATCCTGCTTCCAACACCCCCAGCCGTCTGCTGGAGGCTGTCAGCTCCCCAGCACCGGGCTCCCACCGTGCCTCAGGCATTTCAGGCTGACGTGGCACAAGTCTAGCGACCCTAACAACTTCAGCTAATTTTGAGCAGGAGTCAGAAAAGCCATTTCTGCCACCCCACCTACCAGAATGGTAAATTCTCACAAAGTGGAGGAAGAAGTGGGTTTGGATAGTTACACATCTTAACCCACTGCAGCTAGGTCAGACTGAGCAATACATCAGTCAAAGCTTTCATCTTTCATTTAAAAGAGAAAGGTAAAGCCAGTTCCTAGCCTTCACAGTCACAGAAAAAAATATGTTGAAGTTATGACTTCCAAATCTTCAAAGGCAGATCGTAAATAAAAGTGCTGACATTTATTGCTTTTAAGCAAATCACATACTGGAGTGTGACTCATGAACATTGGAACTGGCAAGCACCGAGGTAATCATGTTGAGAATGAGATCATGATGCAGTAGGTGTGCAGCATTCTCTTTTCAGCCTATTCACTATTTCTATTCTACAGTAATAAAGAAGAAAGTTTCTTTTCAGTTAATAATAAAGACCTTAATGTGCCTTCCAGTGCCTATGGAAATAATAAAAGTACATTTCTGCTTCACTAAGAAAGCTTTTGACACATACTTGATCTCATAAAATACTGAAGGGCATATGACGTATTCACATGAATAAGTCAAAAGGCTTCATGGTACTCATACCAGTAAAATTAGGAATGTGCAAAGGCTGAGGTCTCGTATTTTGAAACACTGGAACTCCAATCTTCATTTTATTGTTTGTAAACTGCTTGCAAAGGGATGTTCCTGTAGAGAGCAGTGTGTAACAAAAGGGACAAGAAAAAGAAATTACATATCTGTATTGCAGAATTAGTCAGTTACATCAGTTTAATAATTCGGGAGACATTTTGTACACATATCAGGTTGCCTTGGAATTAACTTCAACTTCAGTAAACTCTATGAATAATGATTTCAAATTTGAATGACATGCACATATTTTTCTACTGAGTAATAGCAGAAACTATCACTTTCAGTATTTAGAGCCAGGGTTCTGCTGTTCACGATGCAGGGCTTGTCAATTCTGCAAGCAACAAGCTTTGAAGATAGTCAGAGGAACATTTGGATAAACAATCCAGCAGATATATTTGTTCAGCTGTCCCTTCTAAAAAGTACTTACATATTTGCAACGTTTTTCCTCAATTATATTGCAAAAGCCTCAGCTATGTTAAATGTATCCAGACAACAAAGAAACTATGATAAATACCATCAAAATTTAGAGTCTGGTACCTTCATCACACAGAAACAGGTCCTTTACAAACATAGAACTAAATTTATCATTTCCTTAAATGTCATGATGATTCAGGCTGATATTGCTATTTTCACTGCCTTCTTTTTTCCCTACTGATCCGCAAACAGCATGACCTCATGCTGCCTGCAAGCGAGGGACTTAGACAATAGGCTGCAAATGACAAAGCAAGCGGGAAGATACGGGTTAAAAACGAAATTATTATAACAAAGGCTACATCTAGAGGTGGAACTGCAAAGTTGGTTAATATCACTAGTATAACTTTATAGCATTAGATGTACCACACGAGCACCCTGATTTTATTTTGTAGTTAGGATATAAAGTTTTTCACACCTGTAAACAAACGTTTAACTTACACACTATAGAATGTGAATGTTACCATACAGAAGCAACTGTTCTGGTGTACCCATCTAGGGAAGGGTGCCAGGCTCAATCAGAAAGGACATTTTTAGTTATATTGTTCAACCAACCGCTCACCACAAATCAGAGAAATCTCTCTTTGTTACAAACTATTGGCACGAATATACAAAGTAAAAAAGTATCTTAGCCTTATTTCCTGTCAGCCCTGTATCACATTCATTCAAATGTTGCAAACATTCCTTTAGACAACTACAATTTGCTGCAGAACACAGAAAACCCTGAAAATCTACTCAGCTTAGTAGCAGATTGAGTCAAGCTGCAAATTCACATACAGAAAAATTAAAGAGAAAAATAAGAACACATGTTCCAGTTAATATCAACGTCTTAAGGCATAAAAAGTGAATAGGGAGGATAATTTTCCCCCACCTATGCAAAATTACAATCTTCAGAACACCTGCAGTGACTCAAATTAAATCACAGCCAGCAGGGACTTCAGGATGACCCCCTGAAAAACACTCTAATAATTAAATGTGTGCACATATATACATTTATACAAGAAATTTACATATGTACCCCTGTATATATACAAATAAAACTTTGTTTAAACTTCAGTGCAGAGGAGGAATGTTGTATATCAATACTCAACATACAAGAAACTCATTAACTTGTGCCCAGCAAAACTCCAAACCCACCAATTATTACATGTTCTTATTTTACAAAAAGCAATAATTGAACTTTTTAGAACATAGGAAAGCAAGAGCACACTGTTGGAAATTCTTAATTGCAGCCAATGTCATCAGATGATACTGCTGGTACTAGAAATCTGTTTTTAAGCTGATCAGTGAGTTAGAAATGTATCCAAGCCTCAGCCCCATGTTAGAGCTCCTTAGGTAAGCATTGCTGCCTGGAACCCAACTGTGAAGGCTGGGCAGCATCCCCAGCCCTGACACTGTCATTGGGCAGTCCAGACACTGCTGCTCTTTGCATACATCTAAGGCTGCTCCAAGAAAACTGACTGAAGTTCTCCTCCTTTGCATCCTTACCATGCCAGCAGGTTCATGTTTATCGTTTTATTCAGTTATATAATAATCAGCACATGGAACAATCACACTGAATTTTAAAATGCCCCAGAGGACCTGAAAGCTAGAGGCTGATATCTAAAAGGCAAAAGCTACATCTTTCAAGAAAATATTAGAAGGCTGTTGTAAGCCATGATGAGACACTGAGCAGCTGATCATTGGGATCATTTCCCTCTGCGAAAACATAATCGACATTCCCTCAGACTGGGATTTTTCTCATCCAGTATCATCCTATTCCCCTTCCTCGTATGTTGTCACCGGTGACTTTCAGTAAAGAAAACCTGGAAACTTGAAGATGCAGCATTTTACTTGTTTTCCTTAGTTGCAAGTAATTTCTCCTTGCCAGCTTTGCAGTCACAGAATTGCAATACTACAAGGGCAAACATCTGCTGTCAGGCATGCAGCATATTACTGCTTGTGTGGATTTCTTCCCATCTGGGAGGAAATGCTCATTTTTGTTTCGACAAAAATATCAAACAGTAAGGAGTTAGGAAAATCTATATACAAGGTTCACGCTTGAGAAACACAAGAGTACAGACTTAGCTATTAAGAAAATTCCACTAGACATGAAGTTAACAATAATTTAGATCTGTTCCTTTATGGTAAGTCAGCCATTTTACTGTTGACCTACTTTGTATCAGCAATAATTTGTCACAGTGCATTCTCCAACTGCTACTGAAAGAAAGGTTGAAACCATACATTAAGAGCATAGTGTCAAAGCAACTGATGTTAATTATACCCCACAATTCCTATGTTGATGAAATTGTCACTGCTAACTATTAATACAGCATTTATTGTCTAAGCCCAGCTTGCTCTACCAACCCCCGAAAGCCATTGAATTAACATCCTGCTTCTCAATGTTCACATTGGAATGTGAATCTGAAACGTGTAAAAATAACCTCTGCTATTACACAAAGAATGTGTAAATACACATTCCTTTTTGGGAGAACTATTTTTCACCAGTCTATACACGTTTCACTCTTTAAACTAAAAACAGCTTTAATGTTCTTCAGTCAAGTGGCAGCTTTTGCCAATACAAACTATTTTCCCTTAAAATTATGGCATTAAGTAGAGGAAACTTCATAAAATGTAGAGCACTACTTGATTTATGGAAATTCAGAAATAAGCTTTACACAGACACACAACAAAGAAAAGCAGCTATGTTCTTTGTTGTATTCATTGCAAACCTGCACAATAACAAGAGATCATATTCTCCCAGCATAAACAAACAAGGTTAATTAGAAGGACACCTTATGTGTATTGAGTGTTCATGTTCCGCGACATCTGCTTAATTTGGTGACAGGAATGTTTACAAGCATCAGCACAAACCAAGCACTCCAGGAGAACTATCTGGATTCTTTATGGTTTGCACATCAGTAAACTGTTTTGTAAGGTTCTACTGCTGCAGATCAGTTCCCCCGCTTCTAAATCATCTCTCGAGCTTTTCCTTTACCCATTCAAATTGAAGGCAGTCAAAAACATACAGGTTTAACAACATTTAGCCTTCAAAATTTTCATCTCTGGGCTATGGCATGAGACATACAACTTGGTACGATCCAAGAAGATTCACTTTTTGATGAATACAAGAGACTTTTTTTATCCTATGAACTGATCCAATATGAGATACAACAAAAGTATAAGCCAGTGATGGTATTCTCACATCAGAACAGTGCCTCGTCTTATTTCCAAATTCTTGCATAGATTGATAGAACAAACCAATACTAAGAAAATCCCACAGCATAATGAGACCTGTCATATACAGATCTACCTGAAAATCTTTGCAGAGTCAGCAGAAAAGTGGAAAACTAGAATCAGCATTATTAGCAGTTGAATGAGAATCCTCACATCTCTATTGAAACCTAAGAATGATCTACAGGAAGAAAAAAATTATGGTCCAAATGGCTGCTTAAACGAGATGTACATCTCCAGAACAAGCAGGAAAAACATACAACTGCAAAGAGAACAGAACAACAGAGCTTCTTACATGTAATAGGGACACATGTAATACAACTCCCTATAGGAGGAGCATCATTACCAAACGTAAAATACAGAAGTAGTATTGAGTGGTAGGATACACACAGTAGGAGAACATGCTGTCAGAAAGAAAAGAACATTTGCTCACCTGGCATAAACTAGAAAGCAATTGTACACTTTATAAAAAGACATTCACTGAATGGTCAACAAGTCTGAGCAGACTGGTCCGACATTCTGAGAAGAGCTGTCACATTAGAGCCACACACAGCTGAGACTGCCCTCGGAACACCAACAGAACAGGATTATTCAGTGCTCCTCAAGGAAATTCACCTCATTTAACTAACATGCACTGGGCAAGCAGGTCTTGAATGTGTTCTCATCACTAACACTTGCATTAAAATAACAGCCTTGCTGGTTTCATAATGGCACCTTAAATGAAATTCAAAAGTGACAAGCATTTAGCTTAGTGTGCTGTTTGTTCTACCTGCAGCAAAACACAGGATTGGCAACAGCCTCCTCTGACAGGCATACTCCACTTCTCTCAGGAGTCCTTATGCCCTGCTGCCACAGTATGCTAAGTACTTTTAAAATCAGACAAGGGCATATTGTGTGCACATTGGGGTATATTTAAACTCCAGCTGGAATAAATCCCAGCAACTCTGAGGACATGGGTTGTACCAATTACCAGTTACAGCTGCAGTTAAACATTATGCCATGAATGAAAGCACCTTACCATAAAAAGACGAAAATGTTAACCATCTAAGGGAGCAGCCTCACTCTTATTTCCCTGTCACATGCCAGTCTCACAGATGGAACATTTGCTGCCTCACAAAGCTATGCTTAATTTACGAAAAGAAAGTACTGACAGCTGATGCTTTCATAACGTGCATAGCTCACGTCAAAGACCAACTATACAGCTACCCCTTCTGATGCTGTTCTTGCTGTGCAGCAGAAAGGACTACAGGCAGCACCACAATATACCAAGCACAGTTCAGTCAGCAGTGAGCTTCATGAAAGTTTAATACAGCTTTAAAGCCAAGCTCAGTGTTTTCTTTCTACTCAGATACACTTCTGCTGTCTGGGAACAAGTAATACAAAAATGTCTTTGAGTATTCCTACCACTAGAATAAATTCCTTGCTTACAGGTTTAACAATTTAAAGCGTCATCTTAAAAAAAAAAAAAAAAAAGAATTTTTAAGGTACCAAAATGTGAGCCTAAACCTTGACTCTATGCATGACTTACACCTGTACTTCACTATAACACAGGCTCACTCTGAAGCTTTGGTAATAGATCTTTTGTCAGAACCCTACAGAGCAAGGTCTGTAAAGTTCACTGCTTCAGGAACACTTACACTTCCACCAGTCTATGCCAGAAAGCTACAGTGCCAGAGAAGCCCTAGCAATACTTCAAAGTGCTGAATATTGCTATACATATGCAGATAATGGTAAAAATCTTATTTGTAAAGCTGAACTTTCAAAAAAACAAAGATAGAAAGAAATTGGTAAAAAAAAAGCTGGACAGTTCAGTCTTATGTTTTGCTTATATATAATCAGCTACATAAGAGATCAGTCATATTACATAGATATGAACTGGAGATACAACACATTACTATTGTCTAATTGTAAAGGCTCACAGTTGAGCAGGAGCTGCAACAACGCCTGTTGTTCACTTCTCCCACAGCTTGCAAGCTTGGTTGGCAAGTAATGATGGCTTTCTTTTCATTCACAGCATCTGCAGCAGTTCTTGTGACTGAAGTGACCAAGGTGGGTAGGCCTTTTATTAAACACTCACAGAAGAAAGTACACAGGAGATAAGGAATAGAAAAGTCCTGAGTTTTACTCCAGCACTTTAACCAGTGTAAAGAGAGCGGTAAGGAATTTCTCTCAAATGTATCTTCTGTGCTGTATACAAATGACATTAATGTGGTGCTTAAGTGAATCACATCTCTACATCATTCATTAACTATGAATACACATATAAGTATGGGCTTCTTACTTCACTTCAGCCAACCTTTTAAGTTTGGGAAAAAAGATCAACATACCTTTTGTTGAATCCAATCTTAATGATTTCTAAAGTGAAAGTCTTGCATCTGAAGAAAGCAAAAGGCAGCAAGCTGCTCTTAAGGCTAAGGGACACTTGTCCCAACTCTTATTGTGCAGGGAATCCATCGGGTAAGAACTGTGAACTCGTGAGCAAGTAGGTCAAAATGGACATTTAGGTTTGCTATATCCTTCATCAGGACGCCAAGTAAACTTTAATCCTCTGGATTTATTCAAGTCATCTTTGGTGGATGTTATTTCTGTACCTTTTCCTCATATCCTGGAATTATTGACCCTGGAGTTATTTCCATATTGACTGATTTTAAAAGGTTTAAAGTGACATGTATATCATTGTGTTCCCCTAAACTTCCCAAGCATTTATATGTGAGGTCTTCATTAATCCAGGTCTGTACCAAGTGTTCCCTAGCATCAGGGTGCCATTGATGTTTTTAAGCCTTTATAGTACCTATTTTATTTCTACTGTGAGACAAAAATAATTTAACTGATCCTATGTAATCACGACAAGAGATTAATTAAAATGCCAAGATAGGAAACAATTTATTATAGAGAGAAGAAAAATTTCTCATCCAAAATATAGAAATCTGTACAACTTTGCCACAATCAATATACATGAACTGTACAAATTTACACCAGTTCATAATTTACCAAATAAAAGATGACTAACAAAGTTCACAAAATAGATGGTGGTTTGTGGAAAAGACTTTTACCCAATTAAGAACAAGGAAATTACAAACCAGACCTCCACTTTCTAAAAATAAGAAGTTTACTCAGTCTTAGAAAACTACAAGCTAGCAAATGTACAGATAGCTGGCTGGTGCTAACACCACAGTTCAGACAGTGTCTTTATATGGTCTTTTTAAAGCCTGTTGCCATGGCAGATTCTGATCACTTGCTACTTTTGAGGCCAATGTAAAGATCTGACCATTTCCCCAGGTCATTCTTACTAGTTTATCTTATGTACATTTATACATATTTGTAAGTGCTAGGTAAAAGTCTGAAAAATAAAATTTCCAGTACTATGGTGTTCATAAGTCTTGTTACTGAGCTGCCAAAAATGCTAACAATTAATAAATGTAATAGTGCAAATTTACTCTGCAAGACCTACTGCAGAGAATCACTTTATAAATACAGATTGGGGTTGAAAATTGGTGTAGAAATTAAGTCAGATGTCTTGGAGAAACTGACACTTCCTAGATCTTCTTACTCCCTAGCAAGCTGCAATCATTTTGACTCACAGGCTATTAAATCACTGAAAGGTACTGTCCAAACTATGGCACTGTCACTTTAAAGTATACCACTCTAACGTGTGCCAGATCTTCACAGCTGTGACATGGTTTAAATTCCATAATCCATCCCCAGAGGTGCCCACCCAAAGTAAAAACCAAATTTATCCATCCATTTTAAGGTGATCCATCCACAGACTATATCTTAACCTGATACAGTCATCATATTGTAGCTTTTGGAAGGGCTAGTTCTGCCCAAGAGTAGTTCCTCCTTACAGCTTATTCTGCTGTCTACCATTTGCATGTTGGTGTTACTTTGGCTACCTCCTGCTGGTGCAGCTTCATACAGCACACAGATCGAGCCATCCTCCCCAATGCGATAGGACACTTCATATGGATCAACCCAGAGAGTGAGTTCGCTCGGAAGAAGCTGAAACAGTTCCTGACTGCTCAATCCAATCCGCTGTGCTGCTTGTCCAATGAGAGGATCCATTTTATGGTTGATCCGGATACATCGGTAACCTGATCCCTTGCATGGCTTTTCTGGGAACCAGTGGTGTTTATAATGTTCTATAAAATAAAAAACAAACATTATCCTCCTTAATTCCGTGTTCAAAGATACATGCAGTGATCATTGGTCTCTTGCAAATTTCACACCTCAAGACCTTAAAAAGTTTATTATCTTAGCATCAAATTACTTGAAAAATCATTGCAGGCTTTATTTCTGCTGATGATTTAAGTAAGTGCAATGTCCCTCGGGAAGCACTCGTACAAAGTTACTGGTTTGTGCTACTGTTTTGAACAGCGTCCACCGCCAGAAAGAAGTGAAAAGCAACTTCCTGGCATTCAGAAAAACAAATATAAAAATAAAGAAATTATTACATACATAACAGAAAACTCAAGAGCTTTAAAACTTCATAAACCAGATAGGAAAAAAAGACCGTTTCCAGCATCCTCTTGAGATCACACCCATGCTTAGCTTCTCTCATTCTAAGAACACCCAGAAATAACCAGGGAAGAAGCTGGGCAGCATTCACCGACTGACTCAGGCCGTGTTTCACCACCCTTCGGAAGAAGCCTGTTTTCCATGGCAAGAAACCAAGGACTTCACTTACCTCAGGAGTTTTATCCCACCCCAAACCCTATCGATCTGAGGGTACTTGTAGCCACTATAGAGCCCACTGGAAAGCAGGCTTGGGATTACAAAACCCGCAGGGTAGCGAAGGAACCCTCGGTATTTATTCCTAATCGGGGCTGTGGGGCGGCTAAGAGACGCTTCCAGAAGAAAGGGGAACCGAGACTCATGGTCCACCGATGAATTTTACTTGACAAAAATAAACAACTTCGGAGCATTTTTCTTTCTGGAAACCGGGCGGTTTGAGCCCTTGGCACGGAGCTCAAGACCGTACTGCTCGAACGCTTTGTCTACGGAGCCAAGGATTGTGTGTGTGATGGTGGGGGGGAGCTGCCTGCGCGACGCCCGAGCCCCTTTTGTTTACAGCCCGCTCTGCCTCCAACACCGCCGGGGCCGGCGCGGCACGGAGGGTCCCCGCAAGGGGCGAGCCACAGCCGCGGAGACCCAGCGACCCCCGCAGGGGTTCCGGCCCCTCGGAGGGGCCGATCTTTCCCTTTCCCCCCTCTCCGGCAGCCCGCGGGGCGCGGTGCCGCCCACACCGCCGCCAGCCCTGCCCGGGCAAGCGGCCCGCGGCGGAAAGGGGGAGCGGCTCCCGCGGCGCCCACGCCGCCCTCACCTGCCAGCAGCTCCTGCAGGCACTGGCTGAAGGTCTGCAGCTGCCGCTCGTTCATCAGCCCCTTGGTCCGCAGGAACTTGGAGATGAAGCCCACGGCCGCGGCGATCTCACGTATCATGCTGGCCCGGGTGTACAGGGCGGGATGCATGGAGGCGGCGGCGGGCGGCAGCCAGCTCTCCGGGGCGGCCGGCGCTGGGGCGGGACGGGGCGCGGGGCGAGCGGCGCGGGACGGGACGGGGGCGGCGCAGCTCTAACTGGGCGCGGAGCGGGCGGCAGAGCCCAGATCACATCCCGGGGGCGGCAGCCTCCGCCTCCTCTTCCTGCGGCAGGGGGGCGGCGGCAGCAGCGGCGGCCGCGGCAGCGCTCCCCGCATTTCCTGCGGCGAGGGGCGAAGGGAGCTACCAGC